>SRLM01001100.1:351848-431986 GCA_015708895.1 Populus ilicifolia
GCACCACGACTAATCCACACGGCTCACTGAACATCCTGCAAGCCCAGTGAACATGTAAGGCACCACGGGGGTGACAGGCGTGCATGGTGAGGTTCGAACCCCTGATGCAGAGGAAGGGGACAAGCCCCTTCCACCGCTAGGCTAGAACCTCACTTGCTTAAATGTATGTGAATATACCAAGAATCAATTGATTGCTTTAGAACTAAGCCATAGATAGGAATATAAGTGACCGTAAAAGAGTAGGGTAGATGTTATTTTTTAAAATATTTTTTTATTTAAAAATATATTAAAATTATATTTATATTTATATTTTTAAAATTTATTTTTAATAGCAGTACATCAAAACAATAAAAAAAATAAAAAATAAAAAATAATTTTTTAAAAAAAATAAGGAACTTCTTGGTTAAATTTTAAAGGGGCTAATTTTAAAAATTTGTAGACGGATACAAAATCAGGTGTATTGGAGAGTTGAATGGAAGTTAAATTCTGGAATTTATCAAGTAATGTGTGTTGGTAGAATCCAAAGACAAGGTGCAAGCAAGACATCGGACGTTAAGAGATAAACAAAAGTTGAGAACAGTCGATCATAGCAAAGCAACAGGTTCTTAACTAAAGATTATCTTGTGTTTATTTAGAATTGCGGTAATGATTTAAAATAACTTTTTATATAAAAAATATTAAACTAATAATTTTTTAAAATTATATTTAATATCAATATATTAAAATGATATAAAAATAAATAAACAATTAAAAAAACACGAATTACACCGAAATATGCTAAACATAGACCCAATCCCCAAATGCTGTTCTTTTGCCCTTTTTATGCATCATAGCGTAGCCTAAAGGTGCTCTCCATGATTAAAGTCACAGGGAAGGCACGAGCAAGCCGAAGGACAAAGCCAAAAGGATTTTCTGATAGGAGCATTGCATTAGCTCTTGTTTTGGCCAAAAGGCACTGCTCCTTCTGTTCCCCTCGTGCACGATCCAGAGCTCCGTTCAAAACACAACATCTGCTTTTATTAGTTGTTTTATTACTCGGGAGTGCGTGAGGTTAGAATAATAATTGTTTTTTTAAAAAAATATATTTTAAAAAATATTTAAAGCATATTAAAATAATCAAATAATATAAAAATTAATTTTAAATAAAATAAAAATTTAAACTTTCATAAAATCCTATTTAAAATGTATTTGCAAACGGCTTGTCGATTATTTATTTAATGGGGGTATTGTAAATATATATATAAGGCTTTATAATACTTTTATTGTAATTATAAAAACTATATGAAGACATGGTTCGTACCATTTACCTCCATTGCATAAGTGAGAGCATTCGCAATAATTAGCCATGACATATAAAGTTCACAAATGTTGTAAAGAAATTCTACACTAAGTAGAAATATACCCACGAGTGTGTTAGCTTAGTATCATAAAATGTGAAATGTTGCAAGCATTTTTGAATAAAGTGATAACCATTTTGGTTCTTGGATAAGGTGATTGATCTACCTATTAAATCTGATCTAAACAAAGATCTTTGTTTTGGTGCCTTCCATGCTCTATCATCTCTTAAATCGTACGTGCCTCTATGAAAAAAATAATTAAATAAAATTATTAATCACTTATATTTTTATTTTAAAATTTAAATCAAAATTAACCTAATCAACAAACAAACTAAATAAGAACAGACTATCTACATACCCTATTATATCAATGCATAACCCAAATAGGTAACGCATAACCCAAATAACCTCTTTGACCCTAGTTTTACCAAGGGCTTGATATGTTTTTTTTACAAAAAAATTTATATATGCAGATTTTTTTTATGGGTTTTTGGACATTAAAAAGATTCTAAATGTAAATTGAAAAGTTTATACATACATGTAATCAACTAAATAAAAAATTATGTATATTAATTAATGGGAAAAAAGTCATTAATAATGACTAAAAATTAATAAATTTGAAAATTTAAGAGAAAAATTTGAGAAACATGTATAAATCAAGATATTTAATTTCACAAGATGAGATGTTTTTTTAGTTGTGTTTACTGAATTTGTTTATAAAAATTAATTTTTTATTCAGTCAAACAATAATATAAATAGACATACACATTAAATTAAGTGAATATAACAAAAGAAAAAAAAATATACAAGGTTGCACATATTAGAAATAAATGTTATCTAAAAATAAATATTTTTTATTTCAAAAAATAAAGTTCATCTATTCAAAAGATAAAAATAAATAAATTATAGATGAATAAGAAAAATATCTTAAAAAATTAAATACATATAAAATAATTTTAAAAAACTCTATTAAAATAGGTTAAATAAGTAAAAAACAAAATCACATATGAATGCTATTAATAGAAATACAAATCTAAAAATTATTTTTTAATATATATGTTACAAAATCAATATTAAAAAAAAAGCTCAAGTTTTACGACTTAGATTATCAAACTACGATCTAAGTCATGGACTCAACTAAGTTCAATAATTTTTTCTTTAAATTTATATTTAACATAAAAATACAAAAAAGAAGAAGCCAAACTCGCGGGCATATGGCCCAGCATGCTTGGGCCACTGTAATGAAGAGCCTCAACACATTGGTGAGCCTTCAAGCTAAGGCACCTGGGCCTGAGTTTAATTTTTATTTTTTAAAGAGGCATATGATTGGTCTTTCTCCATTATTATTTTGAAAAAATAAAATTAAACAACTCAAAATATCCAAAAATAGGTTAAAAAACATAAAACTAAACCAGGTTCGCTTTGGTATCCTTATCTTATATATGTATTTTAGGCATGATTGAAACTTCAAACATTTACCATCAAGTCCCTTTGATCTAATAGAATTCATTGACACCAAAAAAAATCATTTTTGTTGTTAGAAATAGTATGAACAATGACTTTCTTTTTCATTGTTGGAATTTGATGACTTATCTCTCTCTACTATCTGTAACCAGGGTCTGAAAAATAACACAAATGAACTTTTGTGTCAAAAGTAAATTTTTCTTTTTAATTTAAAGGGACCTAAGTTATGTTATTTTTAAAGATTGAGGACCTAAAACTATTTTGTATGAAATTGCTAGCACACCATCTATATGTTGGAGTCTCTTGTTTTTATCCATCTTCTTCCAATTCCACTATTTTTTAAGAAATTAGAAGCAATTGATCTTCAATTATGATTACATCCAATGTTGTTAAAATCGCTAGTGAATTCATAAAATCATAGGATTTTATAAGTCAATACATGTTTATAATGTATTGGTTAAGATCGAGCAAAATCATGATTTTTCTTTTGTGTTTACATTTTCAATTGAAAAATAAAATTTGTCAACTTGTTAGATATCACCAATTAACTTTAACCGCACATACAAAACAAAAGTTCTTATTCTTTTTTTCTCTGTATTCTTCATCATTCCATAACTAACAAGGCAATAACCATCCATGTAAAACAATCCAAAATCAAAGCATGTATCTTATTCTCTTTGATAAGCTATCTACAACAAACTAATCATTTTAATCCCATTTATACTTCTATTTCTTCTTTCCCTATGCAAGCCAATTTTAGTTCCTTCACTTCTTAGGTGTTGCTTTTCCTTCTAATATTCTTTCCTTCTTGGATCTTGCATATGTATCTTATACCAGGGAGGAATAATAATTTCACTTATTGCTCAATTATTTTCTTTTCATTGCTTTTATATACTTCAATTCAATCATTTAATCATATGCATATATTTTTTAGTCATATGATATCATTTATAGTTTCATACATTAGAATGCTATGTTTTTCATAATTGATAAAATCTCACATGAAATTAGGATTTTTTGGAAGTTATTATTTCTAGTTCCATTTGTTATATATTTTGTTATTGTTTTTTTTTTTCCTGAGCATATGAAGTTTGTGGTTTCTTATTGAGAGTTTTTCCCCCCCACAAGTGATAGATGTATTGAAACGTGTAAATAGAAATGAGGTGAACCATGTAGGTATTAAACAACACATATATTAATGAGAAAGACAGAAATGAAATAATGAAAGTTATGGATGGAAGATAATAAAAGAGCTAGATCAAATCCCACTTTGAATTTTTCATAGTTTGGGTTTATCTCATTAGGCATGTTGAATACAATTATTGGTTATTTTTATAAATTAAAGAGGGGGGTGGCAACGTTGCTAAAAACATGTCAATACTTTTGTATATAGAAGTTTATGTTTGTTTTAAATTTGTTAATTGTTGGTTAATAAAATTTTGTGAAAATTAATAATTTTATTTACTGTATTTTTAAGTTATTTGAATTATATTGAATCATGTGTTTTTAAGGTATTTAAACTATGTATAAAAAAAACTTCATTTATGATTTTACAATTTCACGATCTGTTTTTACAATCTGAATTTATTTTAAAATTTTCACATCATGTGAAAAATATATTTTTGACAACCTTGATTACATCTACTGAAATAAAACTTTAAGGATTAGAATGAATTATTAAAAAATAAACAATAAGTTCACAGTGTATGAACAATGCCCATCTACAGTAAAAGAACCTATATTTTTTAGTATTTTCTATTAGCTATTTGACTTGTGTTATGATGAGGGTTAAATATTTATTCTCCTAAAAAAGTATATATTTAGGCTTTTCAGACAAGTTTTAGTAGTTAAAAAAATTCTAAGTTCAAATAAAAAAGTTTATTTATATATGTAATAAAATAAATGGAGAACTATATTTATTAAAAAATTAAAAAATTCATTAATAATAACTAAAATTAAAACTGTAAAAATTGAAAGACAATTGCATATTAATATATTTAATATCACAATTTTTTTTTCTTGGTTGTGTTTGCTGGATTTGCTTATTGAAATATTTTTTTATTTATTTAGATGATAATAAAAATAGATATACATATTAAATTGACTGAGTAAAATAAAATAAAAAAATATTATTTCAGACTGCATATATTAGAAATATTATCTGAAAATAAATATTTTTTATTTTTAAAAATAGAGTTCATTGATACTAAAGATATAAAAAAATTACATATGAATAAAAAAGATCTCTTTAAAAATTAAATACATATGAAATAATTTTTTTAAAACATATCTATTAAAAAAAGGTTAAATAAAAAAAATTAAAAATAAACAACAAATGAGTGATAACCATTTAATTAGAAAATTCATATTGATCAAGTGCATCATAAAGCTGAAATGTGCGTGGCATCTTCTTCCTCTTATCTATTTTTAGAGGGCCTCAGTTGCACTACGAAGATGCTCCAAATTGCATTTAATTTTACGTGAAATAAGCGTATACCCTTCTTGCACAGATGGCGTACAAGAGCATACATACATACATACATACATATATATATATATAAGAGCATACATACATACATACATACATACATACATACATATATATATATATATATATATATATATATATATATATGAAAATAGTGGACCAAACAGATAGCAGCCTCTACAAGGAAAGATGCACTCAAGAAATTCAGAAACCTGAAGCATGGACTGCAAGCATGAAGCATCAGCAAGTATTCATTATTGTGAAGAAGAAGGTTTTGTTTAAGTTCTCTAAGGCAGAACGATCAATCAAACATCAGAAGTGGAACAAAAGAAAAGAAATCGAAGACACAGATATCCAGACCAACTCAGCTCGCCTTTTCTAGTCACATCTTAGCCAGTGCTGTTAGCTGTCCAACTCATCTACAATATCACTCTCTTCATCTTCATCTGAATTCCACACTTTGTTCCACAATTCATCTATCTTTATCTCCAGGCCATGATCTGCAGTCACTTCTTCTGACTTACCTGAATATAACCCCTTCAAGTCATATATCCCTTTAATCCCTGATTCCACCTTTTCGGAATATTCCTTCTCATATTCATTCACTGAACACAACAAATTCTTCACTGACTCGTCTGAATCTGAATGAGGTTCTGCTTCGAGCATGAGAATATGTTCCAAACACTCTATCCCATCAAGAAATAGAAGAATCAACCGATAAAACTCAGTGAATATTGTTAGATCAATGGGAGCACGATCAGGAACAATTGACTTCCCCTTCTCTGATTTTCTTTTCAGTTCTTCAGCTATCATTTTTAGTAGAGAAATAATCGTGCGAGTCACCACAGAATCCACAGCCTCGGTTACCCATTTGATTGAAAGTCCCAAAACTGGTAACTTCGCTTTCATTTCTTCACTCTCCAACATTAAAAACATGAGGGTGGCAAGCAGAGAAGACACCTTTGTTGCCAGTCCAACCACTTGTATTAATTCCAAATGTTCATCAGATTTGACACTGCCTCTTAGCCACTTCATGAGACTCGTCTTCTTGGAACCATGTTGAGCTTTCTTGAAATCAGCTTTCCTTCGGTGAATCAATTCATATACCTTTCCACCGAATCCTTTGATATTTGAAACATATGTAGGATTGGACTCTTCAGACTGATCAAAAGTCACCTTCACCGTCAAAACGATCAACTGCACAAAATCTTCTTTATTCTTGACTTCTCCATTTTCTTCATAACCTTCTTCATTTTCTTTATAATCTTCTTCCCATCCAGGACCCAGTTCCTGCCATTGTCGATCCCATCCTTCCATATATGATGAAAAATGTCCATCAAAAAACCTTTCACTAGATTGATCAAGTTCAAAAGTCCGTGACTCAGCAAACCCTTTATTCCCATTGTCTTCTTCTTCCTTGAATTCACCAAGATCACCGGATTCCTTCGCTTGATCAATCTTTATGCTTTCTTCAAGGTGGGTTCTTTCTGCCCTCAACCGATGTCTTCGAAGAAAAACTTGAAAAAAAAAAGGAATATCTTGTTAGAAGAGCTTGAATATAGCGTTTCACTAAGCCATCCATTTTCTCAGTTACTTCTTTCTCACGTCTCCTCCATTGTTCAATTACTTCCCTGATTTTCTTGCCTTCAGTATCACTTCTCTTCTCTAATTCTTTGATATTAATGTCAAAAATCGCAAAATAACGAGGCACGTTTTCGAGGCGAGTGGTCAGCTCAACAACCACAAGCTCATTATCCCAAAATCTGAAATATTGTTCAGCAGATAATTCACCTAGATTTTCAACGCCAAGAATCCCTTGTTCCTGAGAATCATCTTCCTTTAACTCTTCTATATCTTTTTCTTTGTTGAATTCATCATTCTGATCACTGGATTCGTTGGATTGACCGATATTCATTGTGCTTCAAGCTTAGATCCAGTTTCTTTGATGCTACGAGGGGGATTGTAATAATTTCTCTTTCTTTATCTTTTTCCAATCCCAATATAATATTATTCTCATTTTCTACTGCCACATAAATTATATTTTTCACATCAAGAGAACACTTCAGATATTTGCACAAAAAACACTCCAAATAATTAAAAATTTCCTAAAAACTTTAGCACCACCCCATTATTATTAATATGATATTTTAATTTTTAAAATTTATCCAAGCTTTTGTAACATCATTATTATACCATTATAACTATTTAAACAATTTTATTTTATTTTTTTTCAAAAAAGATTTGATTTTAAACCCCTCCTCTACCTTTCAGCCTAATTAGAGAATTTCAAGCTACCTTCCTAATTTTTTAAAGTATTCATATCTCCACAAATTTTTTTTCATTTTATTAAGACTATTTTCTTTATCACTCTAGAAAGAATTTTAAACAAGGACATATAATAAAGTGAAATATTAGATAACACATACTTTATTAAACAAAGTCTTCCACCTATTAAAATATATAATCCTACCCCTTCAAGTTTAAAGATGAGATCTACTATTTTTCAAAACTAGTTTTCAAGTGGAATAAAATCTCAAATTAGCTTCTATACAAAGCTCCGAGTAATTAGCATGTAAGTAACTTAACTTAGAGCTTAAAGAGTTAACCACCCTTTTAGTATTATCTCAATCAACATTAATATCAATTAAAAGACTTTTGCGATAAATAACTTTTAAACTTAAGAATAGTCTAAACTAGTGAAGAATGATTTTAACATTTTTTAGGACTTCAATATTAGGACAAAAAATCATTATATCATCACAATATTAAAGCAATACTACCGATTGAGAATAGTTATGGACTCCAAAATAAAGCCTACTCTCCATTGCTTGTCTATATAATATTGTTAATCCTTTAATAACAATATTAAACAAGAATGATGACATTAGATTCCTCTTTCAAATACCTTTCTACATAGAAAAAAACTTATTAGATGGTGAGCTAATAATGAGAATAGAAAGATGAGTCTCTTATCCAGGAAACTCATTTACCTCTAAAACCTATAAAACACATAACTTTACAGATAAAATCATAAGATATTGAGTCAAAACCTTTAAAAAATTAATTTTAAAAAAGAAGCCTTAAACCTTTTATCGTCGTATACAATTGACAATTTTATTTTCTAAGAGAGAGTTGTCAAGGATTTGTTTTTTCAATAAAAAAGCATACTATGTATCACTAATCACCTCATCAATAACATGTTTAATCCTAAATTACAAGATCTTGGTAATGATCTTGTATATCCTAGTTACGAGACTAACATGTCTAAAGTTTATGAATTTATTGCTTTTAGAATTGAAGCAATGTATGAATTAATTAATCTAATTTGGCATTCTGCTAGTTTTAAAGAATTGAAAAAGTAGCCAAAAAAAATAAAATCCTTTATGACTAGTAGACATGCCTTTTATAGAAATTAAAATTGAATTCATTAAGTATAAGAGTGTTTAATCCTTGATAAATCCTCACTGCCTCCTAAACTTTCTGAAAAGTCACTTCCTTCTCCAACCAAATAGAAAAAATTTTACTTAAAGCCTTAAAACTTACACCCTATATATATATATACTATTTTCAACACATACTACTATTCAAAAAGTTTTTATAAACATTTGTTGGATTAGATTTATATCTTAGTAATGTGTTTTTTCTTAAATTTATGTTATACATGTCATTAATTGTCCAAATTATTTTTTGAGCTTATTATTATGTTATTTATTACTGATTGATATTTTTAGATTTAGCATCAAACCCTAAATAAAAAAGTTTCACAACTCAATGATTTATTTATTTATATAGAAATATTTCTTTACTTTCTTTTATTATTAATGTTTACTATTTTACAAAGAAAAAAGTTGAATAAAATACTACACTTATCCCACGTTGGTCCCTACTTGGAGGAGACTTATGAACTTATTATTGACCTTTTTATTAACCTTTTTATTTTATTTTAAAATGTTAGTTTCTTAAACTAGAAGGCACATCAACCTAATAATTGAAATCAAAGTTTTCAAAACATGATGTCAATTTGATGAAAACAAGTCTATTTTTTTTATTGAACATGTTATAAGGTTAAAAATATGTTGCTAGGCCTATGTCAATTTCTACAAACTAGAAGACATGTTGCCCTAGCTGTTAAATCATAAACTTCATTAAAAAAATTGTTGCTAACTTAACAAAAACTCATCAACGTTATTTGTGTTCTTTTAAAAAAAATATTCACACACACACATATATAAAGGTGAAAGTGTAGGTTTATTATATGCCAATAATGTTAGCATAAAAAAATAAAAATAAAATAAAAATGCATGGGAGAATAATAACCTATTTTCAAAAATGAATTTTTGCATGCATAAGCATACATGAAAAGGCAAGAATGTAGTTGAGAAGTGAGAAAAAAATAAAAAATTAATTAAAAATACATGGATAAATAGTAACCATGCATGAATAGTATAATGTTCATTATTTTCATTTGTGAATGGTAAAAAAAAATACAAAAACCCTACTAGAAAACAAAAAAGAAGAAGAAAAAGATTTGGCTTAACTTTAAGCTAGTTCTAGATGAGAGAGGACTTGTAGTGGTGGTAAAGATAGTAGGTAGTGGTGGTAGAGATTATAGATAGTATTCTCTCTTTATTTTAGATTTTTTTCTCTTTATTGTTTTGCTTCTTTTATTTATTTTTTCTTCTTCTTTCCTTTCAGTTATTTCCTATCTTAGAAAACTCTCTTTTATATATATATATATATATATATGTTTTTCCCTCTCTTCTCTCTTTCTCTTTCTCTTATTCTTTCACCTCTCATTCCTTTCGACTTAATCTACCCTCTCTTATTTAAATTCAAACTCTCCTTTTATTCTCTCTATTGATCATGATATTTTTCTCTTTCTAGCCTAGCTTCCTTTATTTCTTGTTTTTCCTTTATTTATAGGGAATGATGGAGCTCTTAGAGTTTTTCTTCGTAAAATAATTGTGACTATTTATTCTTTTAGGTTAATCTCAACTTTCTATTTTGATTATTCATATTGACCATTCATTTTTATTATGGCATCTTTACACTAGTTTTATAGCGGTTTAAAAGGCTAGAGCATGTATTTTTAGTTGAAAATATAGTACACATGCAGTGAAGGAGATTGATGTGTTGTTTAGTGTTATTAAAAGGCATGGAATAGATTAAAAAAAAAAAGGTGGAGGGAGTATGGCAAAAAATCATGCATAAACAAAGGAAAAGAATGAAGTTGGGGGGCCATCTAGTGGGGAGAAAATTTGTTTTAGATTTACACTTGAAATGATGTCATTTTGAGCTTTTATTGTGAAATAACATTGTTTTGCCTCAAATACATTGTTTCATTTCAATAGAGATTTCATGTTTAAAAAAAATGTCCTTTAATTTGATCTTTTTTTAAATTTGGTTCTTTAATCTTTACTTTTTAATTTTTGGTAAATTTCAACCTTTTATATTTATTTCTCACAATTTCATCCTTGAATATATTAAAATGGTCCCTCAATTTCAACATCTTTCCTAATTCAATCATTGGCTTTCTAATTTTCAATTATTTAGCTATTTTTAACCCTTTCAATAATATTTCTTTACAAATTTGCCCATGATTGCATTTTTATTGTCCTCACATTTTAATTATCGCATTTTTCTAGTTTAGTCTTTGGCTTTCTAGTTTTTAATTATTTAGCCTATTTCAACATTTTTCTTGATTTTTTTTTCATAATTTCATCCCTAATTTCATTTTCTTTCTCATTTTTTTAATAATTTTTTTATTGATTTTTTTTTTTAATCCGAAAGAAGTGATTAAGTAGGTGGAAAGAGAGGAGTGTTGTTTGCTTCTGTTGGTGCAAAGATGAGAAACGGAATGCGATGTTAGTTTGTAGATTGTCTCCGTAGCTTTTCTGCTGTTGGTGAACGTTCCCAAGACAAAGAAGACTTGCTGCAAAAACAAGGAGTGCAGAGAAGCACACTCTACACAAGGTCACCCAGAACAAGAAGGGGAAAGATGGCCTCGCTGCTCAAGGAAAGCGCCGATACGATCAAAAGTAGTCAGGTTATGGAGGTCAGACCGAGCCTGTTTCCTACAAGAAGCTGGCAATTCACAATTCTGTATTCTTGTGTATTTGCTCAAGTACGATATGCCACACAAAAACAGAATTTACATGACTGTTGCCCATAACTCATCTGGAGTGTGATTCCAGGTCTTCACTGTTCTTAATATTGCTTGTTCTCCTGTTAGGAGGCTAAAACAACCAAGAAGATGATTGTCTTGAGGTTGCAGTGCCAGAGTTGCAAGGACGTGTCCCAGCACCCAATCAAGGCGTATTTGCAAAGCCAGAGTTGCAAGACTTCATGCCTTGAGCGTTTGCTACAAATATTTTTAACTCTGGTAAATATTTCACACAAACTCAAAAAGTATGATACTCTTACTCTGACATTAATCAATAAATTTTTAAAATTTTAAATTTTTAATGAAGAGGAAAAAAAATTTCTATATCGTTTTCTTTTTATTTGCCCTTATTTTTTTAACTATTTTCTCTTTTTAAACAATAATAAAAAATGCATTGCATGAAAAATTTGCATTTAACAATAAAGGTTTGTAAATTAATCATACAAGAGAAAAAAAAATACATAGAAAAAAATAAAAAGAAAGTACAAGAAGCGTACCGATAAATCAAAGATCATCACCAAATATTTCTGAAATTGAATGAAATCCTTCCATGCTATTGAGAACATGAACCTTCTTCTTGCTCAAGATCATTAGAGGAGCTATCCCCTATCCCCTCTAAGAACGCACTCTTGTTAATGGCAGAACCTTCTTCAAACCACTCTTCGTGCTCTTCTTCTGAGTCTTCTTTTTCACTCGCCAAAGTATTCAACAATGTGCGCAATTCTTGCAGTTCTTGATCAGGTTCTTCTTTCTTTTTACCACGAAGATGTTAGGTTGGTTGCCATTAATGTGCAACAACTATTTGGTATTGCACCAAACATGTGCATTCATACAAGATGTCAAAGGTTGGCAGCCACCATTGTTGAAGAAGAGTTGGAGTTGGCAGCCACCTTTGTTGAAGAAAAGCCTCCATGAATGCCTATAAATAGAGGCATATGTTAGAGAGCAAAATGAGAGAAGAGAATTGTGAGAATGTGAAGAGAGTAGAGAGGAAGAGAGAGCTGCAATGGCAGCAAGGCTGCTGCCATTGCAGTAGCTGTAATGACAGCAAAGAGAGGGCTGGAGTAGAGTAAAAAGAAGTTATGATTCTCCTCTATGTATTTGTTTTGTATTCTTTCTCTATCTCTAAATATATTGACTTCTCCCGTGGATGTAGGCGGTTTTGCCGAACCACGTTAAATATTGTGTCAGTGTGCTTGGCCTCCTATTAGCAAGTATCAGAACATCACCGGTCGGATTCCCCAACAGAAGAAACCAGTGTTTCTGAGAATCATCTTCTACATCTCCACTATCACCGGTTTCTAACTCATGAGCCAACCCTTTATTCCCGCAAACTCATTTCTTGAATTCATTGGCCCAGTCGCACTTTGTTCTTGCTTCAAGATTGGTTTATCCTTCTCTTATTTGCATCTTCTTGAGTTTTCTTGAATTCTTCGATTTCTCTCTTTGTGCTATCTTCTCTCACCCTTGTCAGCCATTGTTGATTTTCTCGATCTAAAATCTTAATCTAATCCAGCTATCATAATATTTTTTTCAAAATACTCATTTGGCTCTTCCAGGCTTCTTCTGAGAGTACAAGTTGAGAGCCATGTGTAAAATTGAAGTTAGACAATGCAACTTTATTATATTATCCATACAAATGCTGGCATGGCATGGCATGCAGTGGAAGTGAAAACTCAAATCTGCTATGCTCAAATTACTTAATTCCAGGTTGCTTCCCAAAAATTAAGCATCAAATTGAATACCATATTGAAAAAAAAAAAAGGGTTCAAGATTCATGACTAAAAAATTAAATCTTGGTGATTCTTCTCTTCTCCTAACTAGCTAATACCCAAAGTAGCTTGAATGAAGCTTCTAAATTCGATCGCTTGTTAGGTCTTCATCTTCCTTTCAGTCACACCATTCATTCATCTTTAACTCTATTTTTGCATATATATTCAGATCATCTGGTTCAAGTCCGCACAATGCCTTCAATTCATTCAGCCTTGATTCTATCTTGTTCAGTTCCTTCTCACATTCCTTGAGGTCAGCTTCTAGTAGAGTTGTTAAATCCTTCAATGACTTCTCTGTATCTGATTCTCCTTGACGCTTTAGATTATTTTCCAAACGCAGAATTTCATGGAAGAATTGAAGAATGAGTTGGTTAACTTGGTTCTCATCAAATAAACCTTCCTTCAGAACATTGCTATCAATATCAACTTTTTTTATCATTGAATTTCCTTTATGTAACTCTAACTTCTTCAATATTCCTGTGCTTTGGACTTCTTCATCCACGAAATCCAGGAGAGCTAGAATCCTGCTTGCTACCATATAATTCTCATCTCCAATTAGCCATTTGAGAGAAGAGTTCATCACTTGAAACTCTGGTGCCGTTTCTTTCATATCTGACAGCAACAACATGAGATTAATGAGCATATGAGAGAGCTTGGTGGCCAGCTTAACTGTTGTAGCCTTCAATGTTTTGGCAGACTCCCAATCTTCAGCTGATTTAGCATTGCCATTCAGCCACTTCACATGACTGATCTCCTCCACATCGTGCTGGTCTTTCTTAAATTTATGCAACAATGCAGCTATCTTTCTGCTGAATTCTTTGATTTTGGTATGAATGGTTGGCTTATTATAAGAACTTTCAGGTGGAAAAAAACTGACCTTTTTTGTTTTCAATTTCTTACCTTCTAATTCACCCCCATTCATCAATTTCACAAAACATTCTTTCTTTGGCTCACTGCCTTCTCCACTATCAGGAACCAATTTTTCCATATTATCTTCTGTATTTCCTATGACACTGGTCGAAGATGACATACCTGGCTGCTCCAATTTATCATTATCACCACTTCTCTCTTCATTATCTACACCTCCCAGTACAATTCTTGGCTTTTCTTGTTCCCTTCTTTCACAGACAGACCATTCTTGCACAGAATCATCTTTCTTCAAGTCTATTGTTTCTCTGCTGTAGCCACTCAAAGAAAACATTTCTTGTTCCACTTTATCACCATAACCACTCTCACCAGATGGATTGAATCCTATATTTCCACCCTTTTCTTCTTTCTTGGCTTCAAGATTGGCCCAGTTTTCCTCGGGTTGAGTAAACGGTGTCATTAACACAGTCACTCTGTTTTCATTTTGTTGAAATATCTTCAGTGCTGCAATTTCTGCCTGGATCGCCTCAGCTTCATGTTTATTTCTTAGCAGAAGCTCATCAAACTTTCGTTTTATGTTTTGTTTGCAATCAGTAACATGCAAAACTAGAGCCTGAATTTCAAGATCAATTTCAGTTTGATCTTTCTCAGCCATTCATGGTTTCTTTGCTCCTGCTAAAGAAAGTTTGAGGGAGAAAGAGAGAGAGACAAGCGCCGAAATGCAGTGTGTTGATAAAGAATTTGTACCGTGCTGCAAAAGTTTATATATATTATATAAAAATGTAGTATGTTTTATTATTAATTCAACCTAGCTAGACTTTAAACAATATTTTTACTTCAATTAAATTAAATATAAAATAAGTGTAAAACATTTATTTTATGTTTATTTTAATTAAAATAAAATTATTGTTTAGGTTGAATTAATGATAAATTATCTATGAATATCATTAATTAGTATGGATTTGATGTAATTAAATATAAAAATAATATCAATTAATTAAAAATTAAGAATTTCAGTGAATTAGTGTTGAATTTTGGATAAGTTGTCAAATTAGATATTTTTTATAAATTGATTGAAATGAGCTAATATTGTGATCAATTATGCTTGATGATTTCATGCAATAAAGCATAAATAAGATATAATTTTGATGAATTACCTGTTGCGTTGAATTGTGAATAAGTTGTTAGATGTGGTATTTTCTTTGAATTTTTTAAATTTACTAAGAATTTAGGTTTGATTTCATTTAGTTGAGTATGAAAATATCAAATGCATTTAATATAATGAATTATTTTTAATTTTGGTGAAATATACGTTGCATTAAATTTTGAGAATTTGTTTTAATTTTCTATAAATTTTGGTAATTACGGTTGGATCAATATAATTTGTTTAAAATTATGTCCAGTTGAGTGAAATCAAATTTGTTTTTTTTGTTACAAAATGTATTATAATATCAAATTTAAAAATATCATATTATTTTGCTGATTATATCAAATCTGATTCTCAAACTTTTAATTGGTACATATATATATATATTGTTTTGAATATTTATTTTTCAATTTTATCTCTTAAAATTTAATTTTTATATTAACTTTGATCTTTATTTTTATAATTATTATTTGCTTTTTTCCAATCATTTTTTATTTAAAATTTTTTTATCTATCAAATTTGATCTTCATTCTTTTGATTGTTTCTTATTTTATTTGAAATAATTTATGAAATATTTATTATTATTATTTTAATTTCTTCATCTTTTATTTTTTTATTGTTTAGATTTTATTTTTATTTTTATTTGAGATAATTTAAGAAATTATATTTCTTTTTTAATTTCATTCTCATTCAACTTTTTAATTTATAAGATTTGTTTCTTATTGTTTTAATATTTTTTTTAAAATAAAACATTAATAAGTTATTTTTCAACTCATTTTCTATGACATAACCAAATACTAAAAAGTATTTTTTTTTAATTTATTTTTCACTTCACTACTTAAAAAATAATTCATTTTTTCAAAATTCATATTAAAAAAACTATTTTTTAACAAATAAACACGACTATAGTAAACACTTTGAATCTGAGTAGCTCGAAAAAACAACCTAAGAAACTGTTTGCATTATTGTTGTTGATTTGTTTTTATATTTAAAATTTTATTTGAATATTTTATTTAAAAAATATTAAATTAATAAAAAAATTAATATTTTTTTATGTGGTAATATTAAAAATAAAAAAAATATTTTAATTTTTTAAATAAAAACTAATTTTCAAAAATATTGAAAAGCTTTAAGAGTGGATTTGATATTAAGATACATGGTTTTTTTAAAAATATAATAAAATATTTTTTTTTATTTTTTATGTCAATATATTAAAATAATAAAAAAATATTAATTAAATATTTTTATACTAAATATAATTTTAAAACATATTTAAATACAATAACAAATAACAAATAGACTTTAAAAATGCATAAAATAACTAATAATAAAGGTAAACAGTATCACATTAAAATAAAATAAATAGATTGGATCCTTAATTACCATCCGCTACCACCGTGGCATCGAGCGAGCCCTTTAAAGTTTAAACAAAAGGATTCGCGAAGCTTTTATTTAACAAATCATATTTATAATAAAAGAAAATATTTCAACAGAAGAACTGAAGAACTTTCTCGAAATATGAAAGAATATTGTAATTTTATTGTCTCAATCTCTAGTTTTAATTACGAAATAGATTATCAAGTACTTTTTGATGATAATTCTCTAATTTTATATTTATATATATAGAGGAATCCAGCACCTTCACGAAATTCACTGCAGGATTGAATTTTTGGAGAAAAAAATGTTTGGTGGTGGATTGTATGGAGATCTACCTCCACCATCCGCCACGGCGGTGGAAGAAAAATCAACTACCAACGCCTCCACTGTATGGTCTTCTACTACCTTGATGGCCCCACCTACTCTCCGTAAACCCATCACATCACCACTAACTATTTTAAAAAACCCTAACAAACCTAAACCCCAAATCTCTGCTTCCAAATCTTTAGTTTCTCCGTTCGTGGCGCCGGCGACTGTGCTACCCGATGAGGTGGCTCCGCAACCGGAACTGGTAGGGGTGAATTCGGTGGTTGTTGAGGAGTATGATCCGGCCAGGCCGAATGATTATGAAGATTACAGGAGGGAGAAAAAAAGGAAGGCGATGGAAGCGGAGAGGTTGAGGGAGATTGAGAGGAGGAGGCAAGAGGAGGAGGAGGAGGAGAGGGAGAGGGAGAGGGAGAGGGATGTAAATATTTCTGGGGAGGAAGCGTGGAGACGGCGTGCTGCCATGAGTGGAGGTGTTCCGAGGAGTTCTTCGCCACCCAGGAATGGGGATGGGTTTAGTATTGGGACGTCAGGGACGGTGGGGTTGGGAGTTGGTGCTGGTGGACAAATGACTGCGGCGCAGAGGATGATGGCGAAGATGGGGTGGAAGGAAGGGCAAGGATTGGGGAAACAGGAGCAAGGGATTACGACGCCATTGATGGCGAAGAAGACTGATAGGAGAGCTGGGGTTATAGTGAATGCTAGCGAGAAGAAGGTGAAGAGTGTGAATTTCAATGGAACTCCTCCAACTCGGGTTTTGCTCCTTAGGAATATGGTATGTGTGTATATTTCTTGATTGGTTGAAATAAATGTATTTGCACACTATAACTGTAAAGAAACTAACGGATTGGAATCTGCAAAACAGCTACAAGTTGCTGTTTCTATTCTTGCCATCTGTTCTGTATTTTGCAACATGCTCCACTGAGTCTGTTCTTTTATTTCTTTCCCTCTGTAAACAACAAACTACTTTGCATGCTATCAACTACTTGAGATTGCCCATTGTTTCTGTATTGATCTTCACTAAGATTTGATATTTATTCTAATTTCATGTAGTGAATATCTAGCCTAACATATCTAGTTTTATGAATGGCGGTATAGTGCCCTAAGGAGAGAGAACCCTGGGCGTTTGATAGAACTAACCAAGAAGCATCTGCATGAGGAGAATCTGTGCATTGAGATTAGCGTTTGGCACTGAGGATTTTATTCTGTTGGCAACTGTGTTTCTGCGAAATCTACTCTATCCTTGTTCTTTTTGGAATCACTTGATGTTTTAGAGTTTTAAGTGTCAGATACCTACCTTTTCTCTTACCAGCTTGCTTATTTCTAGTTTTCTCGCATTATAGCGCACTGACTTTCTCATTAAGTTTGTAGCTGTAACATACTTTTCTGAAATTTCAAATTCCCCCCCCCCCACTTGAATTTTCTGTGCACTTATGATTTTCCATTCTCTTTTTGAGGGAAAGAATGTTTATTGTAGCTTGTGGATGCTTGCTCAACAATATAGTGTCCCAAAGAGGTTTACACTCATCCAGATCACTATATGTGAATCTTAATTTCTTCTGTTTCCTTTTGTTCTATTATACTCTTATTCTTTACAAGTCCCCTGAAGCTTTAGTAAGATTTCATTTGTAAATTTGGAGGAGTGGTGTTAATAGAAACCACTTGACTGAAAGGCCGTCTGCTTGTGTTTTCCCTTGGATGGCTGGATTGATAACCAATCTTTTTTGTTGGCTGAATTGCAAGATACAAAAGGGTTTCAGCCCAATCTTTCTATAGAGACTCATTTGAGCGTCCAAGTTTTGTAATTAAAGTTACCAGGTCATAGGATTCAAAATGGTTCCAGTCCAATCTCTTCTGTAGCCACTGATTTGAGTAATTCTGACTCCCATTTTGCTATCAGTTTGATATTACTATCCTATGGTTGGAAAGCTATTATTGTTTGACAGACAACTGGGTGCTTCTAAGAGCATGTAATTTTCCCCTCACAATCAAAACGAGATTAAGTTCTGAACCTGAGTTGTTGGTTAAATAATTTCTGAGTTGATGTTTCTTGTGCCGTCTATCATGACCTTTGGTATTTCAATTTTTTGGTTGATGGAACTGGAATCTATTTTCTAATGTGATTGCTATTTGGTTTCTTTCACTTTTTTATGGAAAAAAAATAAAACAAAACATGTTTGTACATGAAGCTGCCTCAGATGCTGTATTGTTGTAATATAAAGTGTCTATCCCATGCTTCATTTTTTGGGTTCATAAATGAAGATGAGAATTTGCTTAAAATTTTTCTCTTTTTCTGAAAGGTGGGACCTGGTGAGGTAGATGATGAACTAGAAGACGAGGTTGGATCCGAGTGTGCGAAGTATGGGACAGTCACTAGGGTTCTTATATTCGAGATCACCGAACCAAACTTTCCTCGTGAAGAGGCAGTTAGAATCTTTGTACAGTTTGAGAGATCAGAAGAAACAACAAAAGCATTGATTGATCTCGATGGGCGGTTTTTTGGGGGTAATGTGGTTCGTGCAAGGTTCTTCGATGAGGAGAAGTTCAGCAACAACGAGCTGGCTCCTATGCCTGGTGAAATCCCTGGGTTTTGATGGATATGATTGAATAACCTGTCGAGTTCCCTTCAGGATCATCAGGGAAGTCATGGCGGACTCTTATTTTGATTCCCATTTTACTGTGAGGATTAGCTATGTTGTAAGTAGGTTCCAGCTTTGGGCTAGGAGGAGCGTAAACTGTGCTTCTACTGACAATAACTAGTAGTTTGATTGAATGACTTTACGGCTTATATGAACGCTTGAGAAATTATTTTTTTCTGCTTAAACACTCACTCCTTGATAAGGGACTAACTTATACGTTCCTTGTGCCAAGATTATTGCATTCAACATCCCGCTCGTAAATTGTGATGGCAACTCAAGGAGATTGATCTGACTCGCCGACATTTCCTGGTTTGTGCTTCGTTCTTTCTGTTGTCAGTGACCTTTTGAACTAATAAACATTGGTTGTCAGAGATTAAACATGAAATCAGACACCTTTAGACTAAGATGAAGGAAAAATTAGTTTTTTAACTAATTAAATTTAAAAGTAATCCTGGTCCTGGTAATAGAGCTTGCAAGGAAAAGGAAAGCAATGCGGTAGAAGCCTTCGTGCACCAAATGCTAGGCTACGATAGGACTAGAAGACACCTTTGCCAACCCTGCTCCACGCTACGAGCGCTCTCTCTCTCTCTATATATATATATGTATATGCATTCCATTGTTTTTTTTTTTCCATGTTTCTACTTCCTACTTCCTTTCTAGCAGTGGTAAATTTCAGGATATACATGAGGAAAATTTTGGAATTTAAGACTCCCAGTTACTGGTCTAGTGATCCCACAGGCGTGTTCTGGTTAGATGCCCTTGCCTCTTGGATGTACGTCCCTCGAAGCTGCTGCTGACTTGGTATCTGCACCTTCATTCCACCTCCGATGGGGGGGGCCGCGGTTGTGGCTGTGGATGGGTGGTGGAGCGCTCTAGCTAGTCCATTGTACATGTAGAATGCAAGAGGATTATTATTGTCAACATCACTGGTAAAACTACCTGCAGAGCCATGTTCATGACCATACAAGGATGTAGACCCAGCATTGCTGTTGTTGTAGGGGTTGATCATTGTGGGATCGATATTGCAGCGCGGCGAAGTGGTTGGAGAGCAATCTCCTCCTCCTCCTCCACCACCACCACCATAAGCAATGACGGTGCTGCTGGTGGTGGGTGTCGTGTTGGTGCTTGTATTTGGGATCACCCCACAAGTTGGGCACCGGCTCACAACCTTGCAACGAGCAATTATAGAGCATCTAGTTAAAGAGGTTGTGTTCGTAACAAAGCATAGAAACTAACAAACATATTTTAGTCCCTTTGGGTGCACAGCTGAGGAAATCAAGGAAAGAATGCAAATTAATTACATAGAGATGGAGGCCAGTAAGAAATTTCAACTTTAAATACCTTATAGCGGTAGGTGGTGCCATCAGGCTCAACAACCCAACCAGCCTCCTTGGCGAGTTCACGGAGGACTTGATTGATATCAGAGCGTGGTGAGAGCTGGTAACCACCATATTTCCTGAGTCCATGGAAGATCCTGGTGGTAACAGCTCTTCTCTGTCTCTCTCTCAGTTTTGTTCTCTCCTTATCACTCTCACTCCTGCTTGATGATGATGTTGATGAACCATCCCTCTTCATGGTTATCCTGCTTCTCTTCTATCTCTCTCTGAAGTTTATATATATATATATATATATGGTGGTGGGGTTGGTTTATATATGTTTTTTGCATGACAAAGAGAGAAGATCATGGGAAGACGAACGGAGCGCACAGCGCGTGAAGGAAGAAAATAGAAAAGTTGTTAGGCAGAGGCTGATCGATGGCAATGTACGTTATTGGGTGGCTGAGGCTCACATATTGACTGGCAGCACGGTACCCGGCCAGATACAATTCATGGGGGACAAGAGATCGGTAATCTTAAAATAAAAAAAAATAAAAAAAAAATATCTAGCATAAACAACAAAGATTATGCCACGCTTTAGAAAAGAAGAAACGTATTTTACTTTCATTTTTCAAAAATATAAAATCAATTCATTTATGAAAATTAAAGACTCTGATGAGATGACAGTATAACTCTGATTTTTTTATTACATGTTTCGAGGTTTTTCCTTAGTAGATGTTCCAAAGAACTAAGTTGAAGTTAGTTCTGTCACCATATGAAACTATGAAATGGAAATAACAAGATATGATCATCACAATTCAAGGTTCCATGAACTTAATTCTTATTATAAATATATTTGGTTCAGTTTTTCTCTTTCAACAGAAAGAGAAGGGAGGAGGATTCCCTTGAAAAAGCAGGAGTGAGGATCTGCTGACTGTTAGTACTGAGTACTTACAGCCGAAAGTGAAAACTAACTAGTTGTCAGGGAAAAGGTGGTAAAGGGCAGAAGAAGCTCTTGTACTTGGTGCAGTAATAGAGCTGGGAGGGGTGGAGTTGTAGCTTGGGGTGGTTTGGTTTGGTTTGTATCAAGTTTCTTGATTTGAAAACCAGAGAATCCAATACCATCATAATCTCCAAGTTTCTACAGTCAAGTTTCAAGATTCAACAGGCACTTAAAATCCACGATTAACCAAATTATAAAGACCAGTTATTTAGCCATCATGCCTTGACAGATACGAAGAGAAAGGTCACACTAAAAAACAAGATATGCAATAATTAAAATATATTTAAGCATTAACTGCGACTGTTATAGATTGATATAATAAAAATATTTTTTTGTCCTTTGGTGTGAAACAGGGAAGCCTTGGTGTTAGGGGTGGTTTGGTCTTTTTCTTTTAAAGGTTCCTTAGTCATTAAAAAATTGTTAGAGGATATCTTTTTTTAAAAAAAAAAAACATAAAAAAGTAAAGCTATTTTTTTACCTCCAAGTTAAAAAAAAGAAAAAGAAATTAGAAATATTTACGAAGCATGTGTTTAAAAGGTATTCTCATCTTTTTGTCATAGTTTGTCTTTTTGCTTGTTATAATATTGAAGACAATGTATTTACCCTTAAAAAGAAAAAGAAAAGACAAAGCATGCGTTTAAAAGGTATTTTCATCTTTTTGTCATATTTTCATATAGAAAAGTTGATTTTTTATCAAAAAAAATTATTAATATGTGCTTATTAGATTGCAGGTAAGACGTAACCTAGTAGCCAAACATGTTCTTCCACAGTATCTTCGGAAACATCATCGTATTCAACTTAAAAGCATATACAGTTATTCTTTTTCTAAAAAAATTGTTTTTATTTTTTTTTCAATTTAGTTCTTCAATAATAATTTGTCATATATTATTTTTTTCATTTCGTTCCTTATTTTTTGTTTTAAAAATTTTTTCCTTGACTTTTTTGTTAAAGTTATTTTTTTAATTTTATTCACCAATAAAATTTTATGTTTTTTTTTAATTTAACCCTCGTTCTTTTGATTTATTTTTTCTTTGTTGAAGTTATTTTTATTTTCAATTCAACCCTCCAACTAAACATTTTTTGTTGCCTTCTAATTTTTTATTTTATTTTTCACCCTCATTCTTTTAATTACAATTTTTTTAGAACCTTTTGTATAATTAATTTTTTATTTTATTATTTCACATTTAATTTGTTGAGAATTAGACTTCATAATATTTTTTTTAATATTGTTTCCATCTAGTAAGTTAGGTCACTGTTTTAAAAAGTTAATGCAGTTCAACATCTTTTTTTTTATGATTTTATTGTTCTATATTTTTTATAAAAAAATAATTTTTTGATTATTTTGAATTTCTTTTTTATCAGTTTATTTTGATCTTATGATTTAGATCATGAATTTATATTTTTTTTTAAATTATGTTTAATTTTTTAAGATATTATTTTTATTCCTATATATATATATTTTGGTTTTGTATAGATGAAATTTATTTTAAAATAATATTTATAATATGTTTGGCCTAGCACAATATTTTTTTTCTTTAATTTTATTCAATTAGTTTCATGAGTATTTCTATTTCTATTATCTTTTATTAACTTTAATAAATAAATTTAGTAAACATAACTGGGCAAATATCATATTTTACGAGATTAAATATCTTAATTTACTTTTATTTTTTTATGTTTTGCAATTTCTCTTTTAGTTATAGTTGATTGTTGTTTTTGTTTTTTTACATAAATGACTATTAATTTATTTAATTATATGTTTTTATAATTTTTTCTAATTTATACTTTGAATTTTTTTCATGTAAAAAGGCACATCATAATAGCATGTATATTTTATTGATATATATAAAAAATTTACCATCTGTTGTTGAGCGCATGTCAAATAACTAGAGTATATACATGTTCACGCATAATATATATATATATATATATAGATTTAATAATTTTATTGAGAAAGAATCTTATTGAGAAATGATGACTACAGCCTCCCATAAGGAATTGCAATGACCTTGATAATGATTGATCTCATATTAAAGATATTTTTTTCTTTTTTTTTATTTTATTTTCTAATATTATATGTAAATAAAAAAATCAATATATTTCTTAAATCAATAGCTTAATTATAGGATGAAATTTCAATTGATTTAAGTAAAAAAATAACAAAAAAAATATTTCATTAAAAAAATCAATTTAAAATATTTTCTTTGGTTTCATATCATTAATTCTTATTTATTTATATATTTACACACTTAGTAGGTGAGACCTATGGCGTATATATGTTATCAATCCTTTTGTCATGTTTTACTATATTAATATTGTTAAATGAGATTGGGATGAGATGACATGCAATACTTTCATACATCATCATTTAAAAGTGAGTTTCAAACAATAGGAAATAAATAAACTCATGCCTTTGATTTAATCTAGAGAAGGAGGGAGGTGGACCGGGGGGGATGGAATGCGCCATTAAATTTAAATGTGGAGGACTTAATTGCGCATTTTCAAACCTTAGACACCATAGGTTCAATTAGTCCCCAGATCAAGGGATCTAGATTGATAAAAGCAACGAGAAGCAAGAACATGGAATATTGTTTTCATGATAAAAACGTAAGAAAAATCAACAACAAGAAGGAAGAAGAGGGACTACTATTGTTTTCTTGTCAAAGAGGTCGCTAGCCAGCGGCCGCCTTTCACCATAATTAACCTTTCATTATCACTAAAAAATAAATCAATCAATAAATTAAAATACTTAAAACACTTTGATATTCTGACAGATAAATTTCATTGGTAATGTTGTCTATAAAAATATTACCAATAAATTATGTGTTTTATATTGACAGAATTAATCCATGAATTAATGGTATAATATCCCTTATCAATACCTTCACCTGTTGATTTTAATCAATGAATGGAACTAGGGATGAAAAGACAACTGAAAATGAAGGTTTTATGGCATGAAAAAGGAAGCAAATTGTTCGGATGTGATATAAATATAACATTTTTTGGGATACCATTTATGAACAGTCAAGAAATTAAAGGGAAAAAAGTTGTTTTCTTGACAAACAAGCAAAGAAGAAATCAACGAGAAGCGAGAAGATGGAATACTGTTTTCATGGTAGAAGCGTAAGAAAAATCAACAAGAAGAAGCGAGAAGAGGGACTAATATTGTTTTCTTGTCAAAGAGGTCGCTAGCCAGTACAGTAGCCGCCATTCACCATAACCTGTCATTATCGCTGAAAAAATCAATCAATAAAATAGTTGAACACTTCGAGATTTTAAACCATGCTTAGCTCACCCTTCGCCGAAACTAAAAATCTTCTCTCTTGCCTCGAAAACTTGTATAAATAGGACCATATATGATTGCCAATAACATAAACATCAAAACAGCGAAGCCAATAAAGTCTGATAGATACATATACACATCGATATGTCAAGGTTACAAGCAGAAGAAGAAACTCAAAAGGCTTTTGGATGGGCAGCTAGAGACTCTTCAGGAATTTTATCCCCTTTCCACTTTACTAGAAGGCATGCGCATATGAGAAATATGTTTTTTTATCCGTATCAATTGCATGATATATACTATGTCACTTAATAAAGAATTTTGGTAAAAAAAGGAAAATCTCTAGCATCATCCTTCATTATTTACATGCGTTATATGTATAGAATTACTAATGCATGACATTTCAAGTCATTAATGGATTTTATATATGATTATTTCTTCATCTTTCTCGTGTTTTTTTTCCTGCCATGCTATCAGGGTTAATGGAGATTACGATATTACAATCAAGGTTTTATTTTGTGGGATTTGCCATTCTGACCTGCACATAACTAGGAATGATTTTGGAATTTCTCTCTATCCTGTTGTTCCCGGGTACGCTTTCGTCAGATCATAATTCCATGCACCTTCTGTTTTATCCTTAATATTAACATATCATCTCCGAAATAATAATAATATTCATAAGAAGAAGAAGAAGAAGCATTACCAGCCGGTTTTACTTGATTCATTATCTTGCTCAACCACAGGCATGAGATCGTTGGTGTGGTGACCCAGGTTGGGAAAATGGTAGACAGGTTCAAGGTCGGAGACAAAGCAGGTGTGGGATGCTTAATAGGCTCGTGTGGAAAATGTGAGAATTGCCAAGACGACATGGAGAGTTACTGCTCCAAATCTGTTTACACCTACACTATTTTCGATGACGGCGGGGCCAAGAATTACGGTGGATATTCTGATTTATATGTTGTTAATGAGCACTTTGCCATTCGGATTCCAGATAATCTCTCATTAGGAGGTGGAGCTCCGCTGCTTTGTGCTGGGATTACAGTTTTTAGTCCCATGAAGTATTTTGGGCTCGACAAGGCTGGGATGCATCTGGGCGTGGTTGGTCTTGGTGGATTGGGTCATCTGGCGGTGAAGTTTGCAAAGGCATTTGGAATGAAAGTGACTGTGATCAGCACATCTCCCAGCAAACAGCATGAAGCAATTGAGCAACTCAAAGCTGACTCGTTTATTGTTAGTCATGACATGAAGCAAATGGAGGTAAATGAGGAATAATAAATACACTTGCATTTTTTTGTCAAAAGTCCACTCTATTCTTCTTCTTGTTTATTTATTCAATCTTGCAGGCTGCTACTGGCACCATGAACGGTATCATAGACACAGTCGCTGCGGTCCATCCTCTAAAGCCACTGCTTGATCTCTTAAAGACTAATGGAAAACTAATATTGGTGGGTGTCCAAAGTCTTGAAAAGCCCTTGGAGGTGCCTGCTATGCCCCTCTATGGTAAGAAAAACCATCTGCTGTTCATCACTATTCTTTCATTTACTTTCTTTAAAACTAGCACTTGGAAGTCCATGTATCTGACAAGAAATCTTCTCGTAAAATCTTTGATATATATGCAGGAAGAAAGCTAGTATCAGGAAGCATGGCCGGGGGGATAAAGGAGACGCAAGAAATGATTGATTTTGCTGCCGAACACAACATAGAGGCTAACGTTGAAGTTATTCCCATGGATTATGTAAACGAGGCCATGGACCGTCTTGCAAAAGGAGCTGTCCGTTATCGATTTGTTATTGACGTAGCAAACACCCTTTAATTTGAAGTATTTGTTTCCTTCATTTGTTTATTTTCTTTCCTTAGAAATATTGTCTGCCTTTAAGATACCATTTTGGTGTATTGTTAGTGGGAGGAATGTTGTTAAAAACAAAGCTTAAAATTGAGGAGAATAAGATGAAAATTGAGGTGAAGAACCTATAAAATTCTATGTAAAACAATCTTTGTTTCCTTTATATGGATTTTGAAATAAAAATTTATTGAGAATTACCACAATTAATTCTCGTCATTATACTCTAATTACACATTATAAAAAAAAATTATCCTGGCAGTTTTTTTAGATTTAAATTCTAACATTTTATGTATAAAAAAATATTGAAGAAGATTTTTCAGATATATATATATATGTATATATATAATGAGCTGGTATGAATAATTATTTTATAATAAGTTCAAATCCTAGAAATAATAGCCAAAAAACAAACTCAAATTCAATCCTAGACGGCAAGCCTTAGCCCTAGGATCTAAGCTCGAGGCTTCCAATTTGATGCCCAGGAATTCGGGCTCCTCCGAGGTCCATGCCCAAGTCAAGCCTAACATGCACCTGGATTAAACCTAAACTATTTTGCTGAATCTAATTTATAACTCTTCAATTTATCTCTTTATAAAATATAAGATATTCTTGTATTTTTTTTTTAATATGGGATGCATGTTTTGGGTTTCACAAACTATGATAATATTTCATGTTAAAATATTTTTATTGGTTAAAATAAGATCACTTTGATTATTTTAAAAAATCATTGGGTCAACGAGGACGACCCTCCCCACTCGTGATTTGAAATCATTCTCGATTCAAGTTTAAAAACTATTATATTAATTATTTTTATTATTTATATGTTGACTTAGATCAATTAGTATTGGCTTTCTTGATCTATAATCCGGACCTTACTCTAGTCAACTTCAAATTACATTTTAAAATCATTATAATAATAATTTTTATCCTTACATTAATAACAGTTAACAATGAATCTTACTTGTGATGTAGACCTTACATCGTGTCAATATTCAAATCGTGTTTAAAACTATGATAATATCTATTTTTATTTTTATATTGACTTAGGTCAACTTGACTCATGATCTAGGTCTCAACTAGTGACCTAGGCTTTTGCCTTGAATTAACACTAGAATTTAGTTTTAAAATTATGATAATAATTAATTTTATCATTATATATCGTAGATAATTTTAGTATTAAGAGTTTTTTACATAAATATTTTAGAAATAAAAAATGATAAATATTATTTCTCGAAATATATCCTTCTTATACCTTTTGTTATAAAAGTATATAAATTCATTCTAATTTTTTTTTTTAAATATATATATATATATATCTCTATTTATTCAACTAAATGCATTTGCTATCTTTATTATTTTTATCACAGGAGAATAACAAATACTACCTTATTTATTCAAACCCAATATATAAAACATAACCCGAAACTTATATGCATTATTTTAAAGGTAAACCCCAAAACTATTATTGGCTTTGTCTATTTTTGCTAATTCATTAAAGAATTTCATCTGTATTTTCAATTTCACTAATATTCTTCTTCACCGTTTAAGTCATTGTTTTTTCCATTCATGTTAGGATCATCATCCCCTCTCCCTCCCCACTATCTCCATTCTCCTCAATCCTTACTGAATACTCTCTCTTTTAATTTTAGAGAATTAGTGAAAATATAGAATGTAAATATCTTAATTAATGATCGAATTAATCTCTCTAGGTTTGAGTTATTTTTTTTTGTGGTAATACATCTTTTCTAACTCTTTTTTATGTCAAAAGATAGATTCTAGTTTTGTTTAAAAAGATCCTTAACTTCTATTGATCTTTTATTTGAAAAATTCATAATTGATGATACAATGAGATATTCAAATCGCATTTGACTTAAACTAAAAGTTAAATTACAATTATTATTTTCAATATTCTTGAATTACAAACATTATTTAAAAATTTAAAGATTATACATATAGATATCCTTTATATTTATATGATTCCTCACTCACATAAAAAGTGGAAATTATAGATAATTATTATGTAAACCCATTTCTTTGCATCGTAAGAAGGAGCTATACCAAGACAATCTAATAATTGTTTTTCTCTTATTGTTCAAACTTTAATAAAAAATAATATAAACATAGTATTGTGTCCAAACTCCATTTATATACAATAAATAAATAAATAAACACTCTCCCTAGCTCAAATTTATAGAAAAGCTATTTTTATGTTTTAATATTATTATTTTATAATCAAAAGCTATTAGTATTACTAATGATGGAAGAAAATGTACTAAAAAAACACATTTATTGACATTTAATCATCGAAATTTATTACACAACCATGATCTAGTTCACCAAATTATTAACACCAAACTACTAGAATCCATATTTCCTATTTTAGATTGGTTAGGGTTTGTAAAACCTTCTATTTTATGATGGGTAGGTTTATTATGATGACTTTGTGAAAAAAACCTTATATTGGATGGGTGACCAGTCTTGAATGCATGTTTTTATATCGAGCCTAGATTATTTCTGAAAAACCAAGTTTTTTGTAGGTATATAAGACATTTTAATACTTAAGTTAATAAATATAAAAAAATAAATAAAAATAAAATAAAGTGACAGGGAGTGACAATAAAATAAAATGAAGTTATGGGCTCTTTTTATCTCTTGAAGCCTATGCATGGAGTTTAGGATTTGTTCATTCTTACTTGTGTTATACACGTAGTACTTAAATTTATTTCATTGAAAAAAAATATTCTTCTAGAAAATTAAGTTTGGATGTAGGGTTGTGCTTATTATTAATGGAGGTGTTGGTGATAATATTTTTTTAAAAAAATAAGAATTATTTTGTCATGCATGCATTATTGATAAAGATCTTAGCTGGTTATATAGTATAAAGAAGTAGTCATTGACTAGATAAATGATGCTTACACTGGATAGAAAAAGTATTGTGTATGTATAAAAAGATTATATGCATGAAAAGTTTGTACATGCTACTCTTGGTGATGTTGGAGATTTTTAAGGAAAATCATTTTTCATTGAGTATTTTATTTTTTTCTATTTAGTTTAGGAAATTAAATATTATACTTAATTATTTTATTTTTCCTAGTTTGTTTAGGACTTTTATTATTTTTCCTTTATTTTCAGATTTCTTGATTTGTTTAAGTTGGTTTTTGATTTTATTTAAGGAGTTATAAGCCTCTTAGAGAAAGAAGTTATTTGAGAAAAATATATTGTAATAAAATTAAAAATTATAGTTTTTATGTGATATTTTTTTTGTAGAATTTTGTGTTTTTATAATTATTGTCTTTGTCGTGTTGTTTCCATCTATATCACTTGGAAACTTGAAGAAAAGCATAGAGATATGCGTCAATAAAAGATGAAACAAAATAAGGTGAGCTGGGATCAAGTTAAGCTCAAAATACCATGTTTCTAGCCTACTAGGCATGGCTTGAACAACTTGAAAGCTAGTTGTTTGGCCTAACACCTAGAATGCCAATCGTTTGGGCTAGCTAGTAAGTGAGTCACTTGTTGCCTTATGACATAATATATGGCTTACTTTGGCTTTCAATGTGTTCATGAATTCATGTCATCAAAATCTTTTTGATAGTCTTGAGAGTATCATTATTATACGACCCTTACATCTAATTCTTTCTTTCTTCTTTCCTACTTTGATTTTTTATGCAGTTTTTTTTCTTCTTTTTACCATTATATCTTGCTTCTTCTTTTTTTGCCATTAGATCTAAACACCAATCTTATCTATTAGATCTTTCTACTCTTTTTTAGGTCATTAGATTTGTCTACAAAATTTATACTAACCAAGCAAAGTGTATATTGTTTAGGAGAGATGTGCATGGTTAAAAGGAGAGAAATATATGATGTGAAAAAGAAACAACGTTATTTAAAGGAAAAGAATTACTTTTATTAAAACAATCTTATTAAAAAAATATTGCATATAAAAATTGTTGAGAAAAAAAAATGAATTGTAAGGCTATATTTAAATCAAAAGATATTATTAATTCTATATAATGTAGAAAAAAGAAAAAAAATATATCAATTTTCTAGTATTTTGATAAAAATAATAAATTCAATTTGAAGTTCTTAGAACTTATTTTTGTTAATAAAAAATTTAAAAATATTCAATAAAAATAAAAATAAATAAAAGATAGATAGGGCTTTTACGGAGACACAATAGCCTAAAATCTTATGGATTTCTCTTTTGACACACTACTGAAATTAGATTTTGTATTCTCAAATGACAAAATTATCCTTGCCATAGACAAACTATATTTTGATTCTTTTATTATAGTTGCGAACTAGTTTTGTTGCTTATACTCCATTCTAAATATAGATTTTAAGGTGTGAATAATATTTTTATGAACTTTTTTTGTAAACATTAGGTGCAGTCCTATGGTGGACAAAGCTAACCTAGTTGAAGTCTGATATGAGTTAAAACAAATCTAGAAAACAAAAATCTTAATTAGCATTGTTTTCTTCAACATAAAAAAATAGTTATGCTATGAAAAGTTATTGATAATATCATTACAATCAACCTAGCAGATCAATATTTAAATCTCTTAACCTGATTATTTATATAGGTTGAGAATCAAATTAATTGTGTGGAAGCTACCACCACATAACCAAGTTAATTTGATAGGCTAAAGAAAACTCAGATGAAAAATAGAAACCTGAGATGAATTTAAATAAATAATTAATATGAAAGATTTAACGATTTTAATTTTGATGTGAAGATATAACAAATCATCTCTTGATCTACCCAGGACTAAAGCAAAAAGGTTATGAACATTATGAAAATGTGCTAACTTTGTTCGTCAATAATCTTTTTTACTTCCCTGCCATTATTTTATCCTCAACTAGACCTTTATTGACTTGGATCAGATAGGATTTAGGTCTACATTAAAGAGTTTTTTTTTTGTAGTAACTAAGGGCTAAATTAAAAGAAAATAGTTTGGATGCTTATAAAATCATCCCCTTAAAACCTGTAACTTTTCTTTTTTATTTTAAGGAATTGAAGTTTTTCTAATGATCAATTATAGTTCTTTGGTTTTTAATCTCATGAGAAACAGATAAACCCAAACAATCTTTTCCAAAATCAACCATGAGAAAAATAGTAAAATGTTTTTATTTCTCCTTGAAACTAACATTGAATTCTTACAAATAAATTATCAATCCCAACCATTAATATAATAACTATGGAAGAATCAAATAAAAAACATTTAAGGAAAAAAACACAAGAAAATTAACACCATGTAAATCCAAAATAATAATAAATGTAAAGCTACAACAATTAAAATAGTCAATTGTTAACTCTTTTTGTTTTTTACTTAATAATAAATGCTCGTGCACGCGTGAAGGAGATGTAAAATTGTTATTTTTTATTTTGATGAATAAATCCATTTGGTGCCACCAATCAAGGTTGTCATTTCCATTCTGGTTAAGATTTTGTTTTTTTAATTAGAACGATACATTTTAGTTTTAAAGCAATTTGGCTTGTCGTTTCAGGATTGTATTGTTCAAATATTTATATATAATTCAAAATATTAATTCAACATACATAATTCAAATTCCAATTCAATTGAAATTATGCTATTCAAATTTTAAACATAATATCTAGTATCTAAACAACATTTTAAAATTTAAAAATCTCTACTTAGTGATTACTAGATCATTGGCATATGAAATGTTGCGGGTCAAATCAATTTTTTAATGTAAAAAGAACCTTTCAGGTTTAGCATTTTTCTAATAGAAAAAAAAAATCATGTGAGTGAAATTGATGTGATTTGATTAGCTTAACAAGTCTAAAGACAACTCAAATAATTAGAAAAAAAATAGTTTAACTAAAAAATATTAAGATGACATCCTTTTAAGAAAATATTGAGACAAAAATATTAGATCAATCAGGGTTAATCCTAGTTAACCTTTTAAATTTACGACTTAGATTATAATACCATGATAACCTCATATAAAAAAATTATAAATTTCAATTCTTAGTAAACCTTTTTTTAATGATGAGATTGAGAAATACTCAATCTAAAAAAAAGACATAATAAAATAACTTAAGTGTACCCAGGTTAACTCTTAAAGTCTTTGACGTGGATTAACTCTTAAAACCTTTGACCCAGGTTATAGAACTGGGTTAACTCTAAAGAAAAAAATCAAAACAAATAAAAAATAAAAATTTATAATTAATCAAATATTGAAGATGTGACTAATATTTTTTTTTTAAAAAACAATATTAATAAAAAAATAGATTAAAAAAATTAAGACAACTGAATAATTAACCAAATTGGTGACATGAGTTATAAGACTAAGATGAGTATTAACAAAGTAAATCACAATAAATTATGAAATTTAATCTTTAATAAACCAAGTGTTGAAGGATAAAATTAGAAATAAAAACATAGATTTAAAAGAAAATGATAAAAACTACTTACATAGCAGAATGGGCAGAATAAATTGGAACATCTTACAAAGAATTTAGTTGAGAAATCTAGAATGAACTGAGATTCAACTTGAGATGAAATTTATTTTGAGTTGTTTAATTTTTTAAAATGGTACAAGATATAATAGCTATTTCAAAAAGAAGAAAAAATAATTGACAACTTTTCTACCAACTAAGCCTTAAGATAAATTCCTTGCACACAAAACTATAATGGAGTTAGCATGATTAAATGTAACTTTATGGAGTTTGCATTTTAATGTAAAATATCAATTGATTAGTATTTAACAATGCATTTTTATTGAGTTTTATATTATTATATTGCACTTAAAGTATCTTTAAATTCTTTAATTTAAGCATATTTTATAATAACAAATCTGATAACATAAGATATCTTTAATTTATAGTAAATGCTTATTTTGAATGCAGACATATCTCATAATTTAAAGAATTGATTGATGTATTTAACTATTGAGAGTGAAAAGACAAAGAGAGAGTTAAGTTTAAAGAAGAGATGCTGGTTCAATTCAAATTAAAACATTATTCAGTTATTGTATCATAATTAGAGCTGTAAAATATGAATTTAAGTTTGGTTTATATGGATGTAAAATTAAGACACGGGCCTAAAACTTTCATAAGTGTTCAAGATTCAAAAGGGTTGTTTTTAAGTTCAAATTATAACAACAAAAGAGAAGTTAGAATCTATCTTACAGCCTAAATACTTTATAGTATTTGGCCCATATCTTTTGTTGAAAAACTGAAATAAATGACCAAAACTTTTATGAGACTTTTTGTTCAAAGTCTGCTATTAGCTATAACATTTTGTTCAAATAAAAAGATAATGGTTGTTACCAAGTCAAGAAGTGGTCACCTACAAAATAATTAGTTATCAAATCAATATTTCTGAATTTTAGCCTATAAAGGAAGGCATTTGTCATATATTTAGACATCTTAGTTTTTAGATCAAGATCATATTCTTGTTTTTTTCTTTATATTTTTTTGTAATGTTTAAGTTTTGATTTTATTAATCTCTTATTTATGTTTTTCATCATAACTATATTCTTATCTAATTTATTTATGTTTCTTCTTCATAATATTTAGTTAAGTTTATTATGTCAATATGAAAAGGCTTCACTAATGGTGTTAAAATATGTATAATATAAATTCAACATGGACTTCAATTTTTATATCCAAGAAAGTTTGTTATTAACATACCTTATCTTTTTATCTTACTAATTTTGAATACCTTACTTGTTTAATGATTAATCTAAATTTGTGTTTTACAATCCTTGGTACAATAAATACTTAACACTTTCATAGCTTATGTACTGTATGGTATAATCAACACCTGTATTATAAAAGGAATTTAATTTGTTATTAACATAAATTAATATAATGAATTCCTGACAATATTTAAAAGTATGAAGTTACTAAAATAAGATAATTAATATGATGATGTTAAAAATTTATAATAAATTATTAAGGATGGATCATCCTATTGGAACCTACTTTGTGTATGATTTTCAGTTGATTAATAAAAAGAGTTTATATTATACTTATTTCTAATACTATTAATCGATCTTCTAATATTGACAATTACTTTAATCTTTGATTAATACTTACATCAATATCACATTTCAAAAGTTCTCTTTAAGTCCTTTTCATTTATTGTTTATAATTTTATATAGTTTACTTTCATGTGGTTCAATCCTAGTTTTACGGGATTAGTTATTATTTCAACACTCCTGCACATGGGATAAGACACCAATATTTTGATCATGTCATTAATCCACCTTTAATTAAGATAAAAAAAAATAAAAATATTGAATTTCCAAAAAATGGTTTTTAATTTATATTAATAAAAGTGTTTAAGTATAAATAAAGAATTAATTTTCTTGGAAATTTAAAAAACTCGTAACCCTTATTAGAGGGAGGATTCAACCAAATAGTCATTGTTAAAGAATTATAAAATTAGTTTTAATTTTCTATAAGATTATGTTAAATTGAAGTAGATGAGCTTGTTTATGATAAATTTAATGATTCAATGGACAACGATATTGGTTGATTCAACCAAACTTTTTTTGCGGAGGTGGAGATAGAGCAAGTTTGGGTGTAGTTTGGGGATGGAATTTTTGTTTTTTATGTTTAAAAGATATTAAAAAAAATTGGTAAAAAAAAAGGGAAATGGAGGACTTACTGAGATAATAGAAAATTTTTGTTGGAAAAATAAAATCAAGTATGAATAAATAAATAAATATAGGATTTTCTATAAAATAAAAAATCATAGTTAATCAAAGAAAAATACTTGTGCAATTAAAATGAGTGTTGTTTTAAATTAAGTATTAATAATGTGGAAACTTGGCAAGGTTTCCAAGTTATTATGTATATTAGTAATTTATTAGTCTTGGTAGGGAATATCATTGTTATCGTACCCTAGTATGGAACAATAATAGGCACATCACAATCTGATCAGTAGATACATGTTGACATATTATTGATTTTATTTAAGAGTAACTTGTATTATTTTAAATTGATAACTCATTAAATGTGTAATTTTCTGAAAATGTAATTAGAAAGAAAAAATAAATGTTAAAAATAACTTGATTAGCTGCTTTAGGATACTAAGGGCTAATTATGTTGATGTAATTATGTTGACATCAATATTCACTTGAATTTGATTAGTTATTCTAAAGTTGGAAAGCTAATGGTTATATTATTATCGATAATATCTTGAAAAGAGAAATGTTGAATATAACTTAATTAACTATTTTGGATATTGAAGGCTAATATTACCAATAAGTTTGCATTGGTGTCGATATAAACTATTAGTTGATTAATCATGCTAGGTAACGAGACCTAATAATGTCAATATAATATTGGCATTAACATTCATTTGAATTTAATTAATTGTTTATAATACTAGAAGCTAATGATACATAGAGAAAATGTATCGATATATTTTTAATTAGTCATCTATATGGTTATAACTAATGATATTAATATTAAAATAGATATCAGCAATGATTGATCGACCTGGATTATAAGTGGCCAATGATACCAGTAAATCTAATATCAGCAATTATGGTTTAAAAGATAGAAAAATAATAATAACATGGCTTTAAAAGGTTAATGATGTTAAGAAAGATATGCAAAATATATATATTAAGCGAAGTCATATGTTGGTTTGATGTAATGAATTTAGATTTATAAAATGTAAGTAGTTTATATATTATTTTTTATATTTTCCGGGGCTTTCATTTTCTCTACTAGAGTAGACCTGTCTTATCTATTTATGTCCTTATAAATTAAAGATATTTTACTTTTTTGGTTTGAAATTGAATTTTAAATAAAATATATAAACTTTAATATTTGATATTTTTATATATAAAATATAGATGATTATTCACCTGACACTTATCTATTTTGGATTGATATTTATCTAACTCTTTTAATTCTTTAATTTTTATAATTATAACATTGTATGATTGTTTAGTTATGATTGATGTAATGATCTTGTGATAATTGAATGATCTAAGTTGTAAATTAATATAGAAGTGATGCAGATTATTGTTGATAACTTGAAATATTTCATATGTAGAGAAAACACTACTAAATATTTAGGAGAAATGTGGGGATTTAAATGAAAAATTCTCATATTTTTTATGTAAAAAATTATGTTATTCCTTGAAAAATTAGGGGTGTCAAAAATAATATTTTAGTTTTTTTTGAGAAAAAACAAAAAAGCAAAAATGTTTTAGATATAATATATATTTTGAAAAAACAATTCAAAAGTTCTAAGATATAAAAATTCCTTCTCTCATTAAAACCTTTAAAAAAAATTATCATTTTTTTTCCAAAATAACTTAAACTTTTGAAACATTTTAGGAAATTTTTTTAAAAAATCCTAGTTTCTATGAAATAAGAAAAAATTTCAAATAGCTCAGCCATTAAAAATTTTGAATTTTTCAAGAAATTAATAAAATTATAAATTTTTGAAATTTTTAGGAATTTCTCTATCTATTAAGATTTAAAAAAAATTAAATTTTTTACACACTGTAAAAGCTATAATATCTTATAATTCTTAAAAATATTTTATCTCAAAATTATTTTTTTCCTTTAAAATCTTTAGAAATGTTAAGTGATTCTATGAAAAAAACTATTTTTTTAAAAAAAGTTTTTTTTATAATTTTAGTGATTAAAAGCTTGATTTATTTGTGTGGTGCACTGTGAATTTTTTTAAAATTTAATATTTTTTTCTAACAAATAAACCATTATTAAGTTTTGTAAGATACAAATACGTGGATAGAGTGATTTTATTTGAAAAAACGAAACTGGACCTACTAATGATTACTTCAAGGCATTATAATTAGCTAAGTTACAAAATAGTAAGATAAATGATTATTATAAAAATAAATAAAAATATTTAATATTTTTTAACTTAAATAAATTATAATTATAAAACCTTCAACTAAAAGAAAAGCTCATAATTATTATTGTAAAAGGTAGCTTTTCGTTGTTGAAAAACAAAATGGACCTGGACAATCCCCATAGTGGACTTGGACAAATAATGCTTCATTGAAAATATCGGCCGAAAGCCCAAGCGCTATATATGGACAGTAAACAAATGAAGAATGAAGATTTAACAGCCTCTGGGGAGAACCAAGGCCTTTATTGCCTGTCTATTTCTAAATATGAACATTTTTTTACCTGTTAAGAAAATATTAATAAAAATAAACTATAAAGCCCGTTAAAAGTAGCATAATTCCTGTAATATATTAAAAATAAAATTAAAAGGGCATATTAAATAGGAAAATTATATATTACATAAATCATTTACCCTTTAAAGAATACAAGAAAGCTATTAAATTAAAGAGGAAATGCTAGTTTGATGTTCAAATGTTCAATTGATATAATGTGATAGCGAGAATCAATTTGTTATAATAATCTTTTTAAGTTATGTTTTTAGCTATTTTTTATTATATGTTATTAAGAAGTAATAGTTCTTGGAAGATTTAAAAATCACAAGCATTGAACCCCCTTAAATTAAAAATAAAAATAGATTAATGATAATTTAATTGTATATATTAAAAACAAATATTTGATGAAATTGATAATAAAATTATTATAAAACAGTTTTAAAATATAAAAATTAAAAAGAATAATTATAACGTAAGTTTTTTTATTTTGAAAGTATTTTTAAATTAATTTTGTTTGATATAAATTCATATATATTTTTTAAATTAATTTTTTAATATAATATATGTTTATATCATATATAATATCAAATATTTATTAATAATTTATTCTCCTATTTAAAAAAATTGTGGCTACGCCACTTATTGTCCCCATTGCAATTTACCATCCTCCTCTACCTATTCCCCGATTTGTAGTTCAATATCCAATTTAAACATATTAGCCAATACAGAGACAGCAAAATCATGATAGTTAATCACTATTCTGGGATCATGTTTTTCGTGAGAAGGTAATTCTTTAGGTTATGCAAACACATTAGCAAACATGATGCATATGGAAGCTAAAAGGATAACAACACAAAAAATGATTGCAGATATGAACATTAATTTCGTAGTTTAATTCTCTAAAAATACTATTAAAATATGATTTTTTTAAAGGTTTATAAGAACTTTAAATAATAATTAAAAAAAAAAACCTATTTCATTTTAAAAAAGCAACTAAGAATTCAAAAGTGTAAAGAAAATTAAATGCATAATAAAATAACAGATTAAAAAATTGCATGTAAAATCACCTAGAAAAATTTCATCCTGAAGTACTTTAGACTAGATTTGTTTTGTTGGTCTATAAAAACATCTTCTACATTGTATGTTTGGGTTAAATTCTAACTAATCAAGTTAGATAAGGATGGGTATTTTCATTTTGGTTCAAATTTTGATTAAAAAATAAAACAAACTATATATATGTGTGTACCAGTTCAAACTAATAGATTTCAATCTATTCCAGTCCAATTTATTTTTATTCCTAATCAATTAAACTAGAATTTGGTGCCCAAATGTTCAAACTATGGTGAACAAAAGATATTATAATTCATTCAAACCAAATGAAACTTTTTTATTGCAATTAAAACACTTCTAACAATAAGCACGCCAAATCTTATATTATATATCCAATAATATAATATAATTTTTAAATTTAAATAAGATTTATAACAAAATTAAAATAAATCACAAAACAATCAGAAATAAACAAATAAAATAGATTGAAATCCCAATAAACAAATTGTATCACTTTCAAAGCAGTGTTTTTGGAGAAATTATTATGTATATTGTCAAGAACAATAATAATAAGAAACAAATAAAAGTTTAAGAAGAAAAGAGAAGAAATATATTATTTTCAAAAATAACATATAGTTCTGGTAAAGTGATTTATCACTTTCATCATAAGAGATGAAGAGAAGTTGATTCATCTCTGTCACTTTCATCAAAATTGATTTATCAATGCGATGAAAAGACATATCATATATGGAGAGTGGATGAAACAAAGTGTATGAGGCGGTTGGTTTAGAAATATAGGGGTTAGAGTTTCATAACATTTGTGTTTATACTTGGTTTAGGTTTTAAACTGAATCAATTTGGTTTGGTTTGGTCAGTTTTTTATTTTTATTATTTTTATGTGTGGTTTAGGTTTTAAATTGAATCGGTTCGGTTTGGTTTGATTTGGTTTGGTTAGTATTTTACTTTTAAAACCAAACCAAGTTTTTTAGGGGGTTTTAATTGTTTTTTTATTTGATTTTTTTAGTTATTTTTTTCAATTTTTTTTTTGCTAATATCATCTTGTGTCAAATCCTAATTTAAATATTTATACTCTTTAATTTTCACAACATCAATTGCATCTAAACTCTAACATAGTTTTGCAATTCTATTAATACTACTTTTACATCTTCTATTGTATCACTATGAGGTGCCAATAATTAATTTAATTGTAACTAGTTATGTTTTTTTTTTATTTATAGTCAATTTTCTCTCTTTTTTTTTTCTTTGATGGTACAAGAGGTTTTGAAAAAATTTCCTTGGAATATAAAGATTTCTCCTTTCTATCATAACTTCATCCATAACATCTTAAATTTCCATAACATATCACCTTAGCCATGTAACCATTATATTTTTAAAATCATATCATTACCTGTTAGATATAATACAATTGCCCTAGTTTTAATTTTTTTTTTCATTTTCCATTGAAAACTCTCGCATATCATATCATAAATAATTTCAACTATATCTTCTACCTTCACATTTACTAGCTTGATTTTGATTAATTCATATATGATATTTTTACTGAAACTGATATCTAAAAATCTATATATATTATCACTATTCATCAAAATATCCATTTGTCATTTTTGTTTGTCGCTCTTAATCTATATGGTTTTATACTATAGACCTTAGAAAAATTTATTATGAAAAATCTTATATATCTAACCAATGTAATCTTATAATCCAACGTTTGAATACTTAGTTTTCATTATATTTTATTTTTTACTAAATGTTAAGTCAAACACTAAGTTCTATTTGATATTAAAAACATAAAGTATGATGTTGAATGTGATAAGCTTTTCAAACTCATCTTTCGTATAACTTTCCCAATGCTCATTACTTTTAGGTTTGATGAATTTCTTAATGTACAACTGTTAATCATTTATATCTTTGTAAATGGAGAATATTCTTTTCTCAATATAAACATGTCTTGTAACACCAATATAAACTCACTACCACTCATGATTGTTAAAGAGATTGACTTCGAAGACAATCATAAACAAGCTTATATATGACACTTTATTTAGGAGGTTATTAACCTTAGTAACATTAGCTTGAGCACTCCTTGCTCTTTTAAGGTTGTCTTGATGAGACTTATTTTTCAATCATTGGCTTCGTGTCTAGTTTTATTGCAAATGAAACACTTGTTATTGATTTTTCTAGCAATGCTTTTTATTTTTCATGCCAACATCTTTAGTTTTGTACTTCCAATCCAAAACTTCTAGTAACCTTTTCTATTGACTAAATTATACATATTATATAATAGGTTGTTTAAACTATTCAAGATGCAGTTATCACACATCACCCTTGTGTCTATAATTGCTATAATTATAGGATTACATTCATCATCTAACAACTTTAATGCTTTTTCAGGCAAAAAATTTTCCATGTTCAATGTAATTAAATAGAACAATATCTTTTTTAGGCACATTTAAAGTTTGAACCATTAGATTTTTGTAAGTTTCTTAACATACATTATAAAAGTTAATGGTGAAACTCTCTATATCAAAGTAATAGTTGTTGAAGCATTATTGATTGTATCAATCATCTTTTATGTATAAGAAATACAAGTATTTTCTATAATGATAGAAAATATTAAAGTTCATTTTATGAAGGGTAGATGAAAAATAATTAAATTAAATAATCATAAAAGTAATCAAACTAAATAATTAAATAATTAATAAATAAGATAAAAGTTTTTTCTTAAGATTCTTAGATTAATTGCTATAAAATTATCTGGTTGAATTTTTATTTGAGCACAATATATGTTACATAGAAGTTTAGTTTAATTTAATATATTCAAAAATTATATTTCATACATAATATATATAATTGAACTTGATGAAAAAAAATATTAAACTAAATTGTTTTTTTCTATATGTAAGTACAAAGTAAATATGATTTACTTGTTGATTAAATTCAGATAAAGTAGTATAAGATTAAATTACACAACATTTACTGCAAACAATCTTTTTAAAATAATCTTTCATTGAAAATTATTGATATGATATATCATAAATTTAAAAAATTAAAAAAATGATTGATTGAGTTAATGATCTAACCACTAAAATGAAATAATGACTATTGAAATTCAAATCAATAGTTTGCATTCTGCCAACATAAAGGTGCCTAATTTAGAAAGTTTAAATAAAAGTTTAAGTGCCTTAATGTTTGTTTCCGTGGTTGCTTCTGCTTTTAAAGCAAACCACGGGAAACAATGGTTTGGTAACAATTAATTATTGTTTATGAGTCCCACGGTAATTTGTGTTTCAGACGTAAGGGGAGGAAAAACAACTCTTTGCTGCTTCTTGCGCGAAGGAATCACACGAATAATGTAGTCATGTTCCACTGTTCGCGTGAACAGTGAAGAATAGTTCTATTGTTTAAGTGAATAGTGGAGATATTTTTCACTGTTTTGACAGGACCAGTTACGGTCCAAGGCTAAAATGCATTGAACAGGGTCTAATATAGTAAAATAAAAATTATTTTTAATTTTTAATTGTTTGAGAAACTAGTATTTAACATTATTCAATGACATTATATAAATTAAACAGAAATCGCTTGATGACATAACATTTGTAGAATTTAATCACAATACCAATTTTATTTCTAATTATTTTTTACCTGATGTTATTGTATGCTTAAGAAATTAAGAAAAGTGTAGTCTTTTTAAAAAGATTGTACAATTACATTAGAAATAACTTTTTCAAAGGAGATTGTGCAATCGTACTAGGAAGAACCCCTTCCAAAAAGATTAAGCAAGATTCTAGAAGCTCATATTAAAGATTTGTAGATAAAAAGTATATATCAAAGAGATAATTATTTTAATTTTTTTAAAAAAAAACTTATTTTTTATCAAAGATAATATATTCTGAGATGATTTGTTGGACTCTAGAGAGCTTTTAATCCATCTTTTGAAAAGTAATGTTATTGCTCTAGGAGGATCCCTAGTCAATCATTTCCAAGGCTAGGGATGTTGTATGTGCTAAAACTTGTTGAAATGACAAAACTTGATTTTGCCTCTAAGCACCTAACACAACCCAGATGATAGGTTACACGTGGTTGATGAGCTATTGGATGTTTAAATGGGAAAAGGTGCTTGTGGTAACAAGTAGATCTATCAAGCATTCTAGGCAAAGAAATTGAGGGTTTTTTTTATTAGTTTTTCACAAACAATGCCAATAATAAGATTCTAAAAAATCAAAACAATTTGGGTGAAATTTATGTCTTGAATAATTGGTTAATCTCTTAGTTCTAGCATTATGATTCATTCTATCTAGCCAAAATACCTAGAGGCAGGTGCATGATACTTGTAAAAGGTCATTTTTAGTGAATTTGAGAATTTTTTGATGATTAAGTCAATAATTTTCTGAGAGAAAATATAATGATACTACAAAGAAATACTTTAGAAATAAATATACAATAAAGAATGGAAACTTCAAATCTTTTGGTCGAATGATTCATAATTTATTTATAGTTCATAAATCTCTTTATAAAAAAGAGATGCTAAAGTATAATATTGCTCAATAGTTTTAGTTAGAGAAAATACCCTTGACATATGTATTAATGTTAATAAAAAATATTTTTGATATGTGCATTAATGAGAAAAAAATATTCTTAAGATATGTAATGATATTGATGAAAATATGATGGGCTCTTAAAGGATTTTTACACATTATCTTTTATATAATTTTAATATTAATGAAAATATGATGGAAGTGATCTATAAAGAGTTTTTTAAGCCAATTAAATCTATATCTATAACTTAATTACATCCTACTTTAAATTAATTCCTTCATGGTTAGATTTTTTTTATTAATATAGGTGTTCGAGTGTTTGTGTATATCTCAACTAATTTTACAAGTTTTAAAGTTAACAACTATATAAGTTTCTAATGATTTTAACATTTACAAAATTTAAACTAATAATTTTTAAAAAATAAATTTAAAACCTAACCAATTAAACTAAATCATATTTTACCACATTATATCTTTTTATGTCCTGGCTGATGACCACCCAGGATTAATTTCACCCAATGTGGATGCAGCATTGATGCAACAATTTCTGATCCATTGTAACAAAGAAAAACTGATTAGCTTTGAATATATAACAGCAAGCTAGGCTGCCCTGGAATTTGTACCTAAAATGTTATCACTCAAATTTTGATTGTAGTTCTTTCGTTTTCTTCATTTTTCAAAGTAACAAGTGATCATGATGGAACTCTCTGAAAATGGGAAAGACGAGTCCAGGAAGCAAACCATCCGAACTGCACATTCCCACCGGGAACAACTTCTATGTTCTTAATCCCAAAAATTCAAAGTCCAACACAAAACCCTAAAAACAAAGGCATCAATCATGAACTCTAGGTCTCTACCCTCAAATTTAGATTTCCCTTAAAACTCACCCTGCAAAACCCCCAGAGTCTCATGCCACCTTCTGTTCTTCCTCGTCAAACAAAACAACAAAAGGAATGCAATTCAAAGTCCAAGCACAGAAATCCACCACCACCATCATTTCCCTCTACGAAACTACCACCAAAATGGAAGCCTCCTGAGACCCTAGCTCCTCTTTCTATCCATGCAAAAAAATAAGAACACTCCAGGCACCCCATTCAAACCCCAAAACCTGCTCTCAACCTCACACAGACCATTATATATATATATATAGTCTATCTGTTTCCCAACTAAATCTCAACAGCTGCATCTGTAGCCTAAAAGATATCTTTCCTTCTGTGGAACGAATAACAAACACTAAAACTAGGGCTACCAAGCCTAACCACTGGTTTTTCCTTTATTTTGATTGAGAATATCCTCCTCCTTGGTTATAGAAAAGCTCTGAGTTTGCAGTTTTATTTATTGTTTTTTTCCTCCTTGGGTGATGTAATTAGATAGGAACAGTGCCCTGAAAAGGATTTAAAAGCACGCTCACCTCTGAATCTTGGAAAAAATAAAAGAGAGAGAGTAAAGTGCAAGCATGAAAGGATACTACAATCGACAAAAGCGGAAAGGAAACCTAAAAGAGACATGGGCTCTCCCCCACGCGGGAACAGTACCACTACTTTTTAATTTTCTTTCGAAATCCACCAAGATTCAATATTTTCTCCTTCTAGATAAAAAAAATGGCAAGTATACCACCACAAAAAAAAAAAACATCAAGTCTACCATTTCAGAAAGACAGAGAGGCCAAGAAAGCACGAGCCTCGAAAATACAGTGCCTTTCGCACTCAACTTTAAAATGCCTCGACTTTCAAACGCTGAAAAGGGCAAAAGTTCTGCTCCTGCGTGCCCCTATGTTTCCTAGCCTCACCCTACATAGATCCTCGATATGGCCCATATCGCACATACCTCTACATGTACATCTTCTCCATCATCAATACAATCATCATAGCATGCATGAATGTGTACGATGGTCAGTACACACACACATATAACATACACGGTACATACATATGTGTACTGTGTACGTGAGAGCTGTAGAGCGTGCAAGCAGCGCAGGTGGCCCCTTTGTCACCGGATTTTTCTTGGTCTGAGACGGAACGGGAGCCAAGAAAAGGAGTGTACCATCGTCTGATTGGTCAGAAAGTGCTGGGGCTTTTAGCATGAGTTGGACCCATCCACTGCCCTGCCCTTTCAGTTTAATTAAGGCTGTGATTTTATGTACCAAAAAAAGGTGATTTCACTAACTAAATTGTGTAATTAATCCCTTTTGATATCATTAATAAGTGACCTCATTGGTTGTAAAAAACACTTCAAATTTCTAAATTCAAAATGTAATTCATGTGGTAGGAGCACATCATGGTTCTTGAAAGAATAAAATCTGAAATGCCAGAAATCACGTACACGAAGCTGATCAGGTGAGTACCGTTTTGTTTTTACTTCCAAAAGCTTTGACAATCGATCATTTATTTATATTTTTTATATTGATTTTGTAAAATACAAAACTATAAATTACACCAGACAACCCTTTGATTCTTTATTTTAAACAGGTAATTGAGTGAAAATAAAAATAGAAAACGAGCATTCAGCATGTTTAGCACGGCATCCCCTCTATTCCTTCGACTAAGATCTACAATCAGTAAGCAGGAGGCCTGACGTCTGTGGCAAGCTGTGAGGTTCCCAGATTCTTCGTAGCATTGACCCACAACACTGATCTGTACCAACAGAAATAACGATCCATCCCCTGTTGTGGTCCCTTTTATAATAGTGGTTTTCATGCTCGGTGGCCTACATAATTTTCTGCTTCCTTCCGGGTTCTTTTGTAATTGGGAAAATGATGAGTTTTTTTAAAAAATATATCAGAAAAATAACAAAGTTTGAACATAAATACTACTTTTAACTGTGGATGTTTCAAAATCTATATCTCCTTGAAATTAATTACATCCACAAAAATTAATATAAAAATTCAATGGCAAAAAAATAAAATTTAAGATCGAATGACATGAGAAAAACTAATATGACATGAAAAAAAATATATAAAAAAATATCACTAATAACACTGACCTTTATTTTTTACACACTCAATAACATTAAAAAAAAAATCTTCACGAAACAATTCTAATCACACATTAAAAGACCACTAAACAAGATCATTTTGATTAAGAGTTTTGTTCAGGATTAATTTAGAGTTAACCATAACCTTTTTTTGTGGTCTTTCAATATGTAGTTAGAATCATTTTGTTAAAGTATTTCTAATGATATTTAATGTGTCAAAAATGGATTTCTAGTGTGTCTTCGATGATCCATTATTTCTTTCTATTTTTTTCTTCTCTCATCTACTACAACAGCTTGTCTTGTCTTTCTTTCTCAACCATTATATCTTAAATCTTATCTTTTGACCATTAGATCTTTATATGATTTTAAGTTGACTTTTATTAAAGTTAATTAATTCATAAAAAGCATGCCTTTTGGAACTTAACTAAACAATCAAAATAGCGATTATGTACAAAATTAATATTCAGAAATGTGGTTTTAATTATATGTGCTATTTTCCAAATAATTTTTCAACATATGCCATTCTCTTAAAAAATTGACCTATGTCTTTTTTAAATAAAAAAACACTTTTTTCTAACTTTTTTCTTCTTCTTTATTTGTATCATCAGCAAATCAATGTTTACTTGCTATGCTTTAGTCACTACTTGACACAATTAAGCACTTATGTTGATTTGTATCAATTAAGGTTTTATATTAAATTTTAGAATTGTTTAAGGTAATTCGGGAATTTTGTCTAATTGAAGTAATTATATATGAATTAAACTAATTGATCCTATAATTTTTATTAAACAAGTGAGGATTTGTGATAATTGATCAAAATAGTTTTTGTTGTTTTATAAAATATGTTTTGTAATATGATACTATTATATCATTATAGTTTTACTATTGTTAATAATTTGAATAGTATAATTGCTTACAAGGAAGGAAACAATATGATTTTGAGTTCTAGTTTAGACATTTTGCTAGTTAAACTTAAACATGTTATGAAGAAATTAAAAGGAATTATAATGATGTTAAAGTTGATATTACTTGGAGAATATTTATTAGAAAAGGTTCACTTCATTATGTTGCTATGTTGATTTCTTGTGACATGAATTTGAAGTCAATAGTTGGGTTTTTCATCTAAAACACCCATAAAATATATTAAATTATACTTGGATAGTCAACCAAAACAAGTACATTTCTTCTCTACTATAAAGTATACTTAGGTCCCAACATATACTCAAACAGGAATGTAAGCATTATGGTTTGCCATGTAATCTATATCAGTTAATGGTGCAGTTATCTTAACATTGATATATAAAATTGTAGAAAAAGAGGATCAAAGAATATATAACCATGCTTATACCAATAATGATAAAGAAAATAAGGGTAATATTAATTTGAGTTTGGTTAAGATACCATATAAAGATAGGTTAATGAAACCTTCTATTTCTAAATTTTGAAATGGTATGACAAGTGATGAATGGTATAAAATAATTGGTCTTATAAATTTATGAATAATTATTAAATTAGAGGTTAGTTAAACTTTCAAAATAAAGTTTAATTTAATTAATATAGTTGAGACACTAGAGTACACTAAAGTAAGATAGGAGTCATGTCAATTTGGGTTTGGATGAGATATCATATGATAATAAGTTGATAGGACCTCTTGCTTCTAGGTTTAGGTTGGTAATGTAGCAAATAAAATGATATACAATGATTGGTATCTAACTCATAAGAATTTGGATGTAATTGTTAAGTTAGAGGTTGAAAAAACTTTAAGTACAAAATTTGTTTTAATTAATGTATTTTAGCATTGAAATATGAAAATTAAATGGAATGCAATTTTTAACATTCGATTGCAACTTATACAACTATAATATGTGAATATATAGAAATGTAAATGATATTTATGTGGAGAGGGTTCTCAAGCATATACCAATACATCTGCTAAAGAATATCATTACCGATTTGATTCAATAGTTTCTATAATTATGATAATTGATATAAATACAAACAGTGTTTCCATTCAAATAATAATAAGTACATCATATAGGTTTATGGTCTACTATTACATGGAATGAAAAGAAAATAAAAGGTTTTCAAGTGGCCTTTTGGTTTGCATAACGAGTCATTTAACATTCTACCTAGATTGTTGTTGGTTTTTCAAAAATTAAATTCTAGTATAATTATGAAGTGGGTAGGATCATAAAGGATATGTTAATAATATTTCAATAATATTCAGGAGAGATTTTTATAAATTTAAAGCTAAAATTGGGTTTGGAGATATTATAAGCCGCTCATAAGTGTCGGTGATATCAACTTATATAAGATGTTTGTTACAAAGTTATTTATTGCAATGAGATATTTCCTTTAGGTTTTTCTTTGGTTAAAGAAGAAACCTATTGAAACTAAATAAGGTTTTTGGATTGTATACAATACAATGATACATTATAGGTGGTCATAATGGGAGGGGATATTTGATAGTGTGGTTGTAATTGTTTTTTAATTTTTTTTTACTTTGAAATGCATCAAAATAATTTTTTTATTTTTAAAAATTATTTTTTATATCAACACATCAAAATAATATGAAAATACTAAAAATATTAATTTAAAACAAAGAAAAAATAAAATAAAAATTTAAATATTTTAAAAATTCTTTTTAAACACAATAACAAATATCATAATAAAAATACAACTCAAGTTAGTTGGATTTCATCAATATTATTTGTGTCACTTTGTAAGCAACTCCAGCATTAGGTTCAAAGTTCTAACTTTGAAAAAACTTTTGGAAATGGTTTATAATGAAATATCAAATGAAAAATTTAATACATTGTATGATTAAATAATTGAGGAGTCATGAAGGAGAGAATGACTAAATCTAAAGAAAAAAAACACTTTTGTATGATAAGGACCACCATTATAACAATATTATAACAAATATGATATAATTTCTTAATAATATTTTTGAAGTTGGATGCTCGTTACATGGTACAACTCTAGTTCAAGAAACCTTTATAAGTCAAATAAATATTTTATCTATAAAAAAACCAAACATTAAAATTTCATTTCCTATCATATATTATAGTCTTTTCAAATACTTTATGATATCACAATAAATTTAAATAAATAAAGAGATTATATAACATTTTTATTTTAACACTAAAATGAGATATTTTCACATCTAACGGCCTCTCTAAACTTAGTGTTTGGAGAGGGATTTAATAAACAATTAACATTCAAGGTTATATATATATATATATATATGTTAAATACTAAATTTTTAATTACTTGCGTTCACACCTCCTTGCATGTTAGTTAATGTTAGTTATGCATAATTTATGAACCTAGGATTTTTTCCGAGTAATTTTTAGGTTATGATAATTTATCAAATCTTTTTTTAATTCAGTGTTAGCTTTTAAAAAAGCATAATAGATGAGGTTTTTTATTTTATTTTTTTCTTTTTTATATAGTATAATTATTTAACATGGAAAACAACATAAAAGAGTTTTTTTTTTATCAACAAAACTTGAATAATGAGATTTCACATTTAATGAAAAGATGGGGGATTAATTTTTCCATCATAAAATTTCATGCCCGATAATAACAAATGCAAAAACAGCATGCTCTGCATTCAAACATGCAGAGAAGAGGGAAGAGACGAGGGCAAAAAATAGTTAAAAGAGTGATTTGTTTGTGTTCATTAATGTGATCCTCTGAAAGAATATAGACTCGCTTCAAGATCCCATCATCTAGTACGTAGCTAGGAGTTCTTTTTATTCGCCCTCTGCGAGCTAGCAGCTACATAGCTGTTTTGTCATAAGTTTATTTGCCTTCTACTACTGTGGATACTCTTCTTCATACGATTTTGCTGTGCCTCTCTTTGTTTTTTATCCTACATAACAGCTGACAAGATTTGGCTGCCCAAAGGAGATTAGCCCCTAAGAACGTAATGCTAGCTACCTAGCTCGCTCCTTTTGGATTCGTGAATTTGAATCATCACTCGCCAATAGCTCTTCTCGATAAATATTTGGTATCTTGATTTGATCTCTCAGCTATCATCTTGCTTTGATCTTTCGTCCCTATCCCATTTATTTATGGCTGCTGATCAGTTCTTGAACGCAGCTGTAATTTTGCTGACACAGGTTGCGAGCAGTGTGTGCTCCAACAACAACCAGCAGCTCACTAGCAATTTCAACGTGCCAAGCCATCAGAAACCGTGAAGTTCGTACTTTAAATGCCATGATCTTCTTTCCTTGTGAGAGTTTACGGGGTAGAACGTACAAAAGCAAAACAATATTAAACCTGGAAAAGTTAATTATCAACGTATATCCAATATTTCATGTATTACATTGTGAGTCTTCTTCGCATATATTCGCCACCTTATAGAAGTCGGTTTGTTTTTTAATTTCAAATATGTTTTTTAATTTTAAAAAATTAAAAAATATTATTTTTATATATTCTAGATAAAACACAAAAATTATCGAAGGGACGGTATCTAAGTGGGAAGTATTTTACGAGGCTACGAGACATCTGTCAGCCGTGGAGACGACAGTAAGATTTTCTGCTCCTGTATTATCTACATGGCTACGTGGCTTTCAAGTCCTAATTACTCGAGTATGTCCCCGGAAAATTGACCACTCAACGCCTCATTTGACAAAAGAAACGAAGACAGCATCATGTCCTACTAGGAACACTACCAGCAGCATGATTTGCGATGTGGATGGACCCAGAGGACATTCAATAAACGAGAAACAGTAAAATTTATCCTTTCGTATTGCCCTACACTACCAACACTGGCATCTATTTTAATTGAAATTTTCACAAGATTTACCTAGACAATGAAATTCAGATTTGTGGAGGACGAGCACATCAGCATCACATATAGACAAAAGCATTCATGATATTATGCCTTCACTTACATCCATCTTCCATATATAGTCATGGGGGTCTTGGAGACTCTAACAAGAAGGGAATTATAACTTAAAATAGATAGTAACTACTGCCCTACACTCCCAACACTGGCATCTATTTTAATTGAAATTTTCACAAGATTTACCAAGACAATGAAATTCAGATTTGTGGAGGACGAGCACATCAGCATCACATATAGACAAAAGCACTCATGATATTATACCTTCACTTACATCCATATTCCATATATAGTCATGGGGGTCTTGGAGACTCTAACAAGAAGGGAATTATAACTTAAAATAGATAGTAACTATTCAATAGATAGCCAAGGTCTCTAAACATCTTTCCCAGCCATTACACAAAGGACCAGTTCATGAACATGAAGGCCAGGCAGTGGTTGGAATCATCTTCATTGAGAACTTTCCATGCAACCGCCTGCTCATAGGAGACTGGCCTCCCCATGCTGGATACACATATTCCAGCTGGCAGATAAGCAAATCCCTGAAATGTATAATAGCATGGAAGACACGTTAAAACAGTTTCCATGTAATGCTCGGTTCCAGGTAAAGGCAGAACACAAATGGAACTCAATTACTCAGTTCCAGGTATAGAGATATTCACCTGTTGCGTTATCTTAGAGAACTCAGAGCAGAGAATCTTCCGTCCTGCTTCATCAAGGATCTTGTCAAGCATAATATCTTGAAGGGCCACAAGAGTGGTTTCAAGCATATCAAGTCCGGCCTGGTTTGCAAAAGTGAAAACTGGAGATGCCTGCAATTGTTTTTAATCCAATCATGTTAATGCTAAGATCCTGGCCAGAGCCTAAAGTTCTTTCCCTCTAGATGATCAATGGACAGAATGAGTGGTGGTTACATTTGTTTTCAAGGAGCAGCACATAATTGCATCTGAATGGTGCCACAGCTGCTTCAGCAAGGCATCGCCAGCTTGGGAGTCAACCCGAAATAGTTCTCCTCCAGTATGGATCCTTCAATATAAACATGATTATGATAAATCGATCAGTGGTGAAATTGAGAAAAATTAAGAACCAATGAGTAACAAGACCCGGTAAATTTAAGAAAAGAAGAAACAAACTGCAGAAGATGCAGGAGTTACAAACACTCTGGCTCCAGTGCACTGAGAGTTTTATCCCTTCCAGGCGCTAATTGCTTGAACCATTTTTATTCAAAATACACCATTAAATTATTTTGTTTCTGTAGCTCAATTATCCATTGCACGGACACAACTTCTTCAGAAGTGATTCATTACATTGTAAAATTATTATTAATTTGAAAATTCTAGAGACAAGGACAATAACAAACTAGTTTAGTAGACATTGACTAAAACTACACCAATTTCACCATTGATTTTGATTTTGCTATTTTAAAGCTGGAAAAATTGCCATGTTTAAATGAATAAAAAGATAATATTGGATACCTGTAGCTTCGGCATATCCATTGTGCCAAAGTAAGAGCCTCAGGAGAGCCCGGAAGGGTCTTTGGCCCCACACTGGAGCTGAGCCTGGAAGGAGCAATTGCCATTGCAACCCTCTGAACAGACCCCACAACACCGCGAACATATTGGCGAGCCATTGCAGCCACATTGTCTCGCATGTGGTTCTCATATGAAAATTGGAACGCGATTGTCAGGACTGACCTAAGGTTATAGCTGTTGGTGTCAGCCTCACTAGATGGACGTGTGCCACCAGGTCCTACTTCAAGTGTAGAGGCTAAATCTAAAGTGCGAGTCGTAGCAGGTGCATCCTGTGATACAAGAAACCAAAACAAGTTATAGAAATGAAAATATAACAAAAACAACATCCAAGTGTTTTAGAGTCATGATTATGGCAGACTAATGGTAGAGGTCACCCAACTGTTTTAGGATCCAAAGGTATGACACGAAATCCAGATGACAGCAATGGTGCATCATCTGCAAAGGATTCATCAATAGGCGCAAAGACAAGCTGAGCACAAGCACTGACAGCATTTTCATCAACTCCACTGCATAGCTGCCAAATTAGATTTGAAAAATGTGATCAATTATTCCGGACAAAGATCCCCATTAAAAATAGGAAAGAAATAAAATACAAGTTTCAGTTTCCGCTCAAAAGCAGAGGTAAACCAACCTGCAACAAGTACATATCCCGAGCCAATGCTACGTCTTCTGGGGAGAATGCATGACCCTCCAAGCGAACTACCTCCAAGAACTACAAAACAAGGAAAAGCAACATTATCACATGGTACATCAATTGTTATGACGTAACAAAAAGGAAACCAAAAGGCAAATAAATACACTCAAAACACTTACCTCCTCATGCTCCATGGTATGAGCAAGAGGTAAAATGACCTGGCTACTTGGGAAGCCACCAGCTCTGGCACAAGGAACTGCATAAGGACTTGCTTTAAGACATGCAGCAGAGTAGGCATCAACCCCGTAGTCAGCCCACTCCGAACGATGTTCTCTCAAAAAACGAACAAGCAAAGCAGGAGGAACATTCTGCAGAGAAATGTACAGTCATCATTTTATTAAGGTAACATTTATTATTGATAAGCTGAAAAGATGTGCAAGGGGAAGCAGAGTTTCTGGTACAGTATTAGAGCAGATCAGAAAAAAAAATCAACCACCAAATAATCTGATTTCTAGATGTTACCTGCAGCAACATCGATGCCTTCGCACACAGCACCCCTCCTCCAAATGTAGGAAACATAGATGCATTGTATTGAGATCCTAAAAATTTATTTGGAGATGAATTTATGACAATGGTCACATCATCCCCACCATCACTGCCCAGAAGTGACCAACCATCATCTGTGAACCCATTCACAGCATCATTGAACCCCCTGAAATCCAAACCACAAACAGTTAACAAAGAAACAATACTCTTGAGAGCACAAAGATTACAACCCATTGCAGGTTCTTATGCTCTAAAACAAGCAAGACCAGGCAGAGCAGCAGCTAAGAAAGATATTTTAAGTGGTAGCTTAAATATGCTGACTTGGGGGGATCATGGGGGTTGCAATTCAACAGAATGGCACTGCCCCAGTAACCAAGTGTTGGCTGGGATATCTTCACCTGCAGAGCCTCTGACTAAATGTCCTTAGAACAGCAGGCTGGCGGCCCCCTCCATATTGAATTTCCCCGCTAGTCTCTTGAGCAATTTGTCTTATGTGCCGCAAGGCCTGAAGAATCAAATTACAAAACCAACATGAAATATATTTCACTGAATCAAAGAAATAAGGTCATGGTCATGATGATGGTATTACCGCCATGGTCATTTTCTGAGCAAGAATTTTGGATGATTCATAAAGTGGCCTCAGAACTTCAGGAACACTCCAAACCTAGCATAACAAACAGATATTTCAAATTGATGCATGAAGTGACTAAATCAAATATCAATTCCAGTAAAACTTGAAAACTTGAAATAGATCATATTCTTACATCTAAATCAACATGATCAACAATGTGAATGATGGAGCCACTGCCTTCACATGGTCGAATTAGATAGCCACTGGGAAGCATTTCAGCTCTTATGAAGCTTGAAGAAGGAGGTCCTGTTGGGCCACCAGTAGAAGAAGTCAATGACCTCTCACATATCTGCACAAAATTGAGAAAAGTGAATACTTTATATCATAAAGACCTGAAATTAAGAAAGAGAAAAACAAAACCACTAAAACTCACCACAAGACTTCCATCTTCCAAGGTTGTAGTATATCTTAGTGTCCAAAAGTCACGTGCCGCAGCCAATGTTGTTGGTGCGTAAGTCTGATGAACACAATGAATAGATTAATACAACAATTAATTCAGATGTCAGGCCCAAAAGAGGCTAAGGCCAGGCCTAATACACAACATACAAATATACAAACCTGCATGTATATCAGCTCAATTGTCCCTCCACTTCCTGTAGGAATCACACTCAATATGTCTAGGCAACGGCAATCGCGAAACCAAGATGGACGATCTTTGAGGATTTCAGCAACCTGAATAGACACATTCATCAAATGCTATAAAACAGGAAAAACAAATTAAAAAAAAAAAGCCTGCATAATTTAGATTATTTAGATAGTTATGTACCTTTGTGGGCTCCAGGCTCACAAGGCCGCAGGCTCGTGCTGCTACCCCACTACAGTTGCGGGAAACAGCAACAATTCCAATAGAATCCGGACCAGGCTACATTGTCATAGGAAGTTAGATTTACCACACAATAAGAATTGAAGTACACAAAAAATAACACAGTACATAAGAATGACAAAAAGTTCAATGGGTGTTACCTTCATACCAATCATCTGGACCCAGTCGACAGCAGTTCCAGTAGCCTTGGAAAGGAACTCTGCCAGGGTCTCCTCAGCTATTGCGAGAAGACTAACAAGAGTAAAGTTCAAAATGCAGTTAAGCCAAAGAGAAACAGTCTCTTGATCACATTGACTCAAAGAAAATGTAATAACTTACCCAGCTGGGTTGTTAGCATCCCTTTGGGGTTGCTGAGGTGTTCGGTTTTGCTGTTGTTGGTGCTGACCACTCATGACCACAGACTCACAGCTATTGTCTGTGGTCGTTGCCGAAGCCTGTGTAGAATCCACCAAATAAAAGCTTATTGTAACAAGTACATGAATAAAAACTTGATGATTTCTTACAAAAGCTACCTCAGAGAAAACATTCAAAGCAGACAAAATTTAGGTAATGATCTATGTCAAGAAAGACCACTGAAGCAGGCAACTAATTCACCGTAATTAATAGAAAAATGCAGGTTATCTTACGGTCTGAATTTGTTGGCGCATGAACCCATTTTCATAAACCAAATGGGAGACTTGCTTCTGCAAACGGTCATTCTCTTCCATCAACAGCTTGTTCATGGCAGTCAGCTTTCTATTCACTGTCTGGAGACGAGAAGCTTCCTTTCTCTGTTTTTCACGACATCTACAAAATAGAACAATCAAAACCCAAGCCATTAACTTAAACAGCACACTTCTCAAACACGGTCACCAAAAGAATGCAGAAATTTGCAAAAACGTAAAATTCAGAAACATATTAACATAACAACAATGACGCAAATCTCAAAATAATGGTCATGCCAAATTAGAACGGATATAGGAAAGTTTATAAAGTCAAAATGCAGGAACTCATTCAAATTTCATGTCAAACATTTAAACGCAAAAGCCAGCATCCAAAAAATTCCAAAAACCTTCAGAATTGTCACTGAGCTTTCACAATTATATTGTCATGACAATCCAAGAAAAATGACTTGTATCTTCATAATGAAACTGCTGTGTTAGAACACGCATTTTAGTTGCATAACAGAAAAGTACAAAGAGAAACACCAATGATCTGAAGCTTGGCACACTATCTCTTTTGTTTTTTAGCAAACCGCCTCCTAGGTTATGACGTTGCTGAAGAAAGACACTATTACGCGGGAAAAAAAAGAACAAAAAATTATGCCCTGTCAACAAAGATGCGCTTCTTAATCTCTCTACTGCAAAGGAACAGAGATAAGTGGGGTGGAAACGATAAAGCACCAGGAAAACCAGGAAAGACGCCATCAAAAGCATACTTTTTAGCTGTCATTACCATCCATTCAATTTCAAAGCCACGATGAAAGCCAAGAAAACTCCTCGTAATCCATTCAAACTGAGCGATAGCGAGATTATGACAAACAAAAAAAAGGCCTTTCCAAGGAAGAATCAATAAACAAATAACAATTACATTACTCGAAGAATGTTGCTTGTGATAATTAATCTCCTTGAAAGCCAAGACAAAAACAAAAGGCTATTTTCTAAAAATGCAACAAAGCAAAAGAAGAATTTACTACCAATTCAGAAGAAAGGCAAGACCTTTGAAACTTGATCCATCCAAACACATCAACAAAAAATATTTGAAAACAATTATGTAAGAAAAGAAAAGTTGAGAAAATATTAACAAAAATACTGATCTTTTATTCTTGAGCTATACTTTCCAGCTTCAAAAAGTTAGAAGACAAGGGAAGAACAAACCCAAAACAAGCCCACAGTGTTTTTTTAGGAAAAGCCCCAAAACACGCCTCACAACCATGCTGATTATTTTTAAACAACGATAACAAAGTTAGCACACGAAACAAAGAACAAATGAACCATACCCTTTTCCCCTCCCATTTTTCTTCTAATAAACCATTAATGCCACAATTAAATTTCACATGAAAAAGACATCAAACTTATTTCAGCAGCAAACAACAATCAACAAGCCAAAAGAAAAGTGCAATTTATAAAGCCTTGATGAGGTATCAAACCCAAATGCCATTCCTCATTTCCAGGCTAAATTCTGAAACAGGAAAACAAAAGGCAACGCAGAAGAAAAACGCACTCATTTGGATCCAAATGAAACAAACCACAGATCTCCAAATTTGATCCAAACAAACATGCAAACAGTGTGAGAGATTTGAGGTTCTGTAGCTTTGTTTCTTAATGAATTAATGTACCTGCGGTTTTGAAACCAGACTTTGATCTGTTTGGGCTCAATGTTAGAGAGAATAGGACACTCTCTAATAAGTTGTTGTCTTCTCAAAGAACTAGGTTTAGGACATTCTGTATACACCCTCTCCAATGCCTCAACTTGCTCAGGTGTATACCTCACATACTTACTTGAATCCATGTGCTTGTCCTTACTGTGTATAGAAAGCGCCATAAAAATCAACAAAAACACCTAATAAAAGAAAACCAACACCGACCAACCAGGTGCTGTTTTGAAATGCTTAACAACAACAACAAATTAAAGGAAAGGGGGGTATCTTTTTCCCCCCCTTAATGAAAAAGGGAGAGTCTTTGGTTTGGTTCTTGTGTGTCTTCCTCAATGTTGGTGGTGGAAGTAGTAGTCGTGTTAGTGTTGGTTTCCACAGGCAGGCTCTCTCCTCCAAGAGAGCCACCTCTCTCGATCATCCGACACAAAGAAAGTGTTGTGGATTGGTTTCGTTTGCTTTCTTAGTAACTACTGTAATAGCAGCAGTAGTAGAGCAGGAGAAAGAGGTGGGAAGGGGAGGAAGCTGTTGTGGACCTTTTATCTTCGACGCCAATCTCGAGATTCTTTACTTCGGTTTTTGCTGTTGTTAAAAATAAAAATCAAAACAAGACAACCCGGGACTTTGAATTGAATTGAAGAAGAGAGAGAGGGATACTGTGCTTTTGTTTATATGATACGATAGAGAAAGCAAGGAGATAGACAAGCACAGGAGAAATGGCTAGAGAAATGGCAGGTCAAGCCGGATTTTATTGATTACCACTACTGCTACCCTACTCCTACTATTATACTCATCCGTATATTTAGTAGGCAAAATAGGAAAATCTTAGTTGGTCAAGCCTTTCTTCTGAGAGGCACACAGATACTGCAGAGAGGGTTTTTTTTATTATTATTATTCAAAGATTGTGAAAGGCTGAAAGCAAAAAACTAAAATGGTGATGTTGTTTTAATTCTCTCCCTTTTCTCAGTCCATGGCTAGGCCAAGGCATCGAGAATCTACAAATCATCAAAAGACATCGAGAATCTACACTATTCAGTACTGAATGGTGATGTTGTTGTTCTGTACAGGCTTGTTAGCTGGCTGCATGCCTCAGCAGCGGTGCATTTTATGGGTTATGATGCATTGCATGCGTGTATGGAGCATCTGTCCACTTTTATCTATGCATGTATGGATGTGAAGATTGTGGGTCATCAATCATCATGCATGGGAGGCATGGAGAGAGAGAGAGAGAGAGTGCATGGACTTTAGTGGTGTATATGGGCATGCAAGCTGGGTGGGTTTGACCCGTCTGGTTCATGGATTGAGAGGAAAAGCTGGCGGTGAGCTCGGCTAACCCTTGCCAGCAAATGTGGCTGAGGCCCAGCAGCCAGATAATTTTCTTTGATATACGATTTTTGGAGATGGCCCTTTTCTATTGATAAATGATAGGAGGAGGGTTGCGATAAGAAATTTAGCTTATCCTTCTTGCATGCATGGAAGAGGGAAGTCATGTGTTCTTTTTACTCAACAAAACGAACGAAGTGATGGCATTGAAAATTAAGGGTGATGGAATAAGACTAGAAATGTTTACACTCTTTATTAACTCTATTTTTCCTGCTAATAATTGATATTCGGTACTCTATTGGTTGATTAATTAATAGTTTATATTATAATTGTAAGAATGATATTAGAGATGTGTTTGGGTAACGAGTTTGTAAAACTTTTGAATTTTTTTATATTTTTATATCATTTTAATGTACTGATATTCAAAATATTTTTTAAAAATAAAAAATACTTTGAATTATTATCATTATTATAGTTTGAAACAGCCTTAAATGATAAGTGACCTTACCTTTATTAGAAAGAAATTTCTAAATGGTAATTGCATGGGATACTCAATTTGTAAACAAGGATATGATATAAAAGAGAGAGAGAGAGAGTAAATAAGTACCCATAAAAGTATTATGGTATTTTTTCTTTATTCAATAATTATAGATTTTTAACAAGAAAAGATTTTAATTGTCTTGTAGAAATTAAAGTTATTTAACTAGTGCTTCATCATGGGATATAACTTTTCTTTTCTAGAAAAATATTGGCTATGCAGACTATTCAATGTTTTTTTTTGCATAAAAAAATTCAAAGAGTAAATCAAAAGGCCTATGCAAGAATCTAATTAAAAGAAACTGATAACAGTATATGTAAATAAATGAAAAAAATCATTAATAATAACCAAAAGAGAAATTGAAAACATTGAGAGATGAATGTAAATTAAAATATTTATATCACATAAAATGAGACATTTACCCGATTATGTTAATTGAACTTATTTATTTCAATCAATAAAAGATAATAAAAATAAAAACACAAATAAAACTGATTGAATAAATGTACATCCTTAAAAAATAAATTATGCAAGGCTGAACATAGAAGAAATATTATTGACAAATAAATATTTTTTATTTTGAAAAATTTAATTCTTTGGTATAAAACAAAAGAAAATGTAGATGAATTAGACTAATATCTTCAAAAATCAAACATGGACAAAGCAATTTAAAAAAAACTTATATTAAAAAAGACATGATAAACTCATGACCTTGATTAAGAAATAATTATAAACAAATAGAAAATAAATAAAAAATCATAAAAATAATATTAAAAAAACTTATACAGAATTATAAGATCATAAAAGAAAATGAGAAGAAAAAAAGATGTTAAGTGACATTAACTTTTCAAACTCGTGACCTGAGTTATTAAATCAGAAGCACTACAAACAAAAAGAAAAGTGAGGTTAAATCCCCAAAAAATAAAATAAAAAAAATCAATTACACAAAAGAATCTAAGAAAAATTTTAATTAAAAGAAAAATAGAAAAAATATAAAAAAAAATAGAAGGCAAATAAAAACTTTCAATTGAAGAGTTAAATTGAACTGAAAACTAACTTTAACAAAAGAAGAAATAAATCAAAAGAATAAGGGTCAAATTAAAAAATAAACAATATAAACTTTGATTAAAGGATGAAATTGAGAGTCAATGAAAATTTAACAAAATGGCTAAGGAAATAAATTAAAAATCAAAAGAATAAGGACCAAAATGAAAAAAATATGAAAATAATATAAATGAAGGACTATATTGAAAACAAACAAAACTTTATAAAAAGAATAAAAACAAAATCAAAAATCAAAAAAATGATGACTAAAAATGAAAAATGAAAAATAAAAAACAAATAAGACAATTATGTACTTAATTATCCAAGTAGAATAGAGAAAAGAAATGAGAAAAAAATAACCACCAGTGATAATCTAACCATCATATACCATCATGTGTCACACCATAAGAAAAAAATATCATGGTCCTTTCAAAAACATGACAAAAGGTCATGTTTGGCCATTATATGACATCATACATGTCACCCAAATTAATGGCTCCAATGCCACCCTTTAGTTGGTGCATAATGAACACGCTTTGACAATTTTCTTGAATAAAAAAATAAAAATTTAATATAAAAAATATCAAAACACTCTCATAAACCTAATCATTATATAAAAAAAAACTTGTCTGAAAGTATAAAAGTACCCTCAAATACAAAACTTTTTTTTTCTAAGGTCAATAACTTATTTTCACTACACGCACATACGTGAAGAAAGGAAAAAAAACCTAAGCTTATAGCCCAACATTTGTTTTATCTTAGACAAGGTTATCAAAAATGTTTTTTTTTTACACAAAACAAAAAATATAATATAAACTTGAATTGTAAAATTATAAGTAATTTTTTTAATTAATTATATAATAATAATTCTAGCCAAGAAATTAATTACATGAAAATATGATAAATGAGCCATAAATATTATAATCAATGAGTGATCTAAAAAAAATAAGAGAGATGGATAATATAAATCAATAAATTAATGACACGAAGAAATAAAAGGTCTCAAAACAAAAGTTTTTAACACAAGAGAACCATTGAATGGTCGAAAGCACATATGAAAATGCTGACAACTTGGTTGTTCCCATCATAGGTTGTTCCCATCATAATAAATTCTAATGGAACCCTTTTGAGTTGTAAGCTAATGAGTCTAGGTTAGTAATTACTAACATAAATTGAATAATGAAATAAACCCCTAAATTGTCTAATGTGCTAGAAAAAATTCAAATTAAAATAATTATTCATAAATAAATAAATAAATAAAATAGAATAATAAAAAAGTCTTAATGTTAAAATTCCTTTATGTAGCCTAATTTTTGCATATTCTTGACAAATTTGAGTCCTGATTTTAAACATGTTGTTCTCTCTCATCTGGATGAATTACTAAGTTTACGATATATGGTTAGAAATCTTCAAATGTCTAGTTTCCAACCCAACTTTAATCACAACAAAAATGCACTGGTATCTCTAAATATATCTTAAACAGTACTAAAAAATCTAGTTTAATAAATGTAACAAAATTTATCTACTAACTTGGACCATCTAAACTATTATGTTTCTAAATTTCATTTGACTTAAAAATTTACCACAATATATTTTTATATATCTAATACTTTCATGTATAATTTTATTTCTATCCAATGTACAGTTGAAAGATAAGTCCAATCTTGCAAAAATAGACAATAAACATTTAAAAGCTGAATTTAGATCTAACTTGGTTCACATTACAAAATTAGTAAACTCGTAAAATCAAACCAAGTTTACTGAGTTTATTGATTTTATAGATTTTGCATGAGTTAAGTTTGATTTTACTGGTTTCGAGTTTTTAGTTTGATTTTAAACGTTAGATATATGTGGACATATAAAATTGATTTTACAAGTTGACTCACAATTTTAACAACAATGATCTCAGGAGCACATAAGTATTTTTACTATTTAAAATTATATAACAAGTAAAAAAAACTTTGATCAACAACTTTCAATTTTGTTGATTTTGAGGGTAAAAGTGTATTATTACCATACTAAAAAAAATAGAAGAAAACTAATATACCTCTAACAATCTTTTGATGACTAATGAGCTAATGGAAAAAATCAAAGTACCCTCACCTTTAAGGCTTTCTTTTTTTACCCAAAGGCAAAAATGTAGTTTCATTATATATTTAATGGAGAAAAAAACAAAAAAAAACTATTATATAAGTCATCGTAGACTATTTAACAAAGTTACGGTGATTTAGTGATAAGGAAATTGAAATGTTACATTATGGCCTATTAATTATTTTTAGATAGTTGGCTCGTGTTACGTTATGAGTTTGATAGAATGTTTTTTGAACATAAAAAGAAACATATAAACATTGCTAATATTTTCCTAGTAGAAAAACTTTTTAAATCATGTAGAGGTTGACATGATATGACACAATCAACTTAATAGGTCTAAAAACAACTTGGACAATTAGTAAAAACATCTTTGACTCACAAAAATTCAAAACAATATGTTTTTGAAAGCATATCGAATCGACCTAGTCAACTTAGGTTAACCTATCAAATCCGTGATTTAAATAATGAGACTATGATAACCTTATATAAAGCAAATCAAAATACATTATAGAGTTCAATTTTCAATTAACTCAATGTTGAAGAATCAAATAGAGAAAATATTAAAAAAAAAACCTAAGTTAACATGTTAAACCTGTGACTTTGGTCATGAGTTTGAAATAACCTTATAGAAAATAAACAAAAATAACTTGAGTTAATCCAAGTCACCGAGATAACCTCATTAGGATAACCTTATATAAAATAAACATAAAAAATAATTTGAGTTAATCTATCAAACCCCTGATTTAGGTCATTAGGATAACCTTATAAAAAATAAAAAGAACAAATAACTCAAGTTAATCTAAGTTAATTTATCGAACTCATGACTTGAATGAACTCATTATTGAATGAACAAATGAAAAAAAAATCAATATAAAAAAAAGCACAATAAAATAACTTAAGTCTACCTAGAATAACCCATTAAACCGGTGATTCAGGTAATGAGATCGAGGTAATATCATTGAAAGCAAATTGTAATAATTCATGAAATCTAATTCGTACTCAACCTAATGTTTATAGATAAAAATGAAAAAAATACCAATTGAAAAAAAAAACTTGGGTTAGCCGAATGAATCCTCAAAACCCTCAACCCGAGTCATAAAATTAAGATAAACTTATAAAAATTAAAATAAAATAAATTATAAAATTTAATCATTAATTAATTTAATATTGAATGATGAAATTGAAAAAAAATATTAATTAAAAAAGATAAAAAAAATCAAGTCAACCATGTTAACTAGTGAAACCTGCAACACTAGTAATAAGACTGAGACTGAGATAATTACATAAAAATCAAATTACAATAGATTATGAAGCTCAATATGCAATAAATTAAATATTGAATGATGAAATTAAAAAAATAAACATAAATTTAAAATCAACCCTTTCATTGTTTTTATTGTTTTGTTATTTATTATTATTATTATATTTTTTATTTTTTTTATTTTAACAAAGATTAGTTGATGAGTTTATTCACTGATTTTAGTAATGATACCACGTAGCACCTACATTTGTTAGAAATAAATCTAAAGAAGCTCGAGCCAATAAGAACCAGTGATTATAATTGAAGAAATGGCAAGCAAAAGAGAGCAGCAAGTTAGTGCTGTTCTGCCTGTCGAGCTAGATAGCTTCATCTTTAGAGATAAAGCAAGAATGGCCATTGATATCTCATTTCTTCATGTGTATAATCCCTTCCATAGCATATAATATGTATTGCTAGGTAGTCAAAGTTAAATTCCAAGTAATCTCTATAAATCGATGCTTTTGGATATATATCATGTGCAGTATCATCATGAACTCAACTTTGTGCATGCTTGATGCCTTTTGACCTCTACGTGCCAAGTGGCAATTGTTTGTATATTAGGGTTTCAAGGCATGTTACATGTGAGCCGATTAAGATCATCAATAATATATTTTCATGGCTAAAGCACAATTAATTTGAATTCTTGTTACCATGCATGCATGTACAGCACATGTAAACCCCCCAGCCCCAATAAAACCAGGTTAACCCAAATTCAAATCTCATCAGAAACGTAGCTTTTTAAACCCTAAAGTTCACTTTGTGGTTAAGGTCGACCAGCACCAACCAACCATCCCTTTTGGTGACAATTTGAGAGTGTTTCCCACCTAGCTCCTTCCCTTCATTCATAAGAATCCAAGAGATTGAGAGAGAAAGAGAGAAAAGGAGAGCTGGAGACAGAGCCAGCTTTGAAAGAGTGCATGTTTTAAGCTTTGGATGCTTTGTAAAGATACAAAACACTTTATGGCAAATGTCAACCTTGTGAAATCTACAAGTCAAATACTTTTCTCACCATCATCCAGCTCTCTTTATACTGCTTCTATTTCTCTCTCACACACACAAAAACATACCACACATATATAATTAATGGCTTATGATGGGGGGCTCTCAAGGAAAGAGTCAATGGCTACACAGACTCACTTGGTGTCTTCTTGTCCCCCCTAGCTAGCTATTTATATGATAATGAGGCTCTTTGCTTCGCGTTTTATTTTTTACCTTTACCTCTCCTTTTCGAAGAGACGGGCACACAAAATAAGAGGTTTGTGACAGTAAAACCCCACCAATGGGGTATGTCCACTGAGGCATGTTTCCTATGTCTGATTGCGTGATTTTGCAAAATTTACAAAGGTGGTAGTCTCCATCCAGCCCCGTATGGGGGACCCAATTGCTATTGGGTGGAATAGAGGCGGCCCCATACCTTGTCATGCACCAAAAGAGTGTTCAGACTCCACAAAATTTGACCCCACCATGCACATTTCTCACCCTAGAATTGTGTGCCTTTGCTTTGCTTCCATTTTACACCTCTCTCTCTCTCGTTTGTTTGAAGTGGTGCTGGGGGTCCATGCATGATAAGAGGTGTAAAGGCATTAGACATGGATAGAGCACAAGAATCCCAGCTTGATGGGCTGCTCATGTGAGGGCAAATCTTGTTATCTTTGCTACTAATTATAGCGCAATATATAATACATGCCATGATTAGGAGTGATATTAAAGTATATGAATTTTATTTGTCAAAACCTTTGGAAAGGAAAGGAAAAGGGTAGGGAAAGGTTTCATCAATCAGGATTGAGTGAGAATGAACAAATTAAGGGTTAGCTTTAATGGCATCAATCATCTCTCGACATGACAACAACATCACCATGCATTAATATTTCTCCTTTTCTGATCATGTCACTATATATGGAGATAAATATATATAGAAGCATCTTTGTGTTTGTCCAAAAGGTATATATGCAGGTGGTGAATGCAATACAAAATGCACCTTGTCATTAAAAGTTTTCAATGCTCCATCATGGTTTTGTTTTACAGTTTATAACGAATTTCACTCCAGCAATTAATTTTGTGTTTGCATTTCGGCTTGTAATGGTTTGTCCATATCACCTATTTAAGTATACATTGTCTACCCTGTAGTGGTTCATTTTGGCTCCTCCCCTTGAGTCTCTTTAACTACTTTGGTTCCTTAGTTTAAAATTGTGTGTGTGTGTGTGTAGGTTACACATCATGATATCATGGTTAGGTTTCTATGCTTAGCCAAAAATGAAATGACAACTTAACGAAGAAGACTCGATTGTGGTCTAATAATTATTTTTTATTTTGCTTCCTTTTTTTTTTTTTGGTTGTAGTAGAACAATGTTGGGGTTTTTCTTTTCTGTATTCTTTTTCTTTGTCTCTCTAAGTTTTTTATTCTTTTTTCATGTTTTGTTCTATATTGTTTCAGCAATTAATTTTATAGTCTTTTCAATAATATTATTCGATGATAATTATCCAAAAACAAAAAAACAACCTTAATGAAGAAGACTCGATTTCTGTTTTCCTTGCACCAATGCAAAATAATGTCCCTGTCAACGTATAACACTATGCAGAGAGAAAACCCTAATCCGAAAAGTCTTGTGCGTATAATCATCATTTTCGGCGTTAGTACTTCGCATCTGGTTTTCTTCCTTCCCATATCATCGTCACTTTTCCCATACCAATAGGGATCACACTCTCAATTACCCCTTCAGCTTTTCATTGTAAAATACTATATTATTTTAATGTTCAAGAAACAGAAAAACAAGAGAGAATAATACAATACTTTATCTTTTAGATGATCTAGAAATAAAATTATTAATTCAAGCTTAGCCACCGGAGGAAAGTATATAAGTGAACACAAGAAGGGCAACAACGACAGCAAATTATGTGATATATGCTTGTGCTTTGTGATATATACAATCTAGTCGCAGTAGAGAGCAATGGAGTGAAAATGCACGCAAGACCAAGAATTCTCCTTTTATTTTATTTTATCTTATTTATTTATTTTTGAGTATCGGGATATATGTTTTAGTTTCCTTTTTCAAGTTCTTTTTGAACCCATGGAATTGTCACTAGCTAGGCCGATGTGCTTGTGATGCTATCGGACGGACGGACGGATTGTAATGCTCCTGGCCATGGACGAAACGTCATAGAAAATCACTTTGTATTTCAAGAATACTCACCATTCCATTTTGTATACACATAACTTAAATCAAATTTACTGATTAATATAACATATTAAAGTCCATATAGTTCTTGTTTTGATTTTCATATATTATTTTTATTTTTATAAATCACTTAAAATCATATCATTTTTAATATGATTTTTAATTAGTATACTTAGTTTGAGTAGATGAAATATGAAATGATTAGTGCTCTTAGAATATATACTAGAGTTATTTCAGATCATTGTTGGTTAATTATAAAAACCAAATTACATATATTTGATAAAGAAAAAAGGGAAAGTATCATGTGGTAGACTCTTAATGCTATTAGAATTATTTAGTATTATTATAATATATAGAATATACATTGACTTCCATCTTGTTATTCTATAATTAGATCAATGACAACGAGTCACAGAGTTAACCTTCAAAGATTTTTATCTTAGTAAATATAAGGATATATACTCATTAGTGAATAACAGGGGAAAATGATATCTACACACAGGTACAATAAAATATCATATAAAATTAATTTTAAAAAATATAATTTAACTTGTCAGATTATAAGTTTATTTTTGAAAACTTATCAATTCGAGTTTTATAAATTTTAGATTTACTAAAAACTTACCTAGTCATTCATTTTAAGGTATAAAATTAATTAAGGGGATGTAAGTTGACCTCAATATTCATGTGAATAAAACAATAATATTATATATATAAAACTATATAAAATCATAGTAAATAACACCAAATGATCAATAAATTTTCTACAATAGATATGTTTATGTAAAATTAGATAAGAATATTTTACAGTACTGAATTCCTTTGCCCTATTGCCCTGCCATAGAATCATTTTCCTGAATAGATGACATCTTACCTGGACAAGAAGAGAGAACGAGTTCTTGGTGACTAAACCTGATGATATGCGGTTTGAGCCAACGTATAGACACGATATTCCCGTCTCTCTCGGCAGCAGGAATGTATCTGACTAGTCGGATTTCTCATCTGTGTGTACATCTATAGAGATGTAGTCATGCATGCATGTGGGTCTAAAGTTTAGTATCATTGACAATGGGAATATGAACAAAAGCCATTAAGCTCACGGAAGCTCCTAGCTAATAAGGTCCTCCTAGTCCATCAGCCAACAACCCAGATCTCCAGATAAGGTGAAAAGGATCATGCAGGGCCCTAAAAAAGACAAAGACAGACGCAGTGTTGGGAACTTAATGGCAAAAATTGAAATGATTCAGTGGTGGAAAATATGACGATCAGATAATGTAAAACAAAAGAAGGTAATAGTGATACGTTGAATTTTGAGATTCCATTTCCACGTCTTTTTGATGGAGAGATAATTGACAAGATATCATGCCATGGGCTATATATTTATTTGTTTGAATGACCCATTACTCCATATTATCATTCACTCTGGTCAACAGTGAGTAAAACCCACTTTATTGACTTCATTTCAGTTTTCCCTGTACCATCACAATAGGGTGTGATGATTCCAAAAAAAAAAAAAACAATCTGCCGAATTTCCAGTAATAAATTTAATATTTTTATGATATTGTAATTAAATTAAGGTGACATTAGAAAACGCTGACCTCTGGAGCAAAAGATTTGGCCAAAAGTTTATGATTTTCTAATTAAGACATCATTAATTAGCGATGGATCAGCCCATGAGTTCAATTTTTATGGAGCTTATCCATAGCTTCCATGTGCGACCATAATTAAGATGCAAAATATCTTGCACAAGGTTTTTATAAATAAAAATGCTCATCTTATTATTCACTCTATCAACATCTAATAATATAATATTTTAGTATACAAAATCTTTCTTTAAAAATATCATATTAATAAATCTGGATTTATCGAATTTAAAAATTTTCATCAAATAAAATAAAACGAGCCAAGACTATTCTCTAAATTAAGTTGGTCAAGCATTATACCTAAACCTAATTAATTTTAGGTGATACACATGCCTATCATTAAGTCCAAATATAATGTCTATATCCAATTAAATCAATTTTAGATTTTAGGTATTGAGCACATATCCAATATCTATTAGGTTTAGGAGTTATATATAGATCCAATTATTTCTTGGTACTAAACACATGCCCAATACCTTGTTGGGCATACACCCCAGCAGCTCCATGAGTTTGAGCAAGTACCCCGAGCTCAACACATTCTTAGGATTTTTCTAAGATGACCCCACACGGGTCTCTTTGGAATTTTTTTGAACCTTTGTACAAGTCCTCCAATATTTTATATTGATTCAATACATATTAGTTTGAGTGAAATATAATTCAAATATCATAATAATAAAATGATTCTTCAACCTCTTCTCTCTATAAATACCTCATGAATCTTTCAAATTTCAGGTTCACAACCTTCTTAATATTTTTAGCATACATATTTTCAGAGTCTATCATTACATTTTATCTCTCAACAAAGTTGCTAACTTAAGCATCCGAGAGTCCTTACATTCATCTAACGGAACCTTTTGTAGGTACTAGTTACCATCCACATTGGTTTACTAAGTACCACCAGCTACCAACCACCTGAGTTTTTCATATTAAGCCACAAACATTGGCTAAGAAGAATAAATCAAATTGCTTTAACTAAAAGATTAATTGATTTTCCAACACATAAGCGTTATTCATAAGCATCTTGGATTTTAGGACCTTATTAATTAACATCATTTGTGGAAAACTAATAAAAAAGCTATTAGTTTCTTTTTAAAACTTGCTTTTGACATTTCCAAGTCATTCTATGACAAATAACCAAGAAACATCTAGGACAGGATCTATGATAAATGTATATGTCATCTTGGGCACTTTTGCCCAACCAGATATTTAACAACTCATTGATTAGGTGTAAGTTCTTATTCGAGCCATGTCAGCAACCTAAGAAAAAAATCAGATATTGTCACCCTAATAAATTTTAACATCCTTGGCAACACAATATCTTAGCACCATGTATATTAGTTATACCACCATAGATGATTACACTACCTAGAGGAGACTAGGCAAAATAACATTTACGAGAGTCCCTTGAAGGGTCGCTCATACTATTGTGATACTTATGCATAAAATTGATACTTTGAACGTACTCCCCTAAATTATCGTAGGATGAACACCAATTATTATAGCCATCGTTTCGTGCTAAACTCCTTGGAATCCTAAGAGCCTCGTAGACAAAAGACTAAGAGACATTCTATATATATCTATAACCCCTATAATGTAATGGGTTCTCTTTTGTCCAAACAAGTATTGAACAATTAACTCCCTAAAAACTATATTTTTATAAAAATAAATATAGAAAACTATAATGGCTTGTGGGAGCATTGCAAAATATACATATTAGCTTAGAGTTAGTCATCTAAACATTAGCTTAGAGTTGGTCATCTAAGATAGTGATTCAATGTGAAAAATCATTCTCACAACCTTGTCGAAGGGTCTGCATATGTTTGGTATAATAATTTCAAGCCAAATTCCATCAAATGGTTCATTAACCTTTGTGCCAAGCTAGTGGCACGTTTCAGCCCTAACATACCCGCTAAGAAAAGATTTATGAAGCTATTTGGTGTTACCTAGTAAAAAAGCAAGCCTATACAAACATATTTAAAGATGTTTAATGAAGAGATGCTGAAGGTAGAAAAGTTTCATAAGTCAATAAACATGAAAGCCATAAGAGAAGTCAATAAACATGCTCTCGAAAAAAACTTTATGCCTTACCAGAAAAAAACTTACTTGAAGTGAAGCAAATCATGAAAAATCATATACAAATGGAAAAGGCCAGTGTGTTACGACATTAACCTCTTTATTTTTATAAGGATAACCAACATAAAGAATCTTCCAAGCAAAATCATTATTCTAGTAGAAATGAAAGCTCGAGAAAAAACCATGAAAGACGAACACTTAGGTGTTTAGTGTATTATAAGGATTTATTACTCCCTTAAGTTAAAATAGGATCACCCATTCAAATTTTAGGGTAGCAAAGCAAACACATACTACCTCTAAGACATGTTTCTTTCAATAATATCCCTAATTAAAAGAATAATCTATATTCTAGACTTTGGCTAATAACATCCTCGAGTTGGCAGTTTCCTGCTTAAAAAAAAAAGAAATTGATAAAGAAGGGCTTAAGAGCAGTCATAATTCAAGAGCTAGGTTGTTATGAGCTCAGACTGATTTTGGGATATATAACTTAAGTCACTTTAAGATATACAATAATTAATGAGAATGTAAGTTTATTTTTTAAATAAAAATAATATATCTCTAACATATATTTTTTATTTATATGTCTTCAAGTGATGCCTGAAGGCCTCTTACCAATTCACTAGAGGTTGACCTCGAATCCTTTATTCTCTAGTGCAATCTTGGACCGACATATTCTCCAGGTGATACCTAAGAGCTTTTCACCATTTTACCAAGAGTTTATCTCATAACTTACATTCTCCAGTATAGTCTTAAATTAGCATGACTCTCTTACGAGTGACACAATCAAAAGATTAATGTCTTTTTTCAAATATAAGAGTGTCAAAGTAATAAATAACTTGGTAAGATTAGGATCAAACCATAAAAAAGTTAACTGTATGATGATGATGATGATAGTAATGGTAATGAATTAAAGAGGACTTTGAGATGTAAGATTAATGAGAAGATTAATCAATAATAAAAACAAATATCAAGGTTAGAAGATCCACTAATGATTTAAAAATAAATATAATATAAACTCTTTTTATTACTCAACTGAAAACCACACATAAAGAAGATTCCAATCGAATGATTTATTATTAATAGCTCGTTATAAATTGTGAACATGATCCTATTAATTATCTTATTTAAGTAACACCAAACTTTTAAATATTATTAGGAATTCATGATGCTAACTTATGTTAACAACAAATCAAGTTCCTTTCATAGCACATGTGTAACTTATACCATACGATTAACTATGAAAGTGTCAAGCATTTGTTATACCAAGTGTTATATAACACAAATCTAGATTAATTATTTAACAAGCAAGATATTAAGAATTAGTAATATAAAAATATAAGACATATTAATAACAAACTTTCTTAGATATAAACATTGGTCAACTAAGGAAAGCCATAAAAAACTTAGATTGGATTTGAGTCTTCATTTATCCTTGTGTTTTTTGATTTTATTAATAGCATATTATTTTATTTTTTTATTTCTTATATTTGTTTAAATGTGTTTCAAGATTGTTAGTGTTTGGTGTTTCAGGTGATGTCGTCTATACTCTATCTTTCTACCTTAGAACATTGAGGACAATGTCTCATTTTGGTTGGTAGGAGAGGGTGGTAATTGATATATATATATATATATTAACTTATTGTATTTTTTATTTCATAAATCATTTGCAAAACTATTGTTACTAGGATGGTATAGTAAAAAAGTTCTTTTATTAAAGTGACTCTTGAGATGCATGTTAGTAAACATTAGTAACAAGGTCTATTAGAATACTTCTTAAAATATTCAGGTTTACAAACTCTTGCATTGTTTTCATTTAATTCTGCTTATATACTCATTTAACAAGTATTCTTAAACCTTCATTTTCACATACACACTTTAACACATGATTGTGGGTTATAAATTGGATTATTACATTATTTATATTTTTTTGTTAAAGGTAACAACTAAGGAAAAAGGATAGTATATAATTTACAGAAAAAAATTAATAATAATAAAAAGATAGATAAGTTTGGTTTTGTAACCTCCTTAACCTAAACAATTAAACTCAAAAGCGTGTTTTAACACCCAATACCCTAAAGTCAACTAATTTGGTAGCTATTGGCTCAACACTTGTTACGTAGGTTGAGGAGCAAAGCTTAAAAGAATAAAACATTGTATTATCTACATATCAATAACTGTAACCCGAGTTATTAAGCTTAAATGGGTGTTTCAACACCTAATGCTTGAAGATCAATTAATCTAAGAGTTATTAGCCTGAAACTTGTTACATAGGTTAAAGATGCATTATGTTATATGTATATATATTAAAAAAAAATAATATCAACCTTAAACATTAGAATAAAATTTTGTTTTCATCCAAGTAAAGCCCCATAACTATGTATTGATATATTGAGTATAAAAAAATATTTATTAATATCTTAGTAAAGAGATATTAAGTATATATGTAAATTTAATGAGAGTTTATTTATCTGAATAGATTAATTAAAATTAAATAATAAATGTCTTGCTTTATGGAACTTGTAAATTGGTTTTCTATTTTAACGTTTTAATTACTAGGAACTAGTAATAAGCTAGTTGAAGGGTGTGATTAGTAATTAAAAAAATATTTTTATCAAGATTTTATATCAGCATTTTGCACTTGAAGTATCAATAACTCCTTAAATAAAACATGTTTTATAATAACAAATCTGATACTATAAGATACTTTAATTTATGGTAAATATTCATCTTAAATGCAAGACTATCACATAAATCAAAGAATTAATTGACGAGTTCAACTACTAAAACTAAGAAGATAAAGAAAGCATGAAGCATAAAAAAGAGATGTTGGTTTAGTACAAACTAAAACATTGTTCAGTCATGAGTCATATCTAATGCTGTAGATCTTGAATTTAAATTTGGTTTATATGGATAGAAAGTTAAGACATGGACCTAAAATATTCATGAGAATGCAAGACTCAATTCTACTATGTGGATGTCCAAATCTTAGCAATAACAGAGAAGTATGAATTTATCATGCAACTAAGAAATTGTTTAGTGTTCAACCTATATTTCAAGTTTTAAAAGTCCAAATGACTTTAATTTTTTTTGTTGGAAAGCATAGATAATTTTCTAGAATTTTGATGCATCAAGTCTGTTCATTCTGATGTTAGCAATGACGTTTTGTTCGGACAAGAAAATAAAGATTGTCACCAAGTAACCCACTCAATAATTAGTCAACAAATCAATAGTTTCTAATTTTAACCTATAAAAGGAGGCATTTACCATGCATCTTGGTTTACAGATCATGATCATGCTTTTTATTTCTTTCTTTATATTATTGTAATATTTAAATTTTATTTCATGTTATATTTTTCTTAAGTTCTTATTTATATTTTTCATTTCCTTTACTATACTTATATTCTTATGTTGTTTATTTATGTTTCTTTTCTTCATTATGTTTAGCTAAGTTTATTATATCAAAGTGAAAATGCTACACTAATTGTGTAAAAATAAGCATACTATAAACTCAATATGAACTTTAATGTTTGATACTAATATGTTTTGTATTTGTTATCTTGTTCACTTTATACTTTGCTTGTTAAATGGTTAATCTAGATTTATGTTATATAAAACTTGGTACAACAAATACTTAGCACTTTTATTGCCTAACCGCATGGTATAACCTACATATATGTTATGAAAAGAACTTGATTTATTGTTAACATAAGTTATAATCATGAATACCTAACAACATTTACAAGTATTAACATTATTCGAATAAGATAACTAATGTAATCATGTTAACGATTTATAATACGATTGGAACCTCCTTTGTGTGAGGTTTTCAGTTGAGTACTAAAAAACGTTTATACTATACTTGTTTGAAATACCATTAGTGAATCTTTTAACCTTGACAATTATCTTATCCTTATTGAATCCTTATATTAATTTTACATCTTAAAGTCTTCTTCAATTCATCATCATCATCATCATCATCATCATTATTATTATAATTTATAATTTATATAGTTAACCTCCCTATGATCCGACCTTATATTAATCTTACATACCTCAAATGATAAAATTTAATGACACTACTTACCTCATTGTCGGGAATGCATCTTTGAAATATTTGATCAAGAAAATATTTGAATAAATAAGGGTCATCCCAATAAAAGTTCTTCACTTTGTTCAAAAATTTTCCTTTGTATTCAGTTCTCTAGTGAGTAGCAAAAATTCTGAAGTAAGACAATTAATATTTTTTGCAAACTAAGGTATTGAACTAAAAGAAAGAAAAAATTTACTAGGAAAGTAATCACCGATTGGTATGATGTTGAATGTTGAATCTATTGTCAATCTTGACAAAAGATCCGTATCAATATTTTTAGTACCTTTTTAGTCATTGATTTCTTTCTGTTTGAAAGTTTCAAAGATTTTAGAATTATAATTGATTTTTTTTGTTTGGTTATGACATAAGGAAATAGAAGTACTAATGAGGAATCAATTTTTTCTTTACAATGTTCATGTTTAACCTTTTCCTTACTCTTAAAAATTGATTCATCATATTTCTCACAAAGTTTAAGAATTGGTTATTCGATAACCTTACCACTATAGAAAGTAATGATTGATTAAACTTAATCCATGTGTTGGCTTCCAGAGTTGCTTGCACTTGAATTGTATTGTACTTTGGCATTTTGCTATAGTTAAGATGAAAACTTACCTTTCTTCTGAAAACTAAAAGTAAATGTGAATTTTGCAAGAGTATTTTTAAAATTTGTTATACTTTGAGCAAGTTGAGTTTTAATTGTCTCTTACTTTTCAACAAATATATACAAAGTTTTCTCAAGATGTCTTCTAGAAAGGGGAACATAAAAAGGTATAAATCCATGAAAAAGTTTTGAAAATTATAGTGTGCTTGAAATGGTGGTTGTGAAGTTTCTACATTATTGTTACTATTTTTCTAACTCAAATTTGGATGATCTCTCCAACCAAGGTTGTATGTTTGTAAGTATAGGTTATGATTGAGTCTTTGAAAACTGTTTAAAACATAGGCTTGTTTATAGAGACATTTCTTAAAAGAAGACAAAGTTGGACAGTTATTAGTTGGGTGTTCATTAGTTTCACAGATTTGACGCACAATGTCTTGAACAGATTTTAATTGATCACTTTTTTCAATTATAATGCCTTGACTTTTCTAGTTAAGGATGCAAATTTGGCTTCGAGGCCATAATCTTTTCTAAGGTTTTACATGCACATCCCCTAGATGAATGAGGTTGAGTTTTACTTAGTGCCTCATAAGTACCTGTAGTGTTTCAATTTTAAGCATTTTCAGCTAGCAAGTATAGGTACTTCATTGCTTCATTAGGGTCTTTATCTTTAAAAGTATTATTACATATCAATTTTACAATTTATCTATCTTTAAGTGTTAACTCTTCATAAAAATATGAGACTAATTTCTATGTTTCAAAACCATGATAAGGGAAAGTATTAAGCAAGTCTCGATACTTATCCCAATATTGATAAAATATTTATCCTGGTTTTTGAGTGAAAGTGACTATTTATCTTTTGAAAGAGTTTGTTTTGTGAGATGAAAATAACTTCTTTAAAAATTATTATTGTATTTCATCCCAGACGTGAATGGATCCTAATCTCAAATTTTGTAACCATGTTTTAGCTATATCTTTTAAAGAAAAAAAAACTTCAATTTAATGGTTTTCATGCTACAATTTAAATCATTATAAGTGTTACAAACTTCTTTAAATTCTCTTTAATATAAGTATAGATTTTCTAGATCTAAGCCATGAAAAGAAGATAAAAGTTGAATAATGTCTAGCTTAAAATAAAAGTGAGATACATCAGGAGAAAAAACTATACATGATGGTACACATATTCTTGTTGGATTCATATGATCTCTATGTGTTCTAACTTGATTATTCTCATTATAATGCGACTGATTTTCTTCTTTAGCTATATTTTTTGAAAATGATAAGGATACTCTACAAAATCTACAACTTAATATACTTGACCAAACTCTTATTCACATGTAGGAAAAGAATGAAAGGAAGAAAAGAAAAAGGAAAAAGAAAATGAGACAAAACACAAGAAACAAAAATTAGATAAAAAATATAAAAAAGAAAAGAAAATAAATATTATAATTTATACAAAAATTTATCTCCCCAACAACGATGCCAAAAAATTGGCACGACCAAAAGATTGATATATTCTCCTAAGTGTTGGAATGTCAAAGTAATAAATAACTCGGTAAGACCAAGATCGAACTATAGAGAGGTTAACTATATAAATTATAAATAATGATAATGAGTTAAAGAGGAATTTCATATATAAGATTACTATAAGGATTAAATAATAATAAAAACAGTTGTCAAGGTTAGAGAATCCACTAATGATATTTCAAATAAGTATAGTATAAACTCTTCTCATTACTCTACTAGAAACCACACACAATTGAGGTTCCAATCGGATGATTTATTCTTAATAGTTCATTATAAAATTTTAACATAATCGTATTAATTATCTTATTTAAGTAACACCAAACTTTTATATATTGTTAGGAATTCATGATGCTAACTTATATTAACAACAAATTAAGTTCCTTACATAGCACAAGTGTAAGTTATATCATACGGTTAGCATGAAAATACCAAGCATTTGTTGTACTAAGTGTTATATAACACAAATCTAGATCAACTATTTAAAAAGCAAGGTATTAAAAATTAGTAAGATAAAAGGATAAAACATGTTAATAACAAACCTTTTTGGATATAAACATTGAAATTCATGTTGACTTTATATTATACCTATTCTAACACTTTTAGTTAAACTTTTTCATCTTGACATAATAAACTTCGCTAAACATAATAAAGAAGAGAAACATAAGTAAATAACATAAAAATAAAAGTATAGTAAAACAAATGAAAAGCATAAACAAGATATTAAGAAAAATATAACATGATATAAAACTTAAATATTACTAAAATATAAAGAACAAAATAAATAGCATGATCTTGATCTGAAAATGAAGATACATAAATACATGACAAATGTCTCCTTTTATAGGCCAAAATTTGAAACTATTAATTTGTTGACTAATTATTGAGTGGGTGACCACATCTTAACTTGATGACAATCTTTATCTTCTTGTCTGAACAAAACATCATTACTAATATTAAAATTTAAATAAACTATCTTTATGAAAGTTTTAGGAAATAATCTCAGCTTTCTAATAAAAAAATTAAGGTCATTTAGATTTCTAGATTTCAAGATATAGGCTGAATAGTGTGTAGGCTGCAGAACAGATTCAGACTTCTTTGTTGTTACTACAATTTGAACTTGAAAATAATTTTTTTTAATCTTAGACTCTACATGAAAATTTTAAGCCTATATCTTAGCTTCTATCCATATAAAGCAAACTTAAATCCAAGTTTTACAGCTCCAATTATGATCCAATGACCGAATAATATACTAATTTGTACTGAACCAGCATCTCTTTTCTAAGCTTAGCCCTTTCCTTATCTTCTAAATTTCAAACATTAAACTTATCAATTAATCCTTTCATTTATGTGATAGTCCAGCATTTAAGATAAATATTTACCATAAATTAAAGATATCTTATAGTATTAGACATGATATTATAAAACATGCTATAATTAAGGAGTTATTGATACTTTAAGTGCAAAATAATGATATAAAACCTTGATAAAAATATATTTTTAAGTACTAAACAATACCTCAAGAGAAACCTTTATTAACTTATTAGAACTTTGAACAGTTGTCACCACCTAACCATGCCATCTAATGCATGAAAAAGGTAATAATTGAGTTGTTCTAGAGGCATAGTCATGTTAAATCTAGATGCTTATATAGATAATGATATTGAGAGAGGTAAAAATGTAAAAGGCTATATAAGGATGCTAGAGTTTTATCTATATGTAGTTTTATATAGTTATAGACAATTAAATGATGAAGTGTAATCCTATTACTCTTTTGACATAGGTTGTTCAACAAGGACTTGTTATGATGACGAGTTATTAGGTACCTCACAATTAAGAGTATGAACTTTGTCTAATGCATGTATTAATCAATTATTATACGTTATAGCAACAATTCTAATTGTGTTTTTTATGGAATAATTACATAATAATGAAAGAATATAGAATATGAGCATGCTAGAGCATTTCATTTGTTGATCAATTAGATAATTTTCTAGATTAATTCTATTATTCATTCTTTGGTCCTTCTTTCTAATAAACTATATTTCAAGTAAAGATAGATAATAGCCTGGCAAATCAAATAAAGTGTAAGTATCTAATATTTTAATCATTAGAAATGTATATTCTTGTAGGTGATACTAGGTAAAAAAAAGTAAAAGGTAAAAAAAAGAGAGTAAATAAACTAGAATGCAAAGGAAAGCTCTTAGATAAACTATAAGGAAAAAAATAAAAAAATATATAAAAAAGTTGTGAGAAAATATATAAATGATGGCTAAAATATATAAATGAGGTTAGCCATCTTTTACAATAACCATATGATCTACTTATATTGATATAGTATTGGAATTTTTATCATGATTTTATATCATCATTTTGCACTTAAAATATCAATAACTCCTTAACTAAAGTACGTTTTATAATAATTTATCTAATAATATAAGATACCTTTAATTTGTGGTAAATGTCCATTTTAAATGCAGGCCTATCACATAAATGAAAGGATTAATTGATGACTTTAAGAACTTCAATTGCAAAGGCAAAGAGATGATCAAGTTTAGAAAAGAGATGTCGGTGCAATCTAAACCGGAACACTGTTTGGTAATCAGGTCATATCTGGAGCTAT
>SRLM01001102.1:0-15027 GCA_015708895.1 Populus ilicifolia
GGTAACAACTAAGGGAAAGGGATAGTATATAAAAAAAAACAAAATGAAGAAAAAAAGAAAAAAAAAGAAAGAAAGAAAAAGAAAAAAAATGGTAATAATAAAAATGTAGATAAGTTTGGTTTCGTAGCCTCCCTAACCTAAGCAATTAAGCCCGAAGGGGTGTTTTAACACCTAATACCCTAAAGTCAACTAACTTGGGAGCTATTGACCCAACGCTTGTTACATGGGTTGAGGAGAAAAGCTTAAGGGAATCAAACATTGCACTATCTACATATTAGTATCTGCGACCCGAGTTACTAAGCTCGTAGGGGTGTCTTAACACCTAATGCCCTAAGACTAACTGGTTTGGGAGTCATTAGCTGAAAGCTCGTTACATGGGTTAAAGATGCATGGTGTTTTAAATTACATGTATATATATATTAAAAAAAAAGACAAAAATAATAATATCAGCCCAAGGAAGTTAACCTTAGACATTAGAACACAAATTTTGTTTTCTTCCAAGAAAAGCCATATAATTACGTGGTGATACAATGAGCACAAAAGAAAGGTTTTTGAATATCTTGTTAAGAGGTATTAAGTAGGTATATAAATGTAACAAGAGTTTGTTTATCTGGTTAGAGTAATGAAAGTTAAATGATGAATACCTTGCTTTGTGAAATTTGCAAATTATTTTTCTATTTTAACGCTTTGATTACTAGGGATTAGTAATAAGCTAGTTAGGGGGTGTGATTAGTACTCAAAACTGCATTTTTATCAAAGTTTTATATCATCATTGAAAAAGAACTACTTGTAGTAGTATTTGCATAAGAAAAATTTAGGTCTTATTTTATTGGCTCACCTATTGTTGTTTTTAGTAATCATGCAACATTGAAATATCTTCTTGATTAGTACTTAAAAGTGCATTTTTATTATGGTTTTATATCATTATTTTGCACTTGAAGTATCAATAACTCCTTAACTAAAGTACGTTATAATAATCTATCTAATAATATAAGATACCTTTAATTTGTGGTAAATGTCTATTTTAAATGCAGGCCTATCACATAAATGAAAGAATTGATTGATGACTTTAAAAACTTCAATTGCAAAGGCAAAGAGATGATCAAACTTAGAAAAGAGATGCCGGTACAATCTAAATCAAAACAGTATTCGATAATTGGGTCATATCTGGAGCTATAGATCTCAGATTTAGGTCTACTTTATATGGATGGAAAGGTAAGACATAGGCCTACAACTTTCATATGGAGCCCAAGATTTGAAAAGGCCATTTTCAACTCCAAATTATTGCAACAACAAAGAAGCCTGAATTTGTCCTCCAGCCCGAGCACTGTTTAGTATTTTGGCCATATCTGGAGTTCTAGAAGTCGAAATGAGGTGAATGTTTTACAAAAGAAAGCTGAGACAATTGCCTAGAACTTTCATGTTTTCAAGTGGCTCTAATTTTGACATTATCAATGATGTTTTGGGCAGACAAGAGAAGATAAGGATAGTCACCAAGTTAAGGGTTGGCCATCTACTCATCAATTAGTCATCAAATCAATAGTTCCCAATTTTGGCCTAAAAAAAGGAGGCATTTGCCATGTATTTAGGCATCTTGGTGTCCAGATCAAGATCATGCTCTTGTTTTCTCTCTTTGTATTCTTTATGCTTTGTTTTCATTAATATCAAGTTTATGCCTTTCATTTCCTTTGCTTTGCTTTGTTAACTCTTATCTTATTTATGTTCTTATTTTGTTTATCCATTTTTCTTTCTTCCATTATGTCTAGCTAAGTTAATTATGTCAAGGTGAAAAGGTTACACTAATGGTGTAAGAATAAGTATGGTATAATCTTAATATGGACTTTAATGTTTGATACTAACATGTTTTATATTTGTTATCTTGTTCACTCTTTAATACTTTGCTTGTTAAATGACTAATCTTGATTTATGTTGTATAACAATTGGTACAACAAATGCTTGGCACTTTCATAGCCCATACTATATGGTATAACCGACACCTGAGCTATGAAAGGAACTTGATTTGTTGTTAACATAAGTTATAATCATGAATGTTTGACAAAATTTACAAGTATTAGCATTAATTGAATAAGATGACTAATGTAATCATGTTAACAATTATATTCTGATTGGAACCTCCTTTATGTGTGGTTTCCAATTGAACAATAAGAGTTTATACTATACTTCTTTGACATACCATTAGTGGAACCTCTAACCTTGACATTTATTATTATTATTGTTAATCCTTACTTTAATATCTCATCATCATCATCATCATCTTCTTCTTCTCTTTCTTTATTACTACTACTACTACTATTGTTGTTGTTGTTATTGTTATTATTGTTGTTGTTGTATTGTTGTTATTTATAATTTGTACAATATCCTTCCTGTGGTTCGACCCCGGTCTTGCGGGGTTATTTACTACTTCGACACTCCTGCACTTGGGAGAAGACACCAATCTTTTTATCGTGTCAGGCCGAACTACACATTCATCATAAACCCATAGGTTTGTTAAATGTTAATGGCTATTATGATAAGTTGTTGTCTTTTCTGGATCACGCTATAGAACAGGAATTTCTAACATCTTCTGCACGACAAATTATAATCTCTCCTGCTACTTCTAAACAATTGATTGACCAACTACAATCTTTCGTTCCTGTAATTGATCCTTTCATGAGTTGCATAAATTGGTCAACCAAGGAAAGCCATCAAAAGCTTAGATTGGATTTGAGCCTTCATTTGTGAATCTTTATGTCTTTTGATTTTATTATTGTGTTTTGTTATTACTTATATTTGTTTCAATGTGTTCTAAGTTTGTCAGTGTTCATTATTTCAGGTGATATCTTCTATACTCTATCTTTTTACCTTTAAACATTAAGGACAATGTCTTCTTTTACTTGGGGGGAGAGGGTAATAGCTAAAAAAAAAACTGTGTTTTCTATTTCATAAAGCATGTGCAAAATGGTTGTTACTATGATGGCAGAGTAAGGAGAATCTTTTATGACTCTTGAGATGCATCTTAGTAATCATTCGTAACAAAGTCGATCATAATACTTCTTGAAATATTTAGATTTACAAACTCTTGCATTGTTATCACTTAAGTCTGCTTATATACTTATTTAACATGTATTCTTAAACCTTAATTTACACACACACACACAAAATTCAACATATGATTGTGGGTTGCATATTGGATTATTGCATTATTTATATTTTTTTGTTAAAGGTAACAACTAAGGGAAAGGGATAGTATATAATTAAAAAAACAAAAAAAAAGAGAAAAAGAAAAAAAAGAAAGAAATAATAATAAAAATGAAAATGTAGATAAGTTTGGTTTCGTAGTCTCCCTAGTCTCCCTAACCTAGGCAATTAAGCCCGAAGGGGTGTTTTAACACCTAATACCCTAAAGTCAACTGACTTGGGAGCCATTGGCCCAACGCTTGTTACATGGGTTGAAGAGAAAAGCTTAAGGGAATCAAACATTACACTATCTACATATTAGTATCTGCAACCCGAGTTACTAAGCTCGTAGGGGTGTCTTAACACCTAATGCCCTAAGACCAACTAGTCTGGGAGTCATTAGCTGAAAGCTCGTTCAATGGGTTAAAGATGCATGGTGTTTTAAATTATATGTATATATATTATAAAAAAAGACAAAAATAATAATCCTAACCCAAGGAAGTTAACCTTAAACATTAGAACAAAAATTTCGTTTTCTTCCAAGAAAAGCCTCATAATTATGTGTTGATACATTAAGCACAAAAGAAAGGTTTATGAATATCTTGTTAAGAGGTATTGAGCAGGTACATAAATCTAATAAGAGTTTGTTTATCTGGATAGAGTAATGGAAGTTAAATGATGAATACCTTGGTTTTTAGAATTTGCAAATTATTTTTCTAACGCTTTGATTACTAGAGACTAGTAATAAGCTTGTTGGGGGGCGTGATTAGTACTTAAAAGTGCATTTTTATCATGGTTTTATATCATCATTTTGCACTTGAAGTATCAATAACTCCTTAACTAAAGTATGTTTTATAATAATCTATCTAATAATATAAGATACCTTTAATTTGTGGTAAATGTCCATTTTAAATGCAGGCCTATCACATAAATAAAATGACTGATTGATGACTTTAAGAACTTCAATTACAAAGGCAAAGAGATGATCAAACCTAGAAAAGAGATGTCGGTGCAATCCAAACTGGAAAACTGTTCAGTAATTGGGTCATATCTGGAGCTATTCTCAGATTTAGGTCTACTTTATATGGATGGAAAGGTAAGACATAAGCCCATAACTTTCATATGGAGCCCAAGATCTAAAAAAGCCATTTTCAAGTCCAAATTGTTGCAATAACAAAGAAGCCTGAATCTGTCCTTCAACCCGAGCACTGTTTAGTATTTTGGCCATATCTGGAGTGCTAGATGTTGAAATGAGCTGATTTTTTTACATAAGAAGTCAAAGAAAATTTCCTAGAACTTTCATGTTTTCAAGTGCCTTAATTTTGATGTCATCACTAACGTTTTGAGCAAACAAGAGAAGATAAGGATTGTCACCAAGTCAAGGGTTGGCCATCTAGTCATCAATTAGTCATCAAATCAATAGTTCCCAATTTTGGCCTATAAAAGGAGGCATTTGCCTTGCATTTATGTCGACTTTATATGGATGGAAAGGTAAGACATAGGCCTACTGACACGACGAAAAGATTGATGTCTTCTCTCAAGTGCAGGAGTGTTGAAGTAATAAATAACTCGGCAAAACCGGGGTCGAACCACAAGGAGGATATTGTACAAATTATAAATAACAATAATACAACAACAACAACAACAACAACAATAATCATAATAATAATAATAATAATAATAGCAGTAGTAGTAGTAGTAAAGAAAGAGAAAAAGATGATGATGATGATGATGATGATGATGAGATATTAAAGTAAGGATTAACAATAATAATAACAAATGTCAAGGTTAGAGGTTCCACTAATGGTATGTCAAACAAGTATAGTATAAACTCTTATTGTTCAATTGGAAACCACACATAAAGGAGGTTCCAATCAGATTATAGATTGTTAACATGATTACATTAGTCATCTTATTCAATTAATGCTAATACTTGTAAATTTCGTCAAGCATTCATGATTATAACTTATGTTAACAACAAATCAAGTTCCTTTCATAGCTCAGGAGTCGGTTATACCATACAGTATGGGCTATGAAAGTGCGAAGATTTGTTGTACCAATTGTTATACAACATAAATCAAGATTAGTCATTTCACAAGCAAGGTATTAAACAGTGAACAAGATAACAAATATAAAACATGTTAGTATCAAACATTGAAGTCCATATTAAGTTTACATTATACTTATTCTTACACCATTAGTGTAACCTTTTCACCTTGACATAATTAACTTAGCTAGACATAATGAATGAAAGAAAAATAGATAAACAAAATAAGAACATAAAAGTTAACTAAATAAAGGAAAGTAAATGAAAGGCATGAACATAATATTAATGGAAGCAAAGCATAAACATTACAAAAAATACAAAGAGAGAAAAGAAGAGCATGATCTTGATCTGGACACCAAGATGCTTAAATGCATGGCAAATGCCTCCTTTTATAGGCCAAAATTGGGAACTATTGATTTGATGACTAATTGATGAGTAGATGGCCAACCCTTGACTTGGTGACAATCCTTATCTTCTCTTGTCTGCCCAAAACATCATTGATGACGTCAAAATTAAAGCCACTTACATGAAAGTTCTAGGCAATTGTCTCAGCTTTCTTTTGTAAAAAATTCAGCTCATTTTGACTTCTAGAACTCCAAATATGGCCAAAATACTGAACAGTGCTCGGGCTGGAGGACAGATTCGGGCTTCTTTGTTGTTGGAACAATTTAGACTTGAAAATGGCCTTTTTAGATCTTGGGCTCTATATGAAAGTTGTAGGCCTATGTCTTAACTTTTCATCCATATAAAGTAGACCTAAATCTGAGATATATAGCTCTAGATATGACCCAATTACCGAACAGTGTTGCGGTTTAGATTGCATCGACATCTCTTTTCTAAGTTTGATCATTTCTTTGCCTTTGCAAATGAAGTTCTTAAAGTCATCAATCAATCCTTTCATTTATGTGATAGGCCTGCATTTAAAATGGACATTTACTACAAATTAAAGGTATCTTATATTATTAGATAGATTATTATAAAACATACTTTAGTTAAGGAGTTATTAATACTTTAAGTGCAAAATAATGATATAAAACCATGATAAAAATGCCCTTTTGAGTACTAATCACACCTCCAACTAGTTTTTTACTAGTCCCTAGTAATCAAAGCATTAAAATAGAAAACATTTTGTAAATTTCACAAAGCAAGGTATTCATCATTTAACTTCCATTATTTTATCTAGATAAATAAACTCTCGTTAAATTTATATACCTCCTCAATACCTCTTAACAAGATATGCATAAACGTTTCTTTTATGTTCAATATATCAACACATAATTATGGGGCTTTTCTTGGAAGAAAACAAAATTTTTGTTCTAATGTTTAAGGTTAATTTCCTTGGGTTGGGATTATTATTTTTGTCTTCTCTTTTTTTTTTTTAATACACATATAATTTAAAACACCATACATCTTTAACTCATGTAACGAGCTTTCAGCTAATAACTCCCAGACCAGTTGGTCTTAGGGCATTAGGTGTTAAGATACCCCTACGGGCTTAGTAACTCGGGTCGCAGATACTGATACGTAGATAGTGCAATGTTTGATTCCCTTAAGCTTTTCTCCTCAACCCATATAACAAGTGTTGGGCCAATAGCTCCCAAGTTAGTTGACTTTAGGGTATTAGGTGTTAAAACACCCCTTCGGGGTTAATTGCTTAGGTTAGGGAGGCTACGAAACCAAACTTATTTCCATTTTTATTATTATCATTTTTTTTTCTTTCTTTCTTTTTTCTTTTTCTTTTTTTTTGTTTTTTTTAATTATATACCAGCCCTTTCCCTTAGTTGTTACCTTTAATAAAAGAACATAAATAATGTAATAATCCAATATGCAACCCACAATCATATGTTGAAGTGTGTGTGTGTAAATTAAGGTTTAAGAATACATGTTAAATAAGTATATGAGCAGACTTAAGTGATAACAATGCAAGAGTTTGTAAATCTGAATACTTCAAGAAGTATTATGATAAACCTTGTTACGAATGATTACTAAGATGCGTCTCAAAAGTCATAAAAGATTCTTCTTACTTAAGTGATAACATAGTTTGTTTGTTTTTTAGCTACTACCCTCTCCCCCTAACTAAAACAAGACATTGTCCTTAGTGTTTAAAGGTAGAAAGATAGAGTATAGAAGATATCACCTGAAATAACAAACACTGACAAACCTGAAACACACTGAAACAAATAAAGTAATAACAAAACACAATAATAAAACCAAAAGACACAAAGATTCACAAATGAAGGCTCAAATCCAATCTAAGCTTTTTACGGCTTTCTTTGGTTGACCAATTTATGCGACTCATAGAAGGATCAATTACAAGAATGAAATATTATAGTTGGTCAATCAATTGTTCAGCAGTAGCAGCAGAGATTATGATTTGTCGTGTTAGAAATTCCTGTTCCACAGCGTGATCAAGAAAAGAAAACAACTTATCATAATAACCATTAACATTTAACAAACCTATGAGTTTATGGTGAATGTGCAGATGGGCCCAAGAGGAAATATGAAATATCTCTTCCAATGTGCCTAGACCACCTAGTAAAGCTATGAAGGCATCAACATGGTTAAACATTGCATTCATTCGAGCTGACATTGTAGAGACCTAAAGTTCCTCTCCAATTGTTTTTCCAATGATGTCCCCTTGTGCTAAAGCTTCAGGGACGACCCCCAAAACTTGACTACCTCCTAAAAATGCAGCTATTGATACACCTCCCATTAACACAAGACTACCTCCCCCATATACTAAATGAATCTTTCTCTCAGCTAGCACTTGACCAAGATGATTTGCTGATTCTAAAAACTCCTTTTCTTTTCTAGGACTAGATCCACCAAAAACACAAATATTTCTTATATGATGACTCGAGGAACTTGCCATTTCTACACGCTTCAGTATTTGTTAAATGTATGGGTTAAGTAGAAATGAAAGGAAGGAAGAGAGGGTTTTATAGATGAGAAATTAGAAAGGCAATCATAACACCTATATGTAGGCCAGCTCGAGTCTCACACACACTCTCTCTTTTTATTTATTTATTTATTTACGTTTTTTAAAAAAAACATGTATATGTATAAGTAGTTGTGATTATGGCTCACATTTTCCCTTGGTTTTACGTCCAAGAACGGTTTAAATGCCATCTATGGGTCGGGGATAGGCTTCTCATCCAGTTTTCTTAAAAATTGGCAAATAGGATTTTTTTTAGTCAGATTCCCAAGACTAAGTCGATCATGTTCTTTATGAAATAGTGGCCATAAATCATGAATTACACGATGCACATCTCCACTAGGATGTGTTTCAAGAGTCAATAGAAGATTATCTAAAGACTCCTTACTCAAGCCATCCTTAATGAATTGTATTTTATCTTCACAGTTTATAGATACCATTCCTAAAGAACGACATTATGTATTACAAGTCCATCTAGCACATCGATGACAGACTTTCAGTCGTTTTGCACGATGCTTCTTTGCAAAAGTACTTTTACCTGTTCCAGGCATGTGTGAAATGAAGGAGTTAGAGGACTCACCTGATAATCGGACCTTTGCTTCAACCAACCAATGAATATCTTCAGGAATTCCATGATTCATTAATAATCTCAATCTTGCACATCTAGCATGGTAAATTTTTGTAATCACATTCTGAGGCAGAGCGGGAAAATACTTTTTCAATTTTGCAAGATTAGTGTCCATTTTCAAATGAGAATTGGAAAAGAGATTAAAAGAATTGCACAAATGTTTATACAGATATCAGTTATTGTGGGAAACTGAAAAAACCAACTTAAGTCACGGAGTACCGTTATCCTCCATTTGACCGGGATAAGAGAAACTAGCAAAAATCACTAAAAAAACGCAAAAATAATGTAAGAAAAACAAAATAATCAACCTTTATCTACAAGATCATTCAAACCAGTTGATTCATTTTCACTAGGAAAATTATCAAAGTAAGCTTTCAAACGATGTTCATTTTCCTTAAAATCATTGTCATTCATTGAATTCTCAATATCACAGGCCCTATAAGGATTGGTCTATCTTGATCTTAGCTCTCTAGGGAATGTATAAAGTTGAGAATTGTAAAACAAAACTTTTTGACCAGTATCAACTTTTTGACAATTTTCACAAGCTTTGCAGAATGCATGCGCTTCCTTGAACATGGTGGGCCAATAAAATCCATTTTGAAAGATTTTTGTAGATGTCTTATTTGATGAGAAATAACTTTCACATGCTTCAGAATGACAAAGTTTAATGACACTACTTACCTCATTGTCGGGAATGAATCTTTGAAATATTTGATCAGGACAATATGTGAATAAGTTAGGGTCATCACCATAAAAGTTCTTCACTTCGTTAAAAAACTTTTCTTTGTCTTTTGTACTCCAATCAGCTGGCAAATCTCCTAAAGCAAGAAAATTAATATTTTTACCATACCAAGGCATTGGATTAAGAGAAAGTAAGGATTCGTTAGGAAAGTAATCATCGATTGATGTGATGTCAGATGTCGAATTTGTTGTCACTGTTGACAAAATATCCGCATCAATATTTTCGGTGCTTTTTTCATCCATGATTTCTTCCTTAGAATAAATCATTTGCAAATCTTCTGATTCATCCAACTCATTTTTACTTAAAGTAGATTCAAGTTGATCATAAACTAATTCGTCAATATGATCTACTTCTTGTAAATCATTATCATCTTCAGGCTGCTTGCAAATGTTGAAAATATTCATCTCCAATGTCATGTTTCCAAATGATAGCTTCATCAGTCCATTCCTAAAATAATAAGAAATGAATTACATGCCTCAACAGGTTGTGTGTCCAAGACAACAAAATCCACAGGATAAATGAATTTCTCGACTTGTACTAACACTTCTTCAATTATTTCTCTAGGCACTTTTACAGATCTATTAGCAAGTAAAAGAGTTATAGAAGTTGGTTTTAACTCACCTAGATTGAGACTCTAAAAAATTGAATATGGAAGTAAATTCACACTAGCACCAAGGTCAAGTAAGGCTCTTTCAATTTTATGCTCTCCAATAAAGCAAGAAATTGTAGGACAACCAGGGTCTTTATATTTCAAAGCATTATTATTCTGAAGAATAACACTTACTTGTTCGACTAGAAAGGCTTTCTTTTTCACATTCAGTTTCCTCTTCACAGTGCATAGATCTTTTAAAAATTTAGCGTAGGAAGGAATCTGTTTAATAGCATCCAGCAAAGGTATATTGATTCTTACCTGTTTGAAAGTTTCAAAAATTTCAGAGTTGTGATTGACTTTCCTTTGTTTGGTTATGGCGTGAGGAATTGGAAATGCTGGCAGAGAATCAGTCTTTTCTTTACAATTTTCAGATTCAACCCCTTCCTTACCCTCAGAGATTGACTCATCATCTTTCTTATAAGGTTCAAGAGAGGGTTTTTCAATAACCTTACCACTGCGAAGAGTAGTGACTGATTTGACTTAATCCATGTGTTGGCTTCCAAAACTACTTGCATTTGCATAGTATTGCCCCTTGGGATTTTATTGTGGTTGAGATAGAAACTTACCTTTCTCTTGGAAACTAAGAGCAGATGTTAATTTTGCAAGAGTATCTTTAAAATCTGTCATGTTTTGAGCAAGTTGAGTATTGATTGTCTCTTGCTTTTTAATAAATGCATGCAATGTTTCCTCAAGATTTCTTCTAGAAGGTGAAGCATAAGAAGGTGCATATCCATAAGAATTTTGGAAATTATGATGTGCTTGAAATGGTGGTTGTGAAGTTTGTGCATCACTCTTCCAGCTAAAATTTGGATGATTTCTCCAACCAGGGTTGTATGTTTGTGAGTATGGGTTATGGTTGGCCCTTTGGAAACTATTTAAAGCATGGACTTGTTCATGGAGACATTCTTTAAAAGAAGGCAAGGTTGGACAGTTATTGGTTGAGTGTGTATTTGTTTCACATATTTGACATGCAATGTTTTCAACAGATTTTAATTGACCACTCTTTTTCAATTCTAGTGCCTCGACTTTTCTAGCTAAAGATGCAAACTTGGCTTGAAGGTCATGATCTTCCCTAAGGTTGTACATACCTCCACTAGATGCATGAGGTTGAGTTTTACTCGGTGCCTCATAAGTACCCGCGGTGTCCCAATTTTGAGCATTTTCAGCTAACAAGTCTACGTACTCCATTGCTTCATCAGGGTCTTTATCTTTAAAAGTTCCATTGCATATCAATTCAAACATTTGCCTATCTTTAGGTGTTAACCCTTCATAAAAATGTGAAACCAATCTCCATGTTTCAAAACCATGATGAGGACAAGTATTAAGGAAGTCTCGATACCTATCCCAACATTGGTAAAATGTTTCGCCTGGTTTTTGAGTGAAAGTGATGATTTGTCTTTTGAAAGAGTTTGTTCTATAAGATGGGAAAAACTTCTTTAAAAACTGTTGTTGGATTTCATCCCAAGCACGAATAGATCCTGGTCTCAAATTTTGTAGCCATGTTTTAGCTTTATCTTCTAATGAAAAAGGAAAAAGCTTTAATTTGATGGTGTTCATGCTATAATTTAAATTATTATATGTGTTGCAGACCTCCTCAAATTCCCTTAAATGCAAGTATGGATTTTCCAATTCTAAACCATGAAAAGAAGGTAAAAGTTGGATAATGCCTGGCTTAAAATTAAAATGAGATGCATCGGGAGGAAAAACTATGCATGATGGTGCACTTGTTCTTGTTGGATTCATGTGGTCTCTAAGTGTTCTAGCACGGTTATTCTCATTATTCTCATTATGAAGTGATTGATTATCTTCTTCAGCCATATTTTCTGAAAATGATGAGGATACCCTACAAAGTCTATCACTTGATGTATGTGACCACACTCTCATGCACGTCTAGGAATAGAATAAATGAAAAAGGAAAACAAAAGAAGAAGAAACAAGAAAAAAAAAGAAACAAAGTTATATACAAGAAAAGTGAAAAAAAATGAAATAAAATTATAATTTATACAAAACTTACCTCCCCGACAACGGTGCCAAAAACTTGACACGACGAAAAGATTGATGTCTTCTCCCAAGTGCAAGAGTGTCGAAGTAATAAATAACCCAGCAAGACCGGGTTCGAACCACAGGGAGGATATTGTACAAATTATAAATAACAATAATACAACAACAACAACAACAACAACAATAATCATAATAATAATAATACTAATACTAATACTAATAGTAGTAGTAGTAAAGAAAGAGAAGAAGATGATGATGATGATGATGATGAGATATTAAAGTAAGGATTAACAATAATAATAACAAATGTCAAGGTTAGAGGTTCCACTAATGGTATGTCAAACAAGTATAGTATAAACTCTTATTGTTCAATTGGAAACCACACATAAAGGAGGTTCCAATCAGATTATAGATTGTTAACATGATTACATTAGTCATCTTATTCAATTAATGCTAATACTTGTAAATTTCATCAAGCATTCATGATTATAACTTATGTTAACAACAAATCAAGTTCCTTTCATATCTCAGGTGTCGGTTATACCATACAATATGGGCTATGAAAGTGTCAAGCATTTGTTGTACCAATTGTTACACAACATAAATCAAGATTAGTCATTTAACAAGCAAAGTATTAAAAAGTGAACAAGATAACAAATATAAAACATGTTAGTATCAAACATTAAAGTCCATATTAAATTTATACCATACTTATTCTTACACCATTAGTGTAACCTTTTCACCTTGACATAATTAACTTTGCTAGATATAATGAAAGAAAGAAAAATAGATAAACAAAATAAGAACATAAATAAGATAAGAGTTAATAAAGCAAAGCAAAGGAAATGAAAGGCATAAACTTGATATTAATGAAAACAAAGCATAAAGAATATAAAGAGAGAAAACAAAGCATGATCTTGATCTGGACACCAAGATGCCTAAATGCATGGCAAATGCCTCCTTTTATAGGCCAAAATTGGGAACTATTGATTTGATGACTAATTGATGAGTAGGTGGTCAACCCTTGACTTGGTGACAATCCTTATCTTCTCTTGTTTGCCCAAAATGTCATTGATGACGTCAAAATTAGAGCCACTTGAAAACATGAAAGTTCTAGAAAATTATCTTAGATTTCTTGTGTAAAACATTCAGCTCATTTCGACTTCTAGAACTCCAGATATGACCAAAATACTGAACAGTGCTCGGGTTTGAGGACATATTCGGGCTTCTTTGTTGTTGCAACAATTTGGACTTGAAAATGGCCTTTTTAGATCTTGGGCTCCATATGAAAGTTGTAGGCCTATGTCTTAACTTTCCATCCATATAAAGTAGACCTAAATCTGAGATATATAGCTCTAGATATTACCCAATTACCGAACAGTGTTGCAGTTTAGATTGCACCGACATCTCTTTTCTAAGTTTGATCATTTCTTTGCCTTTGCAAATGAAGTTCTTAAAGTCATCAATCAATCCTTTCATTTATGTGATAGGCCTGCATTTAAAATGGACATTTACCACAAATTAAAGGTATCTTATATTATTAGATAGATTATTATAAAACGTACTTTAGTTAAGGAGTTATTGATAGTTCTAGTGCAAAATAATGATATAAAACCATGATAAAAATACACTTTTGAGTACTAATCACCTACAACTTTCATATGGAGCCCAAGATCTAAAAAGGTCATTTTCAAGGCCAAATTGTTGTAAAAACAAAGAAGCCCGAATCTATCCTCTAGCCCGAGCACTATTCATTATTTTGGCCATATCCCGAGTTCTAGAAGTCGAAATGAGTTGAATTTTTTACATAAGAATGATGAGATAATTTCCTAGAACTTTCATATTTTCAAGTGGCTCTAATTTGGACATCATCAATGATGTTTTGGGTAGACAAGAGAAGATAAGGATTGTCACCAAGTTGTAATCATGAATGCTTGACGAGATTTACAAGTATTAGCATTAATTAAATAAGATGACTAATGTAATCATGTTAACAATTTATAATCTGATTGGAACCTCCTTTATGTGTGGTTTTCAATTGAATAATAAGAGTTTATATTATACTTATTTGACATACCATTAGTGGAATCTCTAACCTTGACATTTGTTATTATCATTGTTTAATCCTTGCTTTAGTATTTCATCTCAAAGTTCTCATCTTCTTCTTCTTCTTCTTTCTTTTTGTTACTACTACTACTAGTATTATTATTATTATTGTTGTTGTTGTTGTTGTTGTTACTATTATTGTTATTATTGTTATTTATAATTTGTACAATAACCTTCCTATGGTTCGACCCTGGTCTTGCTGGGTTATTTATTACTTTGACACTCCTGCACTTGGGAGAAGACATCAATCTTTTTCTCGTGTCAGAAGACTACTTTCACATGTCCATTTGGTACTTTTGCATATCGAAGGATGCCTTTTGGATTATATAATGCACCAGCCACATTTCAAAGATACATGCTCAGTATATTTAATGATATGGTTGAAAATTTTCTTGAGATTTTCATGGATGATTTTTCTGTTTTTGGCGATTCATTTGATGATTGTTTGACTAACTTAGAAAAGGTTTTGGCCAGGTGTGAAGAGAAGAATCTTGTGCTGAATTGGGAAAAATGTCACTTTATGGTAACAAACAACATTGTACTTGGTCACATTGTTTCATCAAAAGGAATTGAGGTTGACAAATCTAAAATCGAGTTAATTGCAAACTTGCCAACACCAAAATCTATTAAAGATGTTAGATCATTCTTAGGACTTGCTGGTTTTTATAGAAGGTTCATCAAAGATTTTAGCATAATATCTAAGCCCTTAAGTAACCTTCTAACAAAGGATAATATTTTT
>SRLM01001102.1:16436-74258 GCA_015708895.1 Populus ilicifolia
ATCTACATATCAGTATCTGCGACCCGAGTTACTAAGCTCGTAGGGGTGTCTTAACACCTAATGCCCTAAGACCAACTGGTCTGGGAGTCATTAGCTGAAAGCTTGTTACATGGGTTAAAGATGCATGGTGTTTTAAATTATATGTATATATATTAAAAAAAAAAGACAAAAATAATAATCCCAACCCAAGAAAGTTAACCTTAAACATTAGAGCAAAAATTTTGTTTTCTTCCAGGAAAAGCCCCATAATTATGTGTTAATACATTGAGCACAAAAGAAAGGTTTATGAATATCTTGTTAAGAGGTATTGAGTAGGTATATAAATCTAACGAGAGTTTGTTTATCTAGATAAAGTAATGGAAGTTAAATGATGAATACCTTGCCTTGTGGAATGTGCAAATTATTTTTTCTATTTTAACGCTTTGATTATTAAGGACTACTAATAAGCTAGTTGGGGGGTGTGACTGATACTTAAAAGTGTATTTTTATCAAGGTTTTATATCATCATTTTGCACTTAAAGTATCAATAATTCCTTAATTAAAGTATGTTTTATAATAATATATCTAATAATATAAGATACCTTTAATTTATGGCAAATGTTCATTTTAAATGTAGGCCTATCACATAAATGAAAGGATTGATTGATGACTTTAAGAACTTCAATTGCAAAGGCAAAGAGATGATCAAACTTAGAAAAGAGATGTCGGTGCAATCCAAACTAGAATACTGTTCGGTAATTGGGTCATATCTGGAGCTATAGATCTCAGATTTTGGTCTACTTTATATGGATGGAAAGGTAAGACATAGGGCCATAACTTTCATACGGAGCCTAAGATCTAAAAAGGCCATTTTCAAGTCCAAATTGTTGCAACAACAAAGAAGCTTGAATCTGTCCTCCAACCCGAGCATTGTTTAGCATTTTGGCTATATCTGGAGTTCTAGAAGTCAAAATGAGCTGAATGTTTTACACAAGAAAGCTAAGACAATTTCTTAGAACTTTCATGTTTTCAAGTGGCTCTAATTGTGACGTCATCACTAACGTTTTGGGCAGACAAGAGAATATAAGGATTGTCACCAAGTCAAGGGTTGGCCATCTACTCATCAATTAATCATCAAATCAATAGTTCCCAATTTTGGCCTATAAAAGGAGGCATTTGCCTTGCATTTAGACATCTTGGTGTCCAGATCAAGATCATACTCTTGTTTTCTCTCTTTGTATTCTTTATGCTTTGTTTTCATTAATATCAAGTTTATGCCTTTCATTTCTTTTCCTTTGTTTTGTTAACTCTTATCTTATTTATGTTCTTATTTTGTTTATCTATTTTTCTTTCTTCCATTATGTCTAGCTAAGTTAATTATGTCAAGGTGAAAAGGTTACACTAATGGTGTAAGAATAAGTATAATGTAAACTTAATATGGACTTCAATGTTTGATACTAACATGTTTTACATTTGTAATCTTGTTCACTTTTTAATACTTTGCTTGTTAAATGATTAATCTTGATTTATGTTGTATAACAATTGGTACAACAAATGCTTGGCACTTTCATAGCCCATAATGTATGGTATAACCGACACCTGAGCTATGAAAGGAACTTGATTTGTTGTTAACATAAGTTGTAATCATGAATGCTTGACGAAATTTACAAGTATTAGCATTAATTGAATAAGATGACTAATGTAATCATGTTAACAATCTATAATCTGATTGGAACCTCCTTTATGTGTGGTTTTCAATTGAATAATAAGAGTTTATACTATACTTGTTTGACATATCATTAGTGGAACCTTTAACCTTGACATTTGTTATTATCATTGTTAATCCTTACTTTAATATTTCATCTCAAAGTTCTCTTCTTCTTTTTCTTCTTTGTTATTGTTATTGTTGTTGTTGTTGTTGTTGTTGTTGTTGTTGTTATTATTATTGTTATTATTGTTGTTATCGTTGTTATTGTTATTATTGTTGTTGTTGCATTATTGTTATTTATAATTTATACAATAACCTCCCTATGGTTCGACCCCGGTCTTACCATGTTATTTATTACTTCGACACTCCTGCACTTGGGAGAAGACATCAATCTTTTAGTCATGTCAATTATATTCTTATTTATAATGCTTGTATTGTTGGACATTGATGGGAGATTAAGAGATTGATCATGGTTATTTTCAATTTAATTTTATTTATCCTTTCTCGAGGATGAGCAAGAGAAAAGTGTGGGGGTATTTAATGTAATCGTATTATTCAATAGTTTCACCTATATTCACCTAATGTTTTGTCCATGTTTTATATGTAAAATGCCTTGATATTCTTTATTTTATGTTTTGAAGGCACTTTTAGATGAAAAATGCAAAAAGGAGTCAATTGGAGATAATTGGCATATTTGATGTTTAGTTGATGTTTTGTGTAGAACGCAAGTTCTAGAGATTGAAATGAAGTGATTCTAGTGGCACTAAAAAGCTAACATCCACACCTTTCTAGAAATGTAATGCAAGAAAAATAAAAAGAGAAAGATCATGGAAATCACATCCTTCAAAGTCAAATCTCACATTCTGCCACTATTGACCTTTGTCTATTTAAAATTCAATATCTGGAGCTATAGAAGTCCAATTTATTCAAACTCAATGTTGTTGGATTTCTGACTCAAAGTCTGTAAACGCTCCAAATTTTAGCCAAAAACAATGTCAGATGAGAGAGATATGATTTTTCAAAGATGACAACTAAATTCTGCCAGCAATCAGGTTTTGTGAAGAAACGACTCCAAATTATGTTTCAAAGCTTCTAAACCATCATCCAAGTCTTTATATTAGCAATTTAGCTCTTTTAAGTCAGAGCTTGAAGATTTCATGCAAGGCTATTTCTCTTTTTTAGAGAAAATAGTTATTAAAATACTTAAATGTCAATTGTCAACTTAAGGGAGGACTACTTTGTAAATTTGGAACTAGGGTTTCTTAGCATATAAAAAGAAAGAGAGAGAGAAGAGAAGGGGGCAGTCGCCAGAGATTAAGAAACACAAATTCTCTCCTTTACAAATCCCAAAAAAAAATCATGCTCTCTTCATTCTTTAAGAGTAGTTGTTCAATAGTTATGCAATGCTAAGCTATTTTTTTGGTTGCAAGGACACAACAAACCTTCGGATTTTAAGAACCGTGAGATTTATTCTTCTTTTTATTTTTAGTTTATATTATGAATGAGTATGATTTTTTGCCTATGCATATTTCTATGATTGTTGTTGATAATTGCTAGAGCGGGACTCTAAGTTATTATTATGAACAAATTATTGCTAAGTTTGATATCAAAACCGGAGTTGTGATGTATGAACTTGTGAAGCAACTAAGCTTGATAATTGTGGTGGAACTACATTATTAAACTTAGGGAGAACACTCAAATATCTAGTTCTTAGGGCTACCATTGAACTAAATCATTAATGCGGACATTGTGATTGTTTGTTGGTTAGGGTTAGTTATACGGCGGATCCGTTAATTAACCAACATTAAGAAAAGATAAAAATTCAGAATATAAATTGTATTTTTGTTTCAAGGATCAGTTCTAATTTTTGTTGGTGGATGTGTGCTTGCAACTAAGGTTTGTTTTCTTGATAAATTTTGATTTCAATTGATTTTGTTTGCTAGTTTAATTTCTTCCATAGTTTAAATCATTACAAATCAAAACCCCCCAAATGCATAACATATAGCATAAAAATCAGACCTAAATCTTCCTTGTGGGATCGACCCCTTGCTTGCTCTATACTATCTTCTGTGTTGTGTTTTAAGCTAGGGTAATTAATTTGTGCGACCACGACTTCGCAACAGTACTCCATTGCTTCATCAGGGTCTTTATCTTTAAAAGTTCCATTGCACATCAATTCAATTATTTGCATATCTCTAGGTGTTAACCCTTCATAGAAATGTGAAACCAATCTTCATGTTTCAAAACCATGATAAGGGCAAGTACTAAGGAAATCTCGATACCTATCCCAACATTGGTAAAATGTTTCTCCTGGTTTTTGAGTGAAAATGGTGATTTGTCTTTTGAAAAAGTTTGTTCTATGAGATGGGAAAAACTTCTTTAAAAACTATTGTTGCATTTCATCCTAAGCATGAATGGATCTTGGTCTCAAATTTTGAAGCCATGTTTTAGCTTTATCTTCTAATGAAAAAGGAAAAAAACATTAATCTGAAGGTGTTCATACTACAATTTAAATTATTATATGTATTGTAGACCTCCTTAATTTCCCTTAAATGCAAGTATGGATTTTTCAATTCTAAGCCATGAAAAGAAGGTAAAGGTTGAATAATGCCTAGCTTAAAATTAAAATGAAATGCATTAGGAGGAAAAACTATACATGATTGTGCACTTGTTCTTATGGGATTCATGTGGTCTCTAAGTGTTCTAGCATGGTTATTCTCATTCTTCTCATTATAAAGTTATTGATTATCTTCTTTGGCTATATTTTCTGAAAATGATAAGGATACCCTACAAAGTCTACCATATGATGTACATGACCACACTCTCATACACGTGTAGGAATAGAATAAAAGGAAAAACAAAACAAAAGAAGAAGAAACAACAGAAAAGAAACAAAGTTATACACAAAAAAAGTGAAAAGAAAAAATAAAATAAATATTATAATTTATACAAAACTTACATTCCCGACAACGATGCCAAAAACAAGACATTAATAAAAGATTGACGTCTTCTTCCAAGTGCAAAAGTGTCGAAATAATAAATAACCTGGCAAGACTAGGGTCGAACCACAGGGAGGTTAGTTGTAGAAATTATAAATAACAATAATACAATAACAACAACAACAACAACAACAAGAATAATAATAGTAATAACAGTAGTAGTAGTAATAGTAGTAGTAGTAGTAGTAGTAAAGAAAGAGAAGAAGAAGATCAAAACTAGGAGATAGAATATTAATATAAAAATTAAACAATGATAATAACAAATATCAAGGTTAGTGGTTCCACTAATGGTATGTCAAACAAGTATAGTATAAACTCTTATTATTCAATTGGAAGCTACACACAAAGGAGGTTCCAATCGGATTATAGATTGTTAACATGATTACATTAGTCATCTTGTTCAATTAATGCTAATACTTGTAAATTTCATCAAGCATTCATGATTATAACTTATGTGCCAAGCATTTGTTGTACCAAGAGTTATACAACATAAATCAAGATTAGTCATTTAACAAGCAAAGTATTAAAGAGTGAACATGATAATAAATACAAAACATATTAATATCAAACATTAAAGTTCATATTAAGTTTACACTATACTTATTCTTACACCATTAGTGTAACCTTTTCATCTTGACATAATAAACTTAACTAGACATAATGAAAGAAATAAAAATAGATGAGCAAAATAGGAACATAAATAAGATAAAAGTTAACCAAGTAAAGGAAAGGAAATGAAAGGCATAAACTTGATATTAGTAAAAACAAAGCATAAACATTACAAAAAATACAAAGAGAGAAAGCAAGAGCATGATCTTTATATGGGCACCAAGATGCCTAAATGCATGGCAAATGCCTCCTTTTATAGGCCAAAATTAGGAACTATTGATTTGATGACTAATTAATGAGTAGGTGACCAACTCTTGACTTGGTGACAATCCTTGTTTTCTCTTGTCTGCCCAAAACATTAATGATAACGTTATATAAAATTGTCTCAGCTTTCTTGTGTAAAAAATTCAGCTCATTTTGACTTCTAGAACTCCAGATATGGCCAAAATACTGAACAGTGCTCGGGCTGGAGGACATATTCGAGCTTCTTTAATGTTGCAACAATGTGGACTTGAAAATAGCCTTTTTAGATTTGGGCTCCATATGAAAGTTGTAGGTCTAAGTCTTACCTTTTCATCCATATAAAGTAGACCTAAACTTGAGATCTATAGCTCTAAATATGACTCAATTACTGAATAGTGTTGCAGTTTGGATTGCACCAACAACTTTTTTCTAAGTTTGGCCATTTCATTATCCTTTCAATTTCAGTTCTTAAATTCATCAATCAATCCTTTTATTTATGTGATAAACCTGTATTTAAAATGAACATTTACCATAAATTGAAGGTATCTTATATTATTAGATATATTATTATAAAACATGCTTTAGTTAAGGAGTTATTGATACTTCAAGTGAAAAATAATGATATACAACCTTGATAAAAATACACTTTTAAGTATCAATCATATAAAAGATATTCAATATCATCTTCCTTAACCTTAACCTAAAGTATACAACTTATAACTAAGGTCTTACCTTTAACCGAGTATTAAACCTTTTCATTAGTAAAATCCTTCAATAGTGGCATGTGTTCACAATTAGATCTGTCACTTTTCAAACTCCATGTCTCTATTATTGATATGACCGAAAAATTGATATCTTTTTTCAAGTATAGGAGTGTCAAAGTAATAAATAACCCGACAAGACCAGGGTTGAACCACAAGGAGGTTAATTGTATAAATTATAAATAACAATAACATAACAACAACAATAACAATACTAATAATACTAATACTACTAATAATAATAGTAATTATAATAATACTAGTAATAATAGTAGTAGTAGTAGTAGTAGTAGTTATAATAATAATAATAATAATAATAATAATAATAATAATAGTAGTAGTAGTAGTAGTGGCATGTCTTCACAATTAGATCTGTCACTTTTCAGACTCCATATCTCTATTATTGGCACGACTAAAAGATTGATGTCTTTTTCTAAGTGCAAGAGTGTCAAACTAATAAATAACCCGGCAAGACCGAGGTCGAACCACAGGGAGGTTAATTGTATAAATTATAGATAACAATAACATAACAATAACAATAGTAATAATACTACTATTAATAGTAATAGTAATAATACTAGTGATAATAGTAATAATAATAATCATAATACTAATAATAGTAGTAGTGGTAGTATTAGTACTAGTAGTAGTAGTAGTAGTAAAGAAGAAAAAGAAAAAGAAAAAGAAAAAGAAAAAGAAAAAGAAGAAGAAATTGATAAGAATTTTAAGATGCAAGATTAATATAAGGATTAAACAATGATAACAACAAATGTCAAAGTTAGAGGATCTACTAATGGTATGTGAAACAAGTATAATATAAACTCTTATTATTCAATTAGAAACCACACACAAAGGAGGTTCCAATCATATTACTTAGCTAAACATAATAAAAGAAAGAAAAATAAATAAACAAAATAAGATTATAAATAAGATAAAAGTTAACTAAGCAAAGAAAAAGCAATGAAAGGCATAAACTTGATATTAATAAATACAAAACCTAAACATTACAAAAATGCAAAGAGAGAAAGCAAAAGCATGATCTTGATCTAGAGACTAAAATGCCTAAATACATGTTAAATTCCTCTTTTTATAGGCCAAAAGTGAGAACTATTGATTTAATGATTAATTGATGAGTGGGCAACCAACTCTTAACTTGTTGACAATCATTATCTTCTATTTTCTTGCCAAAACATCATTGATAACATTAGAATTGAACCACTTGAAAATATAAAAGTTGTAGGAAATTGTCTCAGCTTTCCAAGAAAAAAAAAAGTTGAGGTCATTTGGTCTTCTAAAACTCTAGATATGGGTCAAACACTGAATAGTGCGCAGGCTGTAAGACAGATTCAGAATTTTTTATTGTTGCTATAATTTAGACTTGAAAATCACCTTTTTAAATCTTAGGCATGAAAGTTGTAGGCCTATGTCTTACATTTCCATCTATATTAATTAGACCTAAATCCAAGATCTACAACTCTAAATGTGACTCAATTACCAAATAGTGTTCCGGTTTGGACTGCACGGGCATCTGTTTTCTAAGTTTGGCCATCTCTTTATCTTTTCAATTTTAGTTCTTAAACTCATCAGTTAATCCTTTCATTTATATGATAGGCCAACAATTAAAATGAACATTTACCACAAATTAAAAGTATCTTATATTATTAGATATGTTATTATAAAACATGTTTTAGTTAAGAAGTTATTGATACTTCAAGTGCAAAATGATGATATAAAACCTTGATAAAAATGCACTTTTAAGTATTAATCGCACCCTCCAACCAGCTTATTACTAGTCTTTAGTAATCAAAGCGTTAAAATAGAAAAACAATTTGTAAATTCCACAAAGTAAGGTATTCATCATTCAACTTCCATTAATCTATCCAGATAAATAAACTCTCACTAAATTTATATATCTGCTCAATACTTCTTAAATAAGATATTAATAAACCTTTATTTTGTCTTTAATATATCAACATATAGTTATAGGGCTTTTCTTAGAAGAAAATAATTTTTTTGTTCTAATATTTAAAGTTAACTTCCTTAGGTTAAGATTATTTTTTCTCATATATTTTTTAATATATATACATAAGTTAAAACACCATACATCTTTAACCCATGTAACAAGCTTTCGGCTAATAACTCCCAGACCAGTTGGTCTTAGGGCATTAGGTATTGAGACACTCCTACAAGCTTAGTAACTCGAGTTGCCAATACTGATACATAAATAGTGCAATGTTTAATTTTCTTAAGCTTTTCTCCTCAATCCATATAACAAGTGTTGGGCCAATAGCTCCCGAGTCAATGAACTTTAGGGTATTGGGTGTTAAAACACCCTTTTGTGCTTAATTGCTTAGGTTAGGGAGGCTACGAAACCAAATTTATCTATATTTTTATTGTCATCATTTTTTTTTGCTCTTTTTTTCTTTTTCTTTTTTCAAATTATATACTATCCATTTCCCTTGGTTGTTAACATTAACAAAAAAATATAAATAATTGAATAATCCAATGTGCAACCTATAATCATATGTTAAAATATGTGTGTGAAAATAAAGGTTTAAGAATACATGTTAAATGAGTATATGAGCATAATTAAGTGATAATAATGCGAGAGTTTGTAAACCTGAATATTTCAAGAAATATTATAATAAACCTTGTTAAGAATGGTTATTAAGATGCGTCTCAACAGTCACTTTAACAAAAAAAAAAGATTCTTTACTCTGTCTTCTTAGTAACAATAATTTTGTACATGCTTTATGAAATAAAAAACATAGTTAGTTAATTTTTTTTTATCATCTATTACCCTCTCCTCTTAACCAAAATAAGACATTGTCCTCAATGTCCTAAAGTAGAAAGATAGAGTATAGAAGACATCACCTGAAATAACAAATACTGACAAACCTAAAACACACTTAAACAAATATAAGAAACAACAAAACACAATAATAAAAGCAAAAGATATAAAGATTCACAAATAAAGACTCAAAATCTAATCTAAGCTTTTTATAGCTTTTCTTAAATGACCAATTTATATGACTCATGGAGGGATCAATTACAAGAATGAAAGATTATAGTTGGTCAATCAATTGTTTAGTAGTAGCAACAAAGATTATGATTTGTCATGCATAAAATGTTAGGAATTCATATTCCATAGCATGATCAAGAAACAACAACAACTTATCGTAATAACTATTAATATTTAACAGACCTATGGGTTTATGGTGAATGTGTAGTTGGGTCTAAAAGGAAATATGAAAGGTCTCTTTCAATGTACCTAGACCACCTAGTAAGGTAATGAAGGCATCAATATGGTTAAATATTGCATTCATTCAAGTAGACATTATAAAGACCTATAGTTCCTTTCCAATTATTTTTCTAATGATGTCCCCTTGTGCTAAAGCTTTGGGGACGACTCCCAAAACTTGATTACCTCCAAAAAATGTAGCTATTGACACACCTCCCATTAACCCATGACTCCTCCCTATATACTAAATGAATATTTCTCTCAACTAGCACTTTACTAAGATGATTTACTAATTTTAAAAGTTCTTTTTTTTCCAAGACTAGATCCACTGAAAACACAAACATTTCTTATTTATTTATTTATTGAAAAGCATATGTATATATAGGTAGTTGTGATTGTGGCTCACATCTTTCCTTGGTTTTATGCCCAAGAACGACTTAAACGTCTTCTATAGGTAGGGGATAGGCTTCTCATCCAGTTTTTTTAAAAATTAGTAAATAAGGTCTTTTCAAGTCAGATTCCTAAGACTAAGTGTATCATGTTCTTTATGAAAATGGGTTTGTAAGTCATGAATTCTATGATGCTTATCTCAACTATAATGAGACTTAAGAGTCAATAGAAGATTATTTAAAGACTCTCTGTGTTTTGAAATAAATCCCACCTTTTGATAATTTTCACAGGTTTTACAGAATGCATGTGATTCCTTGAATATAGTAGGCCAATAAAATCCACTTTGTAAGATTTCTATAGTCTTTTTTTTTATAAGAAATGATCCCACGTGTCTTATAGTGATAAAATTTAATAACATTACTTACCTTATTGTCGAAATGCATCTTTAAAATATTTGATTAAGACAATAATTGAATAAGTAAGGGTCATCCTAATAAAATTTTTACACGTTACTCAAAAATTTTATTTTCTCTTCAGTACTCCAATGAGTTGGCAAAAATCCTGAACAAGAAAATTGATATTTTTAGCAAACCAAGGTATTGAACTAAGAGAAAGCAGAGATTCATCAGGAAAGTAATCATCGATTGGTGTGATGTCGGGTGTCAAATTTGTTGTCACTTTTGATAAAAGATTTGCATCAACATTTTTGGTGCCATTTTCATCCTCAATTTCTTCTTGTTTAAAAGTCTTAAAGATTTCACAATTGTGATTAACTTTCTTTTGTTTGGTCATGGCATGAGGAAATAGAAATACTAGTGGGGAATTAGTACTTTCCTTGCAATATTCAGACTTAACCCCTTCCTTACATTTAGAGATTGACTTATCATTTTTCTCACAAGGTTCAAGAGTGGGTTTTTCAATAACCTTACCACTGTGAAGAGTGATGACTGATTTAACTTGATCTATGTGTTGACTTCCAAAACCATTTGCATTTGCATTGTATTGCTCCTTGGGATTTTGCTGTGGTTAAAATGGAAACTTACCTTTCTCTTGAAAACTAAGAGCAAATGTGAATTTTGCAAGAATATCTTTAAAATCTATTATGCTTTGAGCAAGTTGAGTGTTGATTGTCTCTTGCTTTTTAATGAATGCATACAAAGTTTTCCCAAAATTTCTTTTAAGGAGTGGAGCATAAGAAGGTGCATATCAATGAGAATTTTAGAAAATTATGGTGTGCTTGAAACTGTAGTGGTGAAGTTTGTGCATTGTCACTCTTCCAATTGAAATTTTGGTGATTTCTCCAACCAGGATTGTATGTTTGCTAGTATGGGTTATAATTGGGCCTTTGGAAACTATTTAACGCATAGGCTTGTTCATGGAGACATTTCTTAAAAGAAGGCAAGGTTGGACAATTATTGGTTGTGTTATTTGTTTCATATATTTGACACACAATGTTTTCAACAGATTTTAATTTATCACTCCTTTTCAATTCTAGTGCCTTAACTTTTCTAGCTAGAGATGCAAACTTGGCTTGGAGGTCATGATTTTTCATAAGGTTGTACATACCATTGCTAGACGTATGAGGTTAAGTTTTATTCAGTGCCTTATAAGTACCTGTAATGTCCAAGTTTGAGCATTTTCAGCTAATAAGTCTAAGTACTTTATTGCTTTATTAATGTCTTTATCTTCAAAAGTTTCATTGCATATCAATTCAACCATTTGCCTATCTTTAGATGTTAAGCTTTCATAAAAATATGAAACCAATCTCCATGTTTCAAAACCATAGTGAGGGCAAGTATTAAGCAACTCTCGATACCTATCCCAACATTGGTAAAATGTTTCTCCTGGTTTTTGAGTGGAAGTGGTGATTTATCTTTTGAAAGAGTTTGTTTTGTGAGATGGGAAAAACTTCTATAAAAACTATTGTTTTATTTCATCCCAAGCACGAATTGATCCAGGTCTCAAATTTTATAACCATGTTTTAGGTTTATCTTTTAATGAAAAAAGAAAAAGCTTTAATCTGATAGTGTTTATGCTACAATTTAAGTCATTATAGGTGTTGCAGACCTCCTCAAATTCCCTTAAATGCAAGTATGAATTTTCCAAATCTAAGCCATGAAAAGAAAGTTGAATAATGCCTAACTTAAAATTAAAATAAGATGCATCAAGAGAAAAAAATATGCATGATGGTGCACTTGTTCTTATGAGATTTATGTGGTCTTTAAGTGTTCTAACACTATTATTCTCATTGTTCTCATTATGAAGTGATTGATTTTCTTCTTCAACCATATTTTTTGAAAATGATGAGGGTACTCTATAAAGCCTACCACTTAATGTACATGACCATACGCTCATGCACATGTAGGAATAAAACAAATGAAAGAAGAAAATAAAAGAAGAAGAAATAAAACAAAAGAAACAAAGTTATATATAAGAAAAGTGAAAAGAAAAAATTAAAATAAATACTATAATTTGTATAAGAACTTACCTTCCCGGTAATGGCACCAAAAACTTAACATGACCAAAAGATTGATGTCTTCTCCCAAGTGCAGGAATGTCAAAGTAATAAATAACTTGGCAAAACCAGGGTCAAACCACAGGGAGGTTTATTATATAAATTATAGATAAGAATAACACAACAACAAAAATAACCATAGTAATAACACTAATAATACTACTAATAATAGTAATAGTAATAATATTAGTAATAATAGTAGTAGTAGTAGTAATAATAATAATAATAATAATAATAATAGTAAAGAAAAAGAAGAAGAAGATGAAATTGATGATAACTTTAAGAGGCAAGTTAACGTAAAGATTAAAGAGTAATAACAACAAATGTTAAGGTTAGAGGATCGACTAATGATATATGAAACAAGTATAGTATAAACTCTTACTATTCAATTGGAAACCACACATAAAGGAGATTTCTATCAGATTATAAATTGTTAACATGATTACATTAGTTATCTTATTCGATTGATGCTAATACTTGTAAATCTCATCAGACATTCATAATTATAACTTATGTTAACAATAAATCAAGTTTCTTTCATAGCTGAGGTATCAGTTATACCATACAGTATGGGCTATGAAAGTGCAAAGCATTTGATGTACCAAGTATTATATAATATAAATCTAGATTAGTCATTTAACAAACAAAGTATTAAAGAGTGAATAAGATAACAAATATAAAACTTATTAGTATCAAACATTAAAGTCCATATTAAGTTTACACTATACTTATTCTTACAACATTAGTATAACCATTTCACCTTGACATAATAAACTTAGCTAAACATAATGAAAGAAAAAAAATAAACAAAATAAGAACATAAATAAGATAAAAGTCAACTAAGTAAAGGAAAAGAAATGAAAGGCATAAACTTGGTATTAATGAAAACAAAACCTAAACATTACAAAAATACAAAGAAAGAAAGCAAAAACATGATCTTGATCTGGAGACCAAGATGCCTAAATGCATGGTAAATACCTCCTTTTATAGGCCAAAAGTGAGAACTATTGATTTGATGATTAATTGATGAGTGCATGACCAACTCTTGACTTGGTGACAATCCTTATCTTCTTTTGTCTACCCAAAACATTATCAATAATATCAGAATTGGAACCACTTGAACCATGAAAGGTGTAGAAAATTATCTCAGCTTCTTAGGAAAAAAATAGAAGTCATTTGGACTTCTAGAACTCCAGATATGGGTTAAAAGCTAAACAGTGTGCGGGCTAGAGAATAGATTCAGACTTCTTTGTTGTTGCTACAGTTTGGACTTGAAAATAGGCTTTTTAAATATGCGGTTCCATATGAAAGTTGTAAGGCAATGTCTTAACTTTCCATCCATATAAAGTAGACTTAAATCTGAGGTCTACAACTCCAGATATGACTTAATTACCGAATAGTGTTCCGATTTGGACTGCACCAACATCTATTTTCTAAGTTTGGTCATCTCTTTGTCCTTTCAATTTCAATTCTTAAACTCATCAATCAATCATTTCATTTATATAATAGGCCTATATTTAAAATGAACATTAACTATAAATTAAAGGTATCTTATATTATTAGATATGTTATTATAAAACATGCTTTAGTTAAGGAGTTATTGATACTTCAAGTGCAAAATGATGATATAAAACCTTGATAAAAATGCACTTTTTAAGTACTAATCAATTATCATTAATAATCATTATTCTCTTGTTCAAACACTATGAAATGTAATGCCTAAGCTCCCAAATACTTGAATGATTTAACACCACGAGTAGATTTAGGTGAAGTACTAGATTTGCCTTTGAAACTTGTAAAGACATCGACATTGGCTTTGGGTGGTTTGACTTTAATGCTAGTGAAGGGTTTCGGTTAGGCAACCCCTTCTCTCTTAGAATTAGGTTGTCATAATGATAAAGAACCTATATTGTAAGATAGACGTATATTCTCTTTTCCTTTTGAGTGGCCTCTTCACTTTCACAACCATATGAATCATGTCATCTAGCTCTATATAGTGTTATTGCTCAACCACATTAGTTATCTCTCTATTCAATCCATTAAAAAACCTCACCATGATAGATTTTTTATCTTCAACCACATCAATCCTGATCATTGCAATCTCTATCACTTTGCGGTAATCTTTTACACTTTTTACCCTTGATGCAAACTCCATAATTTATGAAAGAGCTCTTTATATAAAGGTTATGAACAAATAATTTCCACATTTTTGCTTTCCATGTCATCCCATGTATCAATATGCCTTTTCTTCATTCCTTTTTTTGCTCAAAATAAGTTGATCCCACCATATTAAGATATAATTAGTAAACTCAATGACAAGGAGTTTTACCTTTTTCTAATTTGTGTAGTGATGACAATGAAAAGTCAATTCAACATTATTTTCCCAATCTAGATATGCTCCTAGATCATTTGTTCCTTGGAAAGAAGGTATTTTCATCTTAATTAACCCTACTTCTTTATATGCACCATCATAAAGCCCAAAATCTTGAGAATTCTCCCTCTAGTTGAATGTTTTTCTCTAATTGAAACAAACATTCTATTGGCTTCAATTCTACCTAAATTGATCTTTATTACTTACAAATGCAAAGTCATAGTCATCATTATCTATATATAAGTTTTCATTCACAAAATCAATGAAGTTAGTTTTAACATTCTATTCAGCCTTTTGAATAATATTTCATCTTTGATAAGCTCCTATTCCCAAACCACTTGTCTTCCTATATTGTTGTTTCATTAAATCCGCCTTATCTTTGAGATCCTTCATCACCCTAGTCAGTAGTAACTCAAGTTGTTAGGTGAAAGTTTGCATCTAAAATACATAAAATATTTTAGTCTAAACTTTTGGAGTCATTAACTCATTATTTTTAGACATCTTTAAATTTACAAAAATTGATTAGTAGAAATAAAAATATTTCTCACAACTCTTGTGCTTCACATAACTCAAGGCTTTTCACTCAATTGTTTTCAATACATCTTTTACCTCTCATCTCACCTTTTTATGGTTCTTTTGAAATTGCAAATCAACGAACCAAAGTCAATGGCTATCATAACACAATTCAAATATATATATATAATGACTCAATAATTAATTAGATGGTTTGATTTCATAAGTAGCAAAACAAATTTGTAAAAAATATGGACAACACAAAGACTCAAAATAATGAAAAAAAAAACTTATTTGATTTCTAAATAGCCTAAATATAATAGAAATAAACTTAATAGGTTGAAACAAGTAGTAAAAATTTATTTTTTTAACCTAATACAAATCTAACCTGTTATGCAATTTTAAATATTAGAATTGAAACTCATATCAAACAATATTAGAACAACCTCATATTTAATATGTAATACCCTTTTATCCACTAAACAATATATCTTAATTTATAAATCATTCTCTTATACCTAAGTATCGAACACCTATGTACAATTAGTTTGTTGCAAAATTAAAACCTTAATCAAATGTAAAAAAAGAACCCAAATTTAATATATAGTGTTATTTCACCCTAAATAACTAGGATATCAATTTTGAAGTGATTTCAAGATGGTTTGAATTGGTTTCTCTATTGTTTATGTTTTCATGGAAAAATTGAAACAAACTTAAATGATGTATATTCCTTTTCTTCTTCTTTTTTGACTTTTTATGCTACTAGTACACTTAGGGACAGTAACAAAATAAAATACACCTTTTTTTTTACTAAGATGCTAAAAACACAAAGAGAAGAATAAGATTAAAAAACACAACTTAATTTATGGAACACAAAGAAAATAAATATTTTAGAAAAATATGATCTTATTTTAAAGATTAACTCTGACCCCAACTGATATGAATCTTTTAGTCATGTAGTTATGCAACCTATAAAAAGATTGATAATGAATCCTAAAACAACTTAAATAGGTTTGATAGGAGTGTAACACAATGAAAACTTGTCATAAGATATTAACACTATTGGAATAACAACCCCTATCCTATGAATATAAATTTATAAACGAGAAGTATAAGTAAGAAGTCATGAAGCCAATTATTTTTTTTTATTAGTTTGATTAGTTAAAGAACCAATGGGTTCAAGAATCTCTCTCACACAAGCTAAATAAATTCAATATAAATAGTATTATCAAGTCTGATTATTTATTCTTTACAAAGAATATTTATACTTTTGAAAATAAAAAATTTAATGAATTTATCATTATGGGCTAAATTGATATATTTACAAAATTGATCCAAAACATATACTAATAAACACAAAAGAATGGAACCAAATAAGTCTTAGCCATGTTGAAAACCAATTAATAATTAAATCTAAACAAGTCTTGGGCTTCGCTAATTACAAAACTAAAAACTTAAATGAATAATGGAAAAAAAAGTGTTAAAATACTCTCTAAGCTACCAAAACCTAAAGAGAACTAAAAGAAATAAAAGACAATTGGAACTTTATAGAGCCCATAGCTACCACATATATTCTATGAAAAAAAAAGACTTCAATCTCTAATGAATTCAAGTCATATTAGAAATCATTGATTTGCAAGTCCATGCACAATTTTAGGACTTAAATAACACTCATTTAATCTCTTTTTTGGGGTCTAAATTTAACCTGTTATAGGTTTGGACTGATTGAGAAGAAAATAGCTAAGAAAGAAAACTAAATAATATATTTTGAAATTCTAATTAACTTTAAGGTATTAGATGTTAAAAGACTCTTTCAAGCTTAATTGCTTAGGTTATGGAGGCCACAAAACTAAACTTATCTATATTTTTATTATCATTATTTATTAATTTTTGCAATTTATATAATATCCCTTTCTCTCAGTTGTTACCTTTAACAAAAGAACATAACTAATGTAATAATCCAAGGCGCAACCTACAATATATGTCAAAGTATGTGTGTGAAAATGAAAGTTTAAGAATACTTGTTAAATAAGTATATGAGTAGAATTAAGTGATAACAATACGAGAGTTTGTAAACCTGGATATTTCAAGAAGTATTCTAATAAATCTTGTTAAAAATGTTTACTAAGATGCATCTCAAAAATCACTTTAACAAAAGAACTCATTTACTCTATCATACTAGAAATAATAGTTTTGCAAATGGTTTATGAAATAAAAGGCACTATTAGTTTATTTTTTTAATATTAACTACTACCCTCTCTCCCCAACCAAAATGAGATATTATCCTCAATGTTTGATTTCCTTAAAGTTTTCCCTCAACCCATATAACAAGCATTGGGTCAATAGCTTCCAAGTCAGTTGACTTTAGGGTATTAGGTGTTAAAACACCCCTTCAGGCTTAATTGCTTAAGTTAGGAAGGCTACAAAACCAAACTTATCTATATTTTTATTATAATTTTTTTTAAATGATATACTATCACTTTCCCTTAATTGTTATCTTTAATGAAAGAATATAAATAATATAATAATTTAATGTAAAACCCATAATCATATATTAAAGTGTGTGTGTGAAAATTAAGGTTTAAGAATACATGTTAAATGAGTATATAAGTAAAATTAAGTGATAATAATGTGAGACTTTGTAAACCTGAATATTTCAAGAAGTATTATGAAAGACCTTGCTAAGAATGGTTACTAAGATGCGTCTCAAGAGTCACTTTTGCAAAAGAGCTTATTTACTTTGTCATCTTAGTAATAATAATTTTGCACATGCTTTATGAAATAGAAAACATAGTTAATTATTTTTTTCTTGTCAACTACTAACATCTCCCCCCAACCAAAACAAGACATCGTCCTCAATGTCCTAACGTAGAAAGATAGAGTATAAAAGACATCATATGAAATAACAAATACTAACAAACCTAAAACACACATAAACAAATATAATAAATAACAAAACACAATAATAAAAGCAAAAGACACAAAGATTCACAAATGAAGACTCAAATCCAATCTAAGCTTTTTATGGATTTCCTTAGATGACCAATTTATACTACTCATGGAAGGATCAATTACAGGAATGAAAGATTGTAGTTGGTCAATTAATTATTCAATAGTAGTAGTAAAGATTATGATTTGTCCTGCCGAAGATGTTAGAAATTCTTTTTTCACAGTATGATTAAGAAATGATAACAACTTATCATAATAACAATTAACATTTAACAAACCTATGGGTTTATGGTGAATGTGTAGTTAGGTCGAAGAGAAAATATGAAACATCTCTTCTAATGTGCACAGACCACCTGGTAAGGCAATGAAAGCATCAACATTGTTGAACATTGCATTCATTCTAGCAGACATTATAGAGACCTAATGTTCCTATCTAATTGTTTTTCCAGTGATGTCCAATTGTGCTAAAGCTTTGAGGACAATCCTTAAAACTTGACTACCTCCTGAAAATGCAATTATTGACATACCTCCCATTAACCGAAGATTGCCTCCTCCATACACTAAATGAATCTTTCTCCAACTAGCACCTAACCAAGATGATTTACTGATTCTAAAAACTCCTTTTTCTTTCCTAGGACTAGATCCACTGAAAAAACAAATATTTTTTATGTGATGACCTGAGGAACTTGCCATTTCCACACCCTTCTATATTTGTTAAATGTATAGGTTGAGTAGAAATGAAAAGAAGAAAAAAAAAGGATTTTATAGATGAGAAATTAAAAGGGCAATTATACCACCTATATGTAGGCTAGCTGGAGTCTCTCACACACACATTCTCTCTCTTTTTATTTATTTATTTATTAAAAAAGCATGTTTATATATAGATAGTTGTGATTGTGGCTCACACCTTCACTTGGTTTTACGTTCAAGAATGGCTTAAACGCTCTCTATAGGTTAGGGATAAGCTTCCCATCCAGTTTTCTTAAAACCTAACGAATAAGTTCTTTTTTAGTCAAATTCTCAAGACTATGCCAACTATGTTCTTTATAAAAATGGGTTTATAAGTCATGAATTGCATGATGCTTATCTCCACTATGATGAGATTTAAGACTTAATAGAAGATTATCTAAAGACTTTTTGTGCTTTGAAATAAATCCCATCTTTTGATAATTTTCACGAGTTTTGCGAAATGTATGTAAGTCCTTGAATATGGTGGGCCAGTAAAATCTATTTTGTAAGATTTCTATAGTTGTCTTTCTTGGTGAGAAATGGTCCTCACATGCCTTAGAATGACAAAATTTAATGACATTACTAAACTTATTATCAAGAATGCATCTTCAAAATATTTGATCAGGATAATATTTGAATAAATATGAGTCATCCTAATAAAAGTTTTTCACTTCGTTCGAGAACTTTCTTTTATCTTAGGTACTCCAATGATCTAGTAATTGTCCTAAAACAAGAAAATTGACAATATTAACAAACCAAGGCATTATAGAGACAGAAAGTAAAGATTCATCTGGAAAGTAATCATTAATTAATGATGTCAGTTTTCAAATCTGTTGTCAATCTTGACAAATGATCTGCCATAATATTTTTGGTATCTTTCTTGTCTTTGATTGTGATATCAAATTTTTAAAGTAATAAAATCCACTACACCAATCTAGCCTTAAAATCTTTCTTAGAAAGAAGATATTTTAATGTTGCATGATCACTAAAAATAATAAGAGATGAGCCAATAAGATAAGACTTGAATTTCTCACATGCAAATACTACTACAAGTAATTCTTTTTTAGTGGTGGTGTAATTCATTTAAGCACTATTTAAAATTTTACTTACATAGAATATGACATAAGGTTTCTTATCTTTTATTTGTCCCAAAACAGCACCTAGAGCATAATCACTAGCATCACACATTATTTTAAAAGGTAATGACCAATCAAGAGCTTAAATGACAAGAGTAGAAGTAAGTAAGTTTTTAAGTTTAGCAAAGGCTTCTTCACAATGTTCAGTCCATTCAAAAATATTATCCTTTGTTAGAAGGTTACTTAAGGGCTTAGATATTACACTAAAATCTTTGATGAACCTTTTATAAAAACCAACATGTCTTAAAAATGATCTAACATCTTTAATAGATTTTGGTATTAGCAAATTAGTAATTAACTCGATTTTAGATTTGTCAACATCAATTCCTTTTGATGAAAGAATGTTACCAAGTACAATGTTGTTTGTTACTATAAAGTGATATTTTTTCTAATTCAATACAAGATTGTTCTTTTCATACCTGCTCAAAATCTTTTCTAAGTTAGTCAAACAATCATTAAATAAATTGCCAAAAACATAAAAATCATCTATAAAAATCTCAAGAAAATGTTCAACCATATCATTAAATATACTGAGTATGCATCTTTGAAACATGGCCGGTGCATTACAAAATCCAAAAGGCATCCTTCGATATGTAAAATTACCAAATGGACATGTGAAAGTAGTCTTCTCTTGATCTTCTGATGCAATTTCAATTTAGTTGTAACCTGAATAGCCATCTAGGAAATAATAAAATTCATGACCTGCAACCCTTTCTAGGATTTGATCCATGAAAGGTAAAGGAAAATGATCTTTTCTAGTGATTGAATTAAGTTTTTTTAGTCAATGCACATGCTTCAATAAATAACAGTCCTAGTGGGAATTAATTCATTATTTTCACTTGTTATCACAATGACTCTAAACTTCTTGGGTACAACTTGAGTAAGACTTACCTATTTGCTATTAGAAATAGGATAAATGATTCCATTATCTTGAAGCTTAATGACTTCATTTTTCACTACTTCTTTCATATTAGGATTGAGCCTCCATTGCGTTTCCCTAAAGGGTTTAGCATTTTCCTTCAAATAAATTATGTGTGTATAAGTCAAATGACTAATTCCTTTTATATTAGCTATGGTTCATCCTAATGTATTTTTGTGTATTTTTAGAGTTTATAATAACTTACCTTCTTGACATGCAATAAGTTTGGAAGAGATTATTATCAGAAAAGTTTTATTTTCTCCCAAAAATGAGTATTTGAGATTGAATGGTAACAGCTTCAAATCAGGTTTGAATGGTTAAACACTTAAAGGTATGGACTTAATTGATTGTGGTGGCAATTCCTCAATTTATGGTCTCCAATTACTTGCCTTTAATTCTTCTTGAAAATAATCCATTTGGAAATCATCAGATTAATCAATCTCACTTTACTAGAAGTGGTTTGAAATTGATCATGAGTTTATTTTTTAGTAAAGTCCACTTCCTGCAAATCATTATCATCTTTAGATTGCTTGCAAATGTTGAAAATATTCATCTCTAATGTCATGTTTCCAAATAATAACTTTATTAGTTCATTTCTACAATTAATCAATGCATTAAAAGTTGCAAGAAACAGACATCCTAAAATAACAAAAAATAAATTACATTCTTTAACAGGTTGTGTGTTAAAGATAATAAAATCCATAAAATAAATGAATTTATCAACTTGTACTAACACATCTTCAATTATTTCTCCAGACACTTTTATAGATCTATTAGTAAATAAAAGAGTTACACAAGTTGGTTTTAACTCACCTAGATTAAGATTTTAAAAAACTGAATATGCAAGTAAATTCACACTGGCCCCATGATTAAGTAAGGCTTTTTTAATTTTTTTTCTATTAAAGTTAGAAATTATGGGACAACTAGGGTCTGTATATTTTAAAGCATTATTATTCTAAAGAATGATACTTACATGTTTGGCTAAAAAAACTTTCTTTTTCACATTCAGTTTCTTATTCACAATGCATAGATCTTTAAAAAATTAGAATAAGAAGGAACCTATTTAATAGCATCTAGCAAAGGTATATTGATCTTTGCATGTTTGAATGTTTTAAAGATTTTAGAGTTATGATTGACTTTTCTTTATTTGGTCATAGTATGATGAAATGAAAGTGCTAATGGAGAATCAGTCTTTTCTCTATAATTTTTATATTCAACCCCTTCCTTACCCTTAGAGATTGACTCATCATCTTTCTTACAAGGCTCAATAATGGGTTTTTCAATAACCTTACCAATATGAATAGTAGTGACTTGATTCATATGTTAGCTTCCAGAACTAGTTGCATTTGCATTGTATTGCCCCTTAGGATTTTGTTGTGTTGAGATGGAAACTTACCTTTCTCTTAGAAACTAATAGCAAATGTCAATTTTGCAAGAGTATCTTTAAAATTTGTCATGTTTTGAGCAAGATGAGTATTGATTGTCTCATACTTTTTAGTGAATGCATGCAATGTTTCGTCAAGATTTTTTCTAGGAGGTGGAGCATAAGGAGGTGCATATCCATAAGAATTTTAGAAATTATGGTGTGCTGGAAATGGTGGTTGTAAAGCTTTTGCATTATCACTCTTTCAACTAAAATTTGAATGATTTCTCCAACCAAGGCTATATGTTTACAAGTATGGGTTATGATTAGGCCTTTAGAAACTATTTAAAGTATGGGCTTGTTCATGGAGACATTCTATAAAAGAAGGCAAGGTCTGATAGTCATTGATTGAGTGTTCATTTGTTTCATAGATTTGACACACAAAGTCTTGAATAGATTTTAATTGACCACTCTTTTTCAATTCTAGTGCCTCAACTTTTTTAGCTAAAAATACAAACTTAGCTTAAAGGTCATTATCTTCCCTAAAGTTATACATACCTCCATTAGATGTATGAGGTTGGATTTTAATTAGAGTCTCATACGTGATTGTAGTGTCTCAATTTTAAGCATTTTTAGCTAGCAAGTTTAGGTATTCTACTACTTCATTAGGGTCTTTACCTTCAAAGGTTCCATTGCACATCAATTCAACCATTTGTCTATCTTTAAGTGTTAAGCCTTCATAAAAATATGAAACTAATCTCTATTTTTTAAAACCATGATGAGGGCAAGTATTAAACAAGTCTTGATATCTATCCCAATATTGATAAAATGTTTCTCCTAGTTTTCAAGTGAAAGTGGTAATTTGTCTTTTATAAGAGTTTGTTCTATGAGAAGGGAAAAATTTCTTTAAAACTGTTGTTGCATTTCATCCCAAGCATGAATGGATCCTAGTCTTAAATTTTATAGCCATGTTTTAGCTTTATCTTTTAATAAAAAAGAAAAAAGCATTAATTTGATGGTGTTCATGCTACAATTTAAGTCATTATAGGTGTTACAAAGCTCCTCAAATTGCCCTAAATGCAAGTATGGATTTTCTAAATCTAAGTCATGAAAAGAAAGTGTAAGTTGAATAATGTCTAGTTTAAAATTAAAATGAGATGCATCAGGGGGAAAACTATGCATGATGGTGCACTTCTTCTTGTCGGATTCATGTGATCTCTAAATGTTCTGACACAGTTATTCTCATTATAAAATAAGTGATTATCTTCTTTGACCATATTTTTTAAAAATGATGAGGATACCCTACAAAGTCTACCACTTAATATATATGACCACACTTTTATGCACATGTAGGAATAGAATAAAAAGTAAAAGAACACAAAAAATAAAGAAAGAAAATAAAAGAAACAAAGTTAGATATAAAAAAAGTGAAAAGAAAAAATAAAATAAATACTATAATTTATACAAAAATTTACCTCTCCGGTAACTGCACCAAAAACTTGACACAACCAAAAGATTGATGTCCTCTCTCAAGTGTAAGAGTGTCAAAATAATAAATAACCTGACAAGATTAGGGTTGAACCACAGGGAGGTTAATTGTATAAATTATAAATAACAATAATTTAACAACAACAACAACAATAATAATAGTAGTAATAGTAATAGTAATAATAGTAGTAATAATAGTAATAGTAGTAATAAATAAGAAAAAAAAAAGAGAAAGTTGATGAGAACTTTGAGATAAAATATCAATATAAAGATTGAACAATGATAACAACAACTGTCAAGGTTAGAGGATCCATTAATGGTATATCAAACATATATAGTATAAACTCTTATTGCTTAAATGGAAACCATACACAAAGAAGGTTCCAATCAGATTACAAATTATTAACAAGATTACGTTAGTTATCTTATTCAATTAATGTTAATACTTGTAAATGTTGTCTAGTATTTATGACTATAACTTATATTAACAACAAATCAAGTTCCTTTCATAGATTAGGTGTCGGTTATACCATATAGTATGAGTAATGAAAAATACCAAGCATTTGTTATACTAAATGTTATACAACATAAATCTAGATTAGTCATTTAATAAGCAAAGTATTAAAGGGTGAACAAGATAATAAATACATAACATGTTAGTATCAAACATTAAGGTCCATGTTGAGTTTACACTATACTTATTCTTACACCATTAGTGTAACCTTTTCACCTTAACATTATAAACTTAAATAAACATAATGAAAGAAAGAAAAATAAATAAATAAAATAAGAATATAAACAATATAAAAGTTAACTGAGTAAAAGAATCGAAATGAAAGGCATAAACTTGATATTAATAAAAGTAAAACTTAAACAATACAAAGATATAAAGAGAGAAAGCAAGAGCATGATCTTGATCTGGAGACCAAAATGCCTAAATGCATGGCAAATGCCTCTTTTTATAGGCCAAAATTAGAAACTATTGATTTGATGACTAATTAATAAGTGGGTGGCCAATTCTTGACTTAGTGACAATCCTTATCTTCTCTTGTCTACCCAAAATGTTATTAATAATGTTGAAATTGGAACCACTTGAAACATAAAAGTTATAGGAAATTGTCCCAGCTTTCCAAGAAAACAAAATGGAGGTCATTTGGACTTTTAGAACTCCAGATATGGGTCAAACACTCAACAATGTTCGAGATGCAAAACAGATTCAAGCTTATTCGTTGTTGTTATAATTTGGACTTAAAAATGACCTTTTTAAAAGCAGACCTCAATATGAAAGTTGTAGGTGCTTAACCACTTTTTATGATCAGCTTATTTTAACTTGCAAGTGTACGAGTGTGCGGTGTGGCAATTAACTTGATAAGATCAAGCTAGATCTAGAAATTAAGCTAGGTAACAAAAAAACTCAAGAGAAATTAAATTAACAATAACTTGATTGAAAATAATTGATGGATTTGTTTTCAAAAATAAAAATTATAAATAGATTTTAAATGACAAGAAAAAGTAAGTCTTGGTCCAAATCAATTTTAATGGTGATGTATTGGTGATTCCTTCAAGATATATAAGATAACTCAACCTACTATCAATGATGGTGATATTAGATAGGAGGATATTACAATGAAGTTTAAAAAGATGAAGATTGATTATTGCTTAACAATGAATAAGTACTTTCATATTAAGTAAGACATTGAATTATGCAATCTTTATACCAAAACTAAAATTTGTATATAAAAATTTAAGATTATAACATTACCTAAATGATTTATAAAATTTCCTTGCAATAATGAAACATTTATAAAGAAAATAAGAAGATAAATATTAAGATTAATTCATATCTTAAAGAACTCTCTTCAACTACCATCATCCTTGATTTGGATCCAAAAAAGAGATTAGCCAACCATAATTATATATAATAACACTTTAATAAACATGAAATAACTTGAGTCAAACTAAAATAATAAGTTTTGCAAACTAAAGAACTAAAATCTATAAAGAAGAACATAATACAATTTTAGTAAAAAATCATACACAAATATGACGTTAACTTTGGACAGTAATTTAGACCCTCTTACAAGCCTTTTCTGGAGATGTCTATTAGAGATATATTTATGGGAAATTTTTTCACCTTTCTAGATCATTAAAGAATAGCTTATTTGGACACATAAGTCAAACATTATGGGCAAAACGTCGAAAGGTGTTCTGAAAAATCAAATCAGGCCAACTTTGCAACCACTTTGGTGCATATTTTTCTTCCTCATTTATGAGTTGTCTCTTTCTTATTTTTGACCCAAAATAATGTAACAATGTCCCCTCCAACTTTCCAACCATTTTCTTGCCTTCTTGGATCAATAGATTACCCAAAATAAATCAATTGTTATTTGTTGTATGGACATGTAAGATCATGGGTTATGCTTGGGTTGATTTGAATGCTGATTTGGGGCTAAATTTAAGCATCATATAAGGATACAAATGTACCTGTTATTTGGGCTAAGATTGACATTGAAACCTTAAGTGTTTGATGATTAAATCTTACACATAATATAAAGCAAGTTTGGGCTTGAAATAGATCATATGATAATCTTTTTAAAATTGGAATATAATTGATTTTTTTCAAAAAATTTGGAGCACTTATTTGAATCAAGATTTGCTTCAAACTTCAACTAAATTTCTCTTCAATTCTTTGTTCTAAATTCTGACTTTATATTTTTTGACATAATTCGTTTAAGCTCCAAAAACTTAGCAAAACATGAAGAAAAAAACTTTATTACTAAAAAGCACATCAATTATTATAAAAACCCAATTAAAATAATAAATACATATGTAAAATAAGAGACTTAATAATATTTTTGATACACAATCACACCCCTCAACTTAGATTTTGTTGGTTTTCAAGCAAAACAAAACATAAAATATTTGAAATAAAAAGAATAATAATAACTATAATTAGGCTCGACTCAACAAACTTAAAGAACCTATCATGCAAACATTAGTATCTTCAACGTAGTGTATACACAGTAGAAAATAAAGAAAAATAAATATAGATTCTTTAAATCAAATATCCATACAAAATTCCAAATTCAATTGTATTTATCATGTAACCAATATAATTGATTCATGTGAAAACTCAACTTGTGATCTTCCCTTCTCACTACTACAAATAAGGTAGCAAACTAGAGAAATATCTATATATTTTTTTTTTTGAAGATATTATTTACTTTTTGTCTTTAAGTGGTCACTTTCCTTTTGATGCGAATAGAAATATTTATGATGAATGCACCCGGTTACTCACAAAGTCACAAACTTAAAAATGTTTTTGCATACTCATATTTCAAATTGTTGTTTGATGTAAAGATAAACATTTGTGATGAATATCCCTAGTCAGTAAGCAACTCAAAACATTGGAGTAGATAGAACTTTATACATATTTATTTATTTAATTGTCTAATAATTATTACTCTATTTACTTAAACCTTGTTTAAGACTAGATCAAAAGGAATGATCGCAAGTAAAGCATTACACTTATCTTTTATGCATAATCACACAACTTTTACAAGAAAAGATGTACCTCAATAATCTTAAAGAGAACCAAAAGTATGTTATATCTTGCTCTATAAGATATTAAATATCCCAAATTAAAGTATGCAATGTTCAACACAAAAATAAATCCAAAAATGTAATGTTGATCCTAAACAAGTCTTACTCACCTACGAATGTAAATTTTTTTTTTCAAACAAGCATGGTCATCTCAAGCATTCAACATAATTAAAATCTAGAATTAAATTTTACATTATCCTCAATGTAAAAAGAAAAGCAGAGAAGAAAAGAATAAAGATTAGAAAATTATTACTCCCTTTTTTTTTCAAGGATGAATGTCTAATTGAATTGGATAGAGCTGACTTTTTGCCAAATAAAGAACCTTACACCCCGTAACTTAGAATAATGCATTGTCCTTAATACATGAACAAGTAAATATAAAAATTGGAAAAATAAAAGAAAAGGAAAGAAAGAAAAAAAACTCATTACTTGTGATACTACAATGGTATTGGATCTTCAAGATCCAATGTCTCAACTTCAACCATAAAGCTTTCTAGATAAGGTTTCAATCGATGACCATTTAGTTTCAAAACATTTTCATTCTTAGGATTTTCTACCTTAAAGGCACCATACTCGAAGATGGATTTAATCACAAATGAACCAATCCATTTTATCCTCAACTTCCTAGGAAAGAGATGTAATCATGAATTATACAAGAGAACCTTTTGACCAACATGAAAGGATTTTCTAAGAATATGTTTATCATGCAAAGTTTTCATCTTATGTTTTGAAATTTTTACATTTTCAAATGCATCATTTCTCAGTTCCTTTAATTCATCCAGTTAAAGCTTTCTATTTTTGCCAACCTCGTTTTTATTATCATTGAATTGTCGAATGGCCTAATATACTCGGTGCTCAATCTTAATAGGGAGATAACAAGGCTTTACATAGACTAGCCTATAAGGAGATGTTCCTAAAGAGGTCTTATAAACAGTATGGTATCCCCACAAAGCATCAACTAGTCATGAGAATAATCTTTATGATTTGGGTTGACTGTTTTCTCTAAAATGTTCTTGATCTCCCTATTTGCCAACTCAGCGTGCCAACTCAACTTGCCCACTAATTTGTGGGTGATAGGAGGTACTGACCTTGTGAATTACACCATATTTTCTCATTAATATCCAAACGAGCTTGTTATAAAATGCTTTTCTCATCACTAATTATAGCCCTGGGCATGCCAAAACAAGAGAAAATATTTTCTTTCAAGAATTTGACCACAACTCGATGGTCATTGGTTTAAGATGCAATAGCCTCTACCCATTTAGACATATAATTTACAACTACAAGGATGAATTGGTAGCCATATGAACTTGGAAAAAGTCACATGATATCATCCCCCAACAATCAAATATTTCCAAAACAATAATGGGGTTAAAGGGCATCATGTTACGCCTAGTGGGGTTACCTTGTCCTTGACATTGGTCACAAGTAACACAAAAGGCATGAACATCTTTAAACATGGTAGGCCAATAAAAACCACACTGCAAGATATTAGCAATGGTTTTCTTGGAAGAGAAATGCCTACCATGGGCTAATGTATGACAAAAAATAATGACACTTAGAATTTCATGATCAGGGATGCATTGCCTAACAATTTGGTCGGGACAGTATTTAAATAGGTAAGGGTCATCCCAAAAAAAGTACACACATTCCGCAAGAATTTTTGTTTATCAAGTTTAAACCAATGAGAAGGAATCTGACTTGTGACTAGGTAATTTGCTATGTCAATATACTATGAAGAATCAATGTAAGAGACAGTACCTACATAAAATAAATTTTCATCACCAAAGAGTTCATTTATTAGAGATTCATTTATTCATCAATCACTTAATATACGGGACAAATAATCAGCCACTACATTCTTTACTCCCTTTTTATCATAAATTTCAAGGTTAAACTCTTGGAGTAAGAGGATCCATCAAATCAAGTGTGGTTTGGCATTTTGTTTAATGAGCAAGTATTTCAATGTTGCATGATCAAAGAAAACAATAACAAGAGATCCAACTAAATAAAATCTAAACTTGTCTAATGCAAAGACCACAATAAAGAGTTCTTTTTCAATTGTAGTATAATTCAATTGAGCATCATTTAAAGTCTTGCTAGCATAATATATGACATAAGGCTTCTTATCTTTTCTTTGCCCTAAAACAACCCTTACCGCAAAATCATTAGCATTACACATTAGTTCAAATGGTAAAGACCAACCAGGAGCTTGAATGATTGGTATAATGGTTAACAACCTTTTAAGCTTTTTAAAAGTTTCTTGACATTTTAATGTCCAATCAAATTGGACATCTTGTGACAACAAGTTACATATTAGTTTGGAAATGGTATTAAAAGAATAAATGAATCTTCAATAAAAACCAGTGTGTCCTAAAAAGAATCTCACATCTTTTATAGTCATAGGGGTAGGTAATTTTTGAATGATTTCAACTTTTAACCTATCTACCTCTATCCTTTTTGAAGAGACAAAGTGACTTAAGACAATGCCATATGTCACTATAAAATGAAACTTCTCCTAATTGAGTACAATATTGCTCTCTTCACACCTTTCAAGAACTTTTTCTAAATGCATTAGACACAACTCATAAGAATCCCTGTAAACTGAAAAATCATCCATCAAAACTTTCAAAAACATTTCCACCATATCACTAAAGATACTCATCATACACCTTTGAAAAGTGGTTGGTGCGTTACACAAGCCAAAAGGCATTCTTCTATAAGCATAAGTACTAAAAGGACAAGTGAAAGTGGTTTTTTCTTAGTCTTCTAAGAAAATCTCAATCTACTTGTAACTCGAGTATCTATCAAAAAAATAATTGAAAGCTTTTTCAGCTACTCTTTCAAGCACTTGATCTAAAAATAGGAGCAGAAAATGGTCCTTCTTAGTCACCATGTTCAACTTATAATAATGCATGCACATACACCATCCAGTTTGGATTCTTATAAGCATTAGCTCATTATTTTTATTATTCACTACTGTGACTCCAAATTTTTTTAAGGACAACTTGGGTTAGACTAACCCATTTTGAGCTTGCAATAGGATAAATGATACCTGTATTAAGTAGCTTAAGCACTTCACTTCTCACTACTTCCTTCATGTTTGGGTTCAATCATCTTTGCATTTGCCTCACAAATTTAACCATTTCTTCAAGATAGATTCTATGTATACATAAAAGAGGGCAAATTCCTTTCAAGTCAGTAATTGTCCATCTAATTGCTTTCTTGTGTTTTCTCACCACTCTCAAAAGTTTTTGTTCTTGCTCTATGCTAAGTTTTAATGAGATCATAATAGGATATGATTCATCTTTCCATAGAAATGCATGCTTAAGATCACTTGGTAAAGGCTTCCTTTCTGGTTTATAAGGTTGGGTAAGAGATGCCTTAACTTTCACTTGGGCTGAAATTAAAGGCTCAAACAATGGGGTTCATTGACCTATTGACATAATAGGCATTGGATCTAAATAAGTTTTGAGCTTTTTTACTTCTTTATCATCACATTCCAAAGAATAAAATCTTTCATCATGAATTAAAGTTCTCTCTAATGGATCCTTTATCCACACTCTCTTAAAGTGTTCTTGATAAACTATTTAGATCAAATCTAACTCTGTAATGCCCTCATGTTCACTAATTTATTTGGAAACATTGAATATGTTCATCTCTACAGTCATATTCCCAAAAGATAATTTCATCACCCTATTTCTATAGTTAATTAAGGCATTGGATGTAGCTAGGAAAGGTCTCCTTAAGATGACTAGGATGAGAGCATTAGATTCTTAAATAGGTGCGGTGTCTAACACTACAAAATCAATACGAAAGTAGAATTTATCTACTTGGACCAACACATCCTCAACAATAGCCTTGGGAATCTTGATTGACCTATCAACTAATTGAAGGGTGATTCGAGTAGGCTTGATTTCTCCTAAACCTAATTGTTCATAAACAGTGAAGGGTATTAAATTCATACTTGCTCTTAAATCTAACAAAGCTTGATCTATCTTATGACTTCCAATAATGAATGAAATGGTAGGACAACCTGGATCCTTGTATTTGGAAGGGGTCTTAAATTGGATGATGGCACTAGTATATTCAGTTAGAAAGACTCTTTCTTTCATATTCAATCTCCTTTTAACTATGCATAAATTCTTAAGAAACTTTGCATAAGACAAGACTTGTTTAATTGCATCAAAAAGTGGAATATTGACTCTTATTTGTTTGAACAATTCACAAATTTCTAAGTTCATAAGATTATATATTTAGGTTTCCCTAACCTCTGTGGAAATGGTGCTCTAGGAACAAATTCTAAATCACTCACTTTAACTCTAATTTTTCTTGAATCATCTCCTTTTTCACTCATTTATCTCGCCTTCCTTTTCACCCAAACTCTCATTTGTCACTTATGTTTTGATTTCCTCTTCACTTTCCCTAGATTTCTCCTCCACAATACCTTTAGGAATCCCAAAACCTATATCTTTGTCAACAATCTTTCCATTTCTAAGGGTGGTGATGGCTTAGACTTGTTCATGATTTGAAGGTTCACTAGGTGAGGATTCACTTATGTGTACCTAAACTCTAGGATTGGTCATTAGTTGAGCTAGGATTTTTCCCTTCTCTTGAATGCTTAGTGATTGAATTAACTTAGTTATTTGACTTCGAATATCATTTAAGATCCTATTGGTCTGGTCTTGAAATATATAAGCTTAGTTGTTAATTCCCTTTTGTGTGTATGAATTGTTGAAGAGTATCCTCTAAGGATCTTTTATGAAGTGGTTGATACGTGTTATGTGTGGAAGCATGAAATGGTTGGGGTGGAGGTTGAAATGTTTGAGGTACTAAAGAGCCCTCATTTCTCCATCCAAGATTACAAGTATCAGAGTAGGGATTGCCTACTTGGTTTGAAAAAAGCTTTCTAACATTACTTCAATTAGAAGTTTGGCCATATAGCACTTCCTTGAAGGCTGGAATGGTAGGACACTCAGTTGTCCTATGCTCTTTACTCTCACACACAATACAACTCTCCTCTTATTATATACTTATGACATATACTTTTTTAAGCTCAAGAGACTCTACTTTCCTAGTTAATGATGCTAATCTAGCATTAAGGTCATCAGTCTCTTTCAATTGGAACTTACCACTTGAATGAGAAATGGTGTTTCTAGGCTTAACATGAAATGGGAGAGAGGTCTCCCATTACTTTATGTTTTTAGCCAATTGATCAAAAAATTCTAAGGCTTTACTTGGTTCCTTGTCATAAAACTCACCATTACACATAGTTGACACTAGCTTTTTAAAATGTGCGATAAGAGAGTCAAAGAAAAAACTCACTAACCTCCACATCTCAAAACCATGGTGGGGGCATGCAATTAACAAGTCTTTGAACCTTTTCCAAGCTTGGGGAAATGACTTATCTAGACTATAAGAAAAATTCATCGTTTGACATTGTAAGGCTCCTGTCCTATAAGTGGGGAAGTATTTTTTTCAAAAATTCAGCTTGCATTTCCCTCCATGTACCTATAAACCTAGGACGCAGGGAGTTTAGCCAAAGTTTGGCTTTATCCTTTAGAGAGAATGGGAACAATTTAAGCCTTAATTGTTCTATCAATAAAAGTATTACATACCTCTTCAAAGTCCTTAATATGTATATATGTATTTTCAGAATCCATACCATGTTATGTGAGAAGAAGTTTGATCATGTTCGGTTTTCAAATTAAAAGTCTGTTGGTTAAAAAGCAAGATAATACACAAGGGTGTACTTTATCTAGCTGGGTGAAGATTGAAAATTAGGTTGATCATTGAATTATAGAGGTCCATTACCTTGAACACTCCTTTCACCCTTTACATCTTCAACATTAGCCATGATGAAAAAAAAATAACAATTATATGAATGTGAAAAGAAAGGAAAAGAAAAAAGAAGATTGCAAATAAAAGAAAATGAAACATAAAAGATAAAGTAATAGCTCAAAAATAAAAATACAATAAATTAGAAAATTCACATTCTAACTAATAAACAATATTAACAATAATAAAAATTAAAAGATAATTATAACAAACATGAATAAAGAGGCAATAATACCAGTCAAGTACTTCGAATAATAAATATAAAAAAATAATCATAACAAAATAACAAAAAAAATAAACAAGAGGCAGTAATACCAACCAAGTACTTAAAAAAAATCACAACAATACAACATGATAAAATAAAATAAACAAGAGGTGGTAAAACCAGCCTTATAATATAAACAATAAATACTATAAACTAATTAGAATAAACATCAAAAGAAAAATGGTTGAACTAATCAAAATCCAACAATTCATAATCCATTCCACAGTCTAATATCTGAAAAGTTGAGGTCGATTTTTTTAGGCGATAAAACTAGCCATTTGATTTATTTTTTAAAATGTTTTAGGCGGTAAAACCAGCCAATTGATATTTTTATATGATTTTTTTTCAATAATCAAATTTAAATTTGTTACCTTTGCTTGCTAGCTCCCCAACAACGACACTAAAATTGATTGATTGCTTTTTATGATCGACTTATTTTAACTCCCAAGTGTATGAGTGTATAATGTAGCAATTAACTTAATAAGATCGAGGTCATATTCATAGAGAGCTAGATCTGAAAATTAAGCTAAGTAACAAAAAAACTCAAGAAAAATTAAATTAACAATAACTTGGTTGAAAATAATTGATAGATTTATTTTCAAATATGAAAATGTGTAAATAGATTTTAAATAACAATTTAGACCCTCCTATAAGACTTTTCTAGAGATGTCTATAAAGACATATTTATAGGAAATTCTGTCACCTTTCCAAATCATTAAAGAACAGCTCACTTGGACACCTGAGTCAAATGTTATGGGCAAAACACCAAAAGCATTCTAAAAAATCAAATCATACCAGCATTACAACCACTTTGGTGCCCATTTTTCTTCCTCATTTATGAGTTGTCTCTTTCTTTTTTTTTCACCCAAAATAATGTAACAATGTCCCCTTCAACTTTCCATCCATATGTTTGCTTTCTTGGATCAATGGATTACCCAAAATAAATTAATTGTTATTTGTTGTGTGGACATGTAAGATCATAGATTGTGTTTGAGTTAATTTGAAGGCTAATTTAGGGCTGAATTTAAGCATCATATAAGGATATAAATGTACCTATTATTTAGACAAGATTGACATTAAACCTTGAGTGTTTGATGGTTGAAGTTTGCACACAATATAAGACAAGTTTGGGCTCGAAATAGATCATATGATAATCTTTTCTAAGATTGAAATATAATTAATTTTTTAGAAAAACATTTAGAGCACTTATTTGAACCAAAATTTGCTTCAAACTTCAACCTAAATTTCTCTTCAATTCTTTGTTCTGAATTCTGACATTAAATTTTTTGACATAATCCATTTAAGCTCCAAAAACCTAGTAAAACATTAAAAGAAACTTTATTACTAAAAAACACGTCAATTATTATAAAAACCCAAATAAAAACAATAAATATATATGTAAAATAAAAGACTTAATGATACTTTTGATGCATAATCAGTAGGCCTATGTCTTATCTTTTCATCCATATAAAGTAGACCTAAATTCGAGATTTACAGCTCTAGATATGACTAAATTACCAAACAGTGTTCTGGTTTAGACTGCACCAACATCTCTTTTCTAGGTTTAGCCATCTCTTTATCCTTTCAATTTCAGTTCTTAAACTCTTCAATCAATCCTTTTATTTATGTGAAAGGCATGTATTTAAAATGAACATTTACCATAAATTAAAGGTATCTTATATTATTAGATATGTTATTATAAAACATGTTTCAGTTAAACAGTTATTGATACTTCAAGCGCAAAATGATGATATAAAACCTTGATAAAAATATATTTTTTAGTACTAATCACTCCACATGCCACAACATGATAAAATTTAATTATACTACTTACTTTATTGTCAGGAATGCATCTTCAAAATATTTGATTAGGACAACATTTGAATAAATAAGGGTCATCCCAACAAAAGTTCTTCACTTCGTTTAAGAACTTTCTTTTGTCTTGGTACTCCAATAAGTTGACAATTGTCTTGAAATAAGAAAATTGACAATATTAGCAAACAAAAGCAATGTGAGATAAAAAGAAAAGATCCATTAAGAAAGTAGTCATCGATTAGTGTGATGTCAGATTTCAAATCTATTATCAATCTTCACAAATGATCTACAACAATATTTTTGATGCCTTTATTGTCTTTAATTGTGATATCAAATTCTTGAAGTAATAAAATCCATCGCATCAATCTAGCCTTAGAATATTTCTTAGAAAGAAGTGACACGACTAAAAGATTGATGTCTTCTCCCAAGTGTAGAAGTGTCGAAGCAATAAATAACCCGGCAATTCCAGGATCGAACCACACGGAGGTTATTGTACAAATTATAAATAACAATAATATAACAACAACAATAATAACAATAAAAACAATAATAGTAATAACAGCAATACTACTACTACTACTACTACTACTACTACTACTACTACTACTACTAATAATAATAATAATAATAATAATAATAATAATAATAGTAATAGTAATAGTAATAAGAATAAGAATAATAACAATAATAAAGAAGAAGAAGAAGATGAAAACTTTGAGATGAAATATTAATGTAAAGATTAAACAATGATAACAAACAATGTCAAGGTTAGAGGATCCACTAATGGTATGTCAAACAAGTATAGTATAAACTTTTATTATTCAATTGGAAGCCACACACAAAGGGGCTTCCAATCTGATTATAAATTGTTAACATTTACATTAGTCATCTTATTCAATTAATCTAATACTTGTAAATTTTATCAAGCATTCATGATTATAACTTATGTTAACAACAAATCAAGTTCTTTTCATAGCTCAGGTGTCGATTATACCATATAGTATGGGCTATGAAAGTGCCAAGCATTTGTTGTACCAATTATTATACAACATAAATCAAGATTAGTCATTTAACAAGCAAAGAATTAAAGAGTGAATAAGATAACAAATATAAAACATGTTAGTATCAAACATTGAAGTCCATATTAAGTTTACATTATACTTATTCTTACACCATTAGTGTAACCTTTTCACCTTGACATAATTAACTTAGCTAGACATAATGGAAGAAAGAAAAATAGATAAACAAAATAAGAACATAAATAAGATAAGAATTAACAAAGCAAAGGAAAGGAAAGGAAATGAAAGGCATAAACTTGATATTAATGAAAATAAAGCATAAAGAATACAAAGAGAGAAAACAAGAGCATGATCTGGATCTGGACACCAAGATGCCTAAATGCATGGCAAATGCCTCCTTTTATAGGCCAAAATTGGGAAGTATTGATTTGATAACTAATTGATGAGTAGATGGCCAACACTTGACTTGGTGACAATCCTTATCTTCTCTTGTCTGCCCAAAACATCATTGATGACGTCAAAATTAAAGTCACTTGAAAACATGAAAGTTCTAGGAAATTATCTCAGCTTTCTTGTTAAAAACATTCAGCTCATTTCGACTTCTAGAACTCCAGATATGGCCAAAACACTAAACAGTACTCGGGCTAAAGGATAGATTCGGGCTTCTTTATTGTTGCAACAATTTGGACTTGAAAATGACCTTTTTAGATCTTAGGCTCCATATGAAAGTTGTAGGCCTATGTCTTACCTTTCCATCCATATAAAGTAGATCTAAATCTGAGATCTATAGCTCCAGATATGACCCAATTACCAAACAGTGTTCTGGTTTGGATTGCACCGACATCTCTTTTCTAAGTTTGATCATCTCTCTGCCTTTGCAATTGAAGTTCTTAAAGTCATCAATCAATCATTTTATTTATGTGATAGGCCTGCATTTAAAATGGACATTTACCATAAATTAAAGGTATCTTATATTATTAGATAGATTATTATAAAATGTACTTTAGTTAAGGAGTTATTGATACTTCAAGTGCAAAATAATGATATAAAACCATAATAAAAATGCACTTTTAAGTACTAATCAAGAAGATATTTCAATGTTGCATGATTACTAAAAACAACAACAGGTGAGCCAATAAAATAAGACCTAAATTTTTCTTATGCAAATACTACTACAAGTAGTTCTTTTTCAGTGGTGGTGCAATTCATTTGAGCATTATTTAAAGTTTTACTTTCATAGTAAATCATATAAGGCTTCTTATTTTTTTTTTTTGCCCTAAAATAGCACCTATGACATAATCACTAGTATTATATATTATTTCAAAAGGTAATGACTAATCAGAAGGTTGAATAACAGGAGCTAAAGTAAGCAACTTTTAAAGTTTAACAAATGCTTCTTTATAATGTTTAATCCATTAAAAAATATTATCCTTTGTTAGAAGGTTACTCAAAGGCTTAGATATTACATTAAAATCTTTGATGAACCCTCTATAAAAACCAATATGTCCTAAGAATGATATAATATCTTTAATAGATTTTGGTGTTGACAAGTTAGCAATTAACTTGATTTTAGATTTGTCAACCTCAATTTCTTTCGATGAAACAAGTTAGCAATACTAACATGTTTTATATTTGTTATCTTGTTCACTCTTTAATACTTTACTTGTTAAATGACTAATCTTGATTTATGTTGTATAACACTTGGTACAATAAATGCTTGGCACTTTCATAATTCATACTGTATGGTATAATCAACACCTAAGCTACGAAAGGAACTTGATTTGTTGTTAACATAAGTTATAATCTTGAATGCCTAACAATATTTACAAGTATTGGCATTATTCAAATAAGATAACTAATATAATCATATTAACAATTTATAATCTGATTAGAACCTCCTTTGTGTGTGATTTCCAATTGAATAATAAAAGTTTCTACTATACTTATTTGACATACTATTAGTGGATCATCTAACCTTGACATTTATTATTATCATTATTTAATCCTTATATTAATTTTCCATCTCAAAGTTCTCATCAACTTCTTCTTCTTCTTTATTATTATTACTATTACTATTATTACTACTACTAGTATTATTATTATTGTTACTTTTATTGTTATTATTGTTGCTATTGTATTATTGTTATCTCTAATTTATACAATTAACTTCCTTGTGGTTCGACTCTGGTCTTGCCAGGTTATTTATTACTTCAACACTTCTACACTTAATAAAAGATATCAATCTTCTAGTCATGTCATGCAAATTTTCTAGGATTTGATTCATGAAAGGTAAAAAAAAATGATCTTTTCTAATCATTGAATTAAGTTTCTTATAGTCAATGCACATGCACTAACTAGTAATAGTCCTAATTGGAATTAACTCATTTTTCTCATTTCTTATCATAATGGTTCCAGACTTCTTGGTACAACTTAGGTAAGACTTACCCATTTTCTTTCAAAAATAGAACAAATGATTTAATTATCTAGAAGCTTAATGACTTTATTTTTCACTACTTCTTTTATATTAGGATTGAGCCTCATTGCATTTCTCTAGAAGGTTTAGCATTTTCCTACAAATAAATTTTGTGTGTGCAAATCAAAGTACTAATTTCTTTTATATCAGCTATGGTTTATTGCAATATATTTTTGTGCATTTTCAAAGTTTATAATAACTTATCTTCTAAAAGTATATTAAGTTTGGAAGAGATTATCACTGAAAAAGTTTTATTTTATCCCAAAAATGAGTATTTGAGATTAAATGGTAACGACTTCAAATCAGGTTTGGATGATTGAACACTTGAAGGTGTGGACTTAATTAATCATGATGGCAATTTCTTAATTTGTGGTCTCCAATTACTTGTTTTTTATTCTTCATGAAAATAAACCATTTGCAAATCATCAAATTTATCAATCTCAGTTTTACTGGAAGTGGTTTAAATTGATCGTGAACTAATTTTTTAGTAAAATCCTCTTCTTGTAAATCATTATCATCTACAAGTTGCTTGCAAGTGTTAAAAGTACTCATCTCCAATGTCATGTTTCCAAAAGATAGCTTCATTATTCCATTCCAACAATTAATCAATGCATTAAAAGTTGCAAGAAACGGATGTCCTAAAATAACAAGAAATAAATTACATGCTTTAATAGGGTGTATTTTCAAGACAATAAAATCCATAACATAAATGAATTTATCTATTTGTATTAAGACATCTTTAACTATTCCTTTAAATACTTTTACAAATCTATTAGCAAGTTAGAGATTTACAGAAATTAGTTTTAAATCACCTAGATTGAGAATTTAAAAAATTAAATATGGAAGTAAATTCACACTAGCTGGAAGATCAATCAAGGCTATTTTAATTTTATGTTCTCCAATAAAGCAAAAACTTATAGGACAACCAGGGTCTTTATATTTCAAAGCATTATTGTTCTGAAGAATAGCACTTACTTGTTCGGCTAAAAAATCTTTCTTTTTCATATTTAGTTTTCTCTTCACAGTGCATAGATCTTTCAAAAATTTAGTATAAAAAGAAGCCTATTTAATAGCATCCAATAAAGATATATTGATCCTTACTTGTTTGAAAGTTTCAAAGATTTTATAGTTGTGATTGATTTTTTTTTATTTGGTCATGGCATGAGAAAATAAAAGTGCTAGCAAGGAATGAGTCTTTTCTTTGCAATTTTCATATTCAACCCCTTCCTTACTCTTAGAGATTAACTCATCATCTTTCTTAGAAGGTTTAAAGTGGGTTTTTTGATAACCTTACCACTATAAAGAGTAATGACTAATTTGACTTGATTGATGTATTGGCTTCCAGAACTACTTGCATTTGCATTGTATTACCCTTGAGATTTTGTTGTGGTTGAGATGAAAACTTACCTTTCTCTTAGAAACTAAGAGCAGATATCAATTTTGCAAGAGTATCTTTAAAATTTATCATATTTTGAGCAAATGGAGTCTTAATTATCTCTTGCTTTTCAATGAATACATGCAATGTTTCCTCAAGATTTCTTTGAAGATGTAGAGCGTAAGAAGGTGCATATCCATGAGAATTTTAAAAATTATAGTCTATTTGAAACAATGATTGTGAAGCTTGTGCATCGTTATTATCACTCTTCCAACTGAAATTTGGATGATTTCTCCATCTAGAGTTGTATGTTTACGAGTATAAGTTATGATTAAGCCTTTGAAAACTATTTAAAGCATAAGCTTATTCATAGAGACATTCCTTAAAAAAAGACAAAGTTAGACAATCATTGATTGAGCGTTCATTGGTTTCACATATTTGACACACAATATCTTGCATAGATTTTAATTTACTACTCTTTTTTAATTCTAGTGTCTTAACTTTTCTAGCTAAAAATACAAACTTGGCTTAGAGGTCATGATTTTTTCTAAGGTTGTATATACCTCTACTAGATATATGAGGTTGAAGTTTACTTGGTGCTTTGTAAGTACTTGCGGTGTCTTAATTTTCAACATTTTCATCTAACAAGTCTAGGTACTCTATTGCTTCATCAAGGTCTTTATCTTCAAAAGTTCCATCGCACATCAATTCAACCATTTGCTTATCTCTAGGTGTTAACCCTTTCATAAAAATATGAAACCAATCTCCATGTTTCAAAACCATAATGAGGAAAAGTATTATGCAAGTCTTGATACCTATCCCAATATTGGTAAAATATTTCTCCTGATTTTTGAGTGAAAATTGTTATTTGTCTTTTAAAAGAGTTTGTTATATAATGAGAAGGGAAAAACCTTCTTGAAAAACTATTGTTGCATTTCATCTCAAGCATGAATGGATCCTGGTCTCAAATTTTACAGCCATGTTTTTGCTTTATCTTTTAATGAAAAAGGAAAAAAACTTTAATTTGATGGTGTTCATGCAACAATTTGAGTCATTATATATGTTGCAGACCTCCTCAAATTCTCTTAAATGCAAGTGTTTATTTTTTAAATCTAAGTCATGAAAAGAAGGTAAAAGTTGAATAATATTTGACTTAAAATTAAAATAAGATGTATCAGGAGGAAAAATAATGCATGATGGTGTTGTTATTATTGTGGGATTCATGTGATCTCTAAGTGTTGTAACATGGTTATTCTCATTATAAAGTGAGTGAATATCTTCTTCGATCATATTTTCTCAAAATGATGAGGATACCTTATAAAGTCTACCATTTAATATACGTAACCACACTCTCATGCATGTTTTGAAATAGAATAAAAGGAAGAAGAAAAAAATAAAAGGAAATAAAACAAAAGAAACAAAGTTAGATATATAAAAAAAAAGTGAATAAAATAAATATTATAATCTATATAAGAATTTACCTCTTTAGCAACGGCGCCAAAAACTTGACATGACTAAAAGCTTGATGTCTTTTTTCAAGTGTAGAAGTAACAAATAACTCAACAAGACCATAGTCGAATCACATGAAGGTTAATTATATAAATTATAAATAACAACAACAACAATAATAGAAGAAGAAGAAGAAGAAGAAGTTGATGAGAACTTTGAGATAGAAGATCAATATAGAATACCATGATCGAATCACAAGAAGGTTAATTGTATAAATTATAAATAACAACAACAACTATAACAATAACAATAATAAAAAAAAAAAAGAAGTTGATGAGAACTTTGATATAGAAGATCAATGTATATGGATTAAACAATGATAACAACAAATGTCAAGGTTAAAAGTTCTACTAATGGTATTGCAAACAAGTATAATATAAACTCTTATTATTCAATTGGAAACCACACAAAAAGAAGGTTTCAATCAGATTATAAATTGTTAATATGATTACACTAGTTATCTTATTAATAATGCTAATACTTGTAAATATTTTCAGGTATTCATGATTATAACTTATGTTAACAACAAATCAAGTTATTTTTATAGAACAAGTATTAGTTATACAGTTGAGCCATAAAAGTGTCAAGTATTTGTTGTACCAAGTGTTATACAATATAAATTTAGATTAACCATGTAATAAGAAAAGTATTAAAAGTGAACAATATAACAAATACAAAACATGTTAGCATTAAACATTAAAGTTCATATTGAGTTTATACTATACTTATTCTTACACCATTAATATAACATTTTCACTTTAAAATAATAAACTTAGCTAAACATAATAAAAAAAACATAAATAAATAAGATAAGAACATAAATAAAATAAAAGTTAAGTAAAGGAAAGAAAATGAATTAGGCTTTTCTTGACACAATAGGTTTTTTTATATATAAAAAAAGTGTTTTTCAAGAAAATAGTTTCTCTCATTTTCTAGTACAAAATAAACATAAAAATGTAGTTAACTAATTTTTTTAATCAAACCATATACAATGTAAATATAGAAAAATATTTGAAATTTATAAAGTCTTTAAACTTTTTTCATAGGCTACCAATTGATCACAATATTCTTCAGCACCAACATTTAACCACTCTACCACTTTAACTATCATAATTATTACTAGTTTACCACTATTTTATAATTGTTGTCATCATCATCATTTACCAGTTTCTTATTATTATTGTCATAACCATCGTTGTGATCTTTACAATCATAGTCTTTTTTTTTTAAATAACTATTATAAGAATCATTATTTTATCCCTATTTCTACTATATCACTACCTCAGCAACAAATTCTAGTTTAGAATGTTAGGCTCACATTATTATCATTAATATTATTATTATTATAATCATAATTATCATTAAAGTTACAATCATAATCATCAAAACCGCTACTTCTATTATTATAAAATTTAAATCCATGACTTCAGGCATTAAAGACCCATGTTCTATCAAATTGAGCTAAATATTATAATTTTTATTTTTTTTATTGTTGTCAATTTAAAATTATTAATAAAAATAATTTATTATATATTTTTTAATACATATACAAAAATAATAAAATGGACATTATATATAAACATATTCAATATATTGAACTGAAATTTTAAAATTGATGTATCTACCAAAAATGTTCAAGCTTAACTAACCCTAAACTTAAAATTAAAAAATAAATAAAAAAAATAAAAGCTATTGAGAAAACACATTGTACAAATTGCATATAGACACAAATCATTATTCATTGAAATATTATAATTACTTTCTCATCCTTTCATATAAAAAATAAGTTAACTTATTTTTGGAGGTAATTTATTTTTTCCAGAGGATACATTACCCACCATTTAATTGTTTAGGGCAATTCAATCTTCTTCGCTTTTAAGAACACAATATAAAAACTATATTAATCTTAAAATCAATTTTTGTTTAAAGATTGATCATGCTAATTTGATCCTTTTCTTATTCTTTAGGAAAAATGTAAAGACTTGCATAACCTTTAAAGCAAAATAAAAAATAAAAAATTGCAACTAAAGGTATTTGTATCTTTTCAAGTTTTTTTTTTATAATTAACAAGTTGTTCGAGCTTAATTTAGTCTTTTAATATTTTCAAGGAACAACATAAAGACTTTAATACTCTTAAAAATAAAAAAAAAAAAAAAAAACTTGTAACCAGGGGTATTTGTATATTTTCATGTGTTTTTTTTAATTATAATTATTAGGTTGGATTGATGGTGACTTGGTCTTTTAATAATTTTAACATTAATTAAAAAAAAACACTTTGCTTGCATTGCACAGCATGGACCAACGAGTTGGCGTTGCCTGCACCCTTCGGGCATGGAAGCGGCTTAATGTATTATTTCCAACAGTGCTAGGCATGCAGCCTGCTTGGGCTTCAATGGACCTTTTTCTTCTCTTTTTGTTTTTGCTAAAAGATGATTGTGTCTTTTTATTAGTTTTTTGTATTCATTATAGTCCTTATTTTTTCTTATTACTATTTGTTTTGTTTTTAATTTTTTTTGTTGATTTTTCTCTTTAGTTTTGTCCTTTATTATTTGATTTTGATTAATTTTTATATCAAACTTGATCCTTTTTTATTTCTATTTATTTTTAACCTCTTTTCTAATTGAATTTTGTTTTTAATTTCACCCCAAAACATTTGATTTCAAATTATTTTTTATATCAAATTTAATCCATATTTTTTTTATTAAATTCATTTTATTTAATAGCCTTTTTTATTGTATTTTCTTTTTAATTTCACCCCCTAAGCTTTTTATTGATTTATAAATTTTTTTTATTGTTTTTTAAAGTCTGCTTTCTTTGAGGCTTGTCATGGGCTCATAACCAAAACCGATGATTAATATTGGTTAAATTTAGGTTTTTTTAGCATCTTTTTTTAAATTAATTTTATTTTTTAATATTTAATTTATTGAGAATTGATTTTTATATATATTTTTTATGGAGTTATTTCAATCATGTGTCCAAGCTCACCAAGCCAAAGGGTTAGTCTAAGTTGACATGAATTTTTTAAATTTTTTTCTTAATTTTTTTTATGTTACCCTTGTACATTGACTTGTTTTATAATTGAGCTTAATAGTTTAACTTGAATGGGCTTAAGTCGGTTTTTATTTAATATTTTTGTGTTTTTTATTATTAATTAAATTAGTTGATCTTATTAAACCTAATCGAGTTAATAACTTAAATCATAAATTATTTTGATTGTTTTAACACTTGCATCATCTTAACATATTTTCTTATTTTGGAAAAAAATTAAGCTAGTTCGTGGTGCTTCCTATCCAGTCCCATACAGAAAAAAAAATCAAAGAATTCTATACATTTTTTTTTTTGCAATTCTAGGGCAAGTTGAGTGGAAAAGATGATATTATACACCAAACTAATTTTTATTTATGATTTTCAAATGCACTTCAAAATTACATCTTTCAAGGTTGAAAAATCAAATTCAATTTCTGGTTCCTAATTTGTCTTTTTATTTGCTCAAAAAATATAAAATGCCATTGATTTTTGTTTTAGAGCTCATTTGGTATTGTTGTAGTATTCATTTTTTAAGTATATTTTATTTATAAATATATTAAAATAATATTTTTTTTTAATTTTTTAATTTTTGGATCTTTTTATATTTTCAAGAAACAACATAAAGACTTTAATACCTTAAAAAAAAAAAACTTGCAACTAAGGGTATTTGCATATTTTCAGGTGTTTGTTTTTTTTCTAATTGATATGCTGATTGATAGCAACTTAATCTTTTAATAATTTTAATGTCAATTAGAAAATATTTTGCTTGTGCCTACACAACATGTGCAGATAAGTGGATAACGCCCATATTAGTTGAATTTTAGGGAAAGTGAATTATTTTTTGATATTTGGTAGTGTTATAAAAAATGAACTAGAAAATACTTTTCAGTGTTTGATTATATTATAGAAAATAAACTAACAAATAATCTATTAATATTTTATTTTTCTCAAGTTTATTAAAATAATAAGGAACAAATCTTACAAATTAAAAATTTGAATGAGAATGAAATTGAAAAAACAATTCATAAATTATCTCAAATAAAATAAATAAATAATAAAGATCAAATCTAAAAAAAAAGATGAGAAAATTAGAATAATAATAATTAATATTTCATAAAGTATTTCAAATAAAATAAGTAACAATCAAAAGAATAAGAACCAAATTTGATAGATAAAAAGTTTTAATAAAAAAATACTAGGAGAAAAAAAAAATAAGAATTATAAAAATGAGGACCAAAGTTAATATACAAATTAAATTTTAAGAAATAAAATTAAAAAATAAATATTCAAAATAAAATATATATAGCAATTAAAAGTTTAAGGATCAAATTTGATATAATCAATAAATAATGACATTTCTAAATTTTTCATAACTTTTGGAAAAGTGTTTTCCTCCCAAAGTTTTCAGGCAAATACTTTCCTGAAAACTAAATCAAATTTTTTTTAATTAAAAAATATTTTCTGTTGACCAACTTTCCTAACGGTAAATAAATATAAGAAAGTTTGAAAAGTGATTTCTCAAAAATCATTTTCTAGAAAATAAATACAATAAAAAAGAAAAACATGTTCCTGAAAAGTAAGCCAAATTTTTCTTTAATTGAAAAATATTTTTTATTGACTAGAAAATATTTTTTGTTGATTGGAAAGTGTTTTTCGTTGACTAACTTTCTTAATGACAAACAAACACGGAAAAGTTTGAAAAATAATTTTTTAAAAATTACTTTTTAAAAAACAAACATGACCTTGATATGTTCTTTCCAATGGTGCTGTGTGCATTGCTAACGAAGAAGTGTTTAAGCTGCAATGAACCTTTTTCTCACTCTTCTCTTTGCTAAAAGATGAACATGTCTTTTCATTAGTTTTTTGTATCTTTACTATTTCTTATTTTTTTTATTACTATTTGTTTTGTTTTTAATATTTTAGTGATTGTTTTTTGTCATTTTCATTCCTCCTTATTAGATTTTAATTAATTTATATATAAAAATTAATCCCTATTCTTTTAATTTTTATTTTTTTAACTCCTTTTCTGATTGAACTTTGATTTCAATTTCATTCCATAACATTTGATATCATATTATTTTTATATCAAATTTAGTTTACATTTTTTTTATTGGTATTCTTTTGTTTAGGAGCCTTGTTTTATTGCATTTTCTTTTCAATTTTATCCCTTAATATTTTATTAATTTATAATTTTTCTTTGTTGTTTTTTTAAGTCTACTTTGTTTGAGGCTTGAAGGATAATATAGGTTGAATTTGATTTTTTCTAGGATTATTTTTATTTTTATTTTTTAACTTTATTATTTAACATTTAATTTATTAAAAATTAATATTCATGCTTTTTTTTTATGAGATTTTCTTGATCATATGTCCATGATGATTAGGTTAGCATGTTATCTTGTGTTTACATTAATTGTTTTTTAATTAATTTTTTATTTTATTTTTTAATGTTAAATTGATATTTAATTGAACTTAAAAGTTTAACCTAGATAGGCTATGTTGGGTTTTTTCTTCTTTTAGTATTTTTTACTTTGCTATTGTTTTATGAGTTTATTTATTATTATTGTTTTTTATATTATTTAAATTAGTTGATATTATTAAACCTAATCAAGTTAATAACACAAATTTTATTTTTATTTTTTAACAATTGCATCATCTTGATATTTTTTTATATTATAAAAAAATAGATTGGTTCACACTCCTAGTCTCATACATAATAATATAAAAAAGATTGAATTTTTTTAGAAAAGTTGAGTGGAAAAGATGACATTAGGCGACAAAAAGTAATATTTATTTATTTTTTCTAATTACAATCCAAAATTACCTTTCTCAAGATTGAAGAAGAAAAAAAGAAAAATTTCAATTTTTCATTCCTTATTTATCGACATAATCAAAACGTCATTGATTTTTGTTTTGTAATTTATTTGGTATTGTTATAATAATTATTTTTTAAATATTTTTTATTTTAAAATATATTAAAATAATAATATTTAAACATTTTTTATATTTATATATTAAAATAATCTATTTTTTTTTAAAATTAATTGAAAAAAATATTTTTGGACGGTGAAGTTACTTAAAATTTTCTCTACTTTTCTGTCGATTGAGATGCAAAAGCACTTTTGCAAAATAACATAACTTTTGCAATCAGTCTCCCCTCTTACATTACTTTTGTTTCTGAACTACAAAGATACTTCCCTGTCTTTAGATTCTTCAAAATTTAGTTATATCCGCCATATATTTTTTTGAAAGCACTCACTTCACCTTGATCCGTTCTCTCTCTTTTCCAGCTAATACATTTTTAGTCTCCCCCGCCAGTTTTTGGCCACACATTCTCTTTATCTTGTCCCTTCTTCTGGTCTTCGTTCTTTGTTTTAACTTAAATCTGGCTACTTTAGCTTCGAAGCCTCAAAAGTTCTTTTCTTTTCTTTACTATCCCGCCTTTTCGTTCTTTGTTGATCTTGCTATAATAGTGTGTATTTTATTTTCTTTAGGCTGTTTAGTCCTCTGGGTCTCTTTTGCTCTACTGGTAGCTTGTGATCCCAACCATTGTTTCTGGTTTAAGGTTTTCAGTTTTGGCTTCTTGGTGCTCCTTTTTTTTTTTTATAGTGAGGTTGAGAATTCAGAATGGCTGGTCCTCGTTTTTTTGTGTGATTGGAGTTGGGGTTCGTGCTCTCTATTGTTGATTTATTAATTTGAAGATTGTTGATGCATTCTTTCTAATAAGATGCAGCCCGATCAGCGCAAAAAGGTAAGCAATCTAGTTATCATCTTTTGCAAGTAATTTTTATGAATATAAATTTCCATATCTGTGCACTTTTTGGACAATATCAAATTGGTTGTTGTGGTTACTGTCTCGTTAAAATGCATCCAACTAGGCTTGGGATTGTGATTAGTTTCATTTTTCACCATGATCCTGTTAATCATTTTTGTGATCCATATTTATTTGTATTGGGTGTATAGTTTCTTCACACCAAGGTGTGGAGGAACAGCTATCATGTTCATGTCTGTTTCTTTGACACATGCTTATGTTTTCCTGTTGCAAAATTGTGGCAGGTCCCACTATAATACTATTTCCAAGTAATTCAATTCTTAATTTTTTTTTAAGCGAAAAAAATGTAGGCACTGCATGTCTTGAAATAGGTGGAGGTGTCAACCACATGTACGCATGTTCTTATCCTTTTTCTTTTTCACTTTTTGGGTTTTGGGGTTAGGGGGTTAAATTCATGAAGATCTTACCATGTTCAAGAAGCAATTTGCTTACCTTGAGGAGCACTATGGAAATGGTGCTCCTGTTGCTCCCCCTGAGAGGCAGCATGCATCATTGCCCAGGTATCCCAATTCATGAAGTGTTTCAGTGCTGCCTCCCATTTATATTCGGGATTTTGTCAACTGAATTGATAAAAATTCATGCATGCAGGCCATGTGTATTATTATATTCAGATAATGCAATACAGAATTCGGCAGAAGTCACCAATGATCTCTCCAAGTGTTCTATCAAAGAAATTGAGAAGCCACATGTAGACAGGAGTGATGGGATGCCAATGACAAGGCTTCCTCTTCAAGTTCCTCAAAGTATCCAAGGTTTGCAATAATTGCATCTAGTTTAGCTTCATCTATTCTCGTCTGCTCTCTTTGATGTCTTACTGAATTTCTAGAAAATCAACTATTTTATACTACATTTGTGTTTCTCTTTCCCTCTTAGAAACCTGTTGTCTACAAAATTTGAGGGAGAAACCATTGTGAATCTTGTTTGTAATCTTCATCTTTTGTCTGATTCATTGGCTGACCAATTAACTTAGGTTTTCCTGACATCTTTTAAGTGATTTGGTTGGCATGGTATAAAATATTTGAGTTAATGCACACAGCTTTTATGAAGTCAACGAGGTTTTGCATTTACAAATACATAATTCATTATGAGAAATTATAGTGGCTACTTAAGTTCTCAAGGAACTGAGTGTTTGATGTGTACATGTGATCTCGTCTATCATCAAATTGTTTGATTTTACTCCCTTTTGCTCTATTAAGGTATTGCTGTTGTGACTTGCATTTACTAGATGTTAAGAGACAAATGTTCAGAAGCACAGATGTTTTGAAGTTGATCATTCAATCAACATGCTTAAAATTTCATGCATGTTTGTGCAACTTGATTATATTATCCAATATATTCACCTTGTTATTTGAAATGTAGAAATATTTTTGAAAAATGTAGTGCGTCGCAAATATTATGTGCATCTTTTTCTTCTTTTCTTGGTGAAAATCCATGGACCAGGATGTATGCATTTAAGCAATGTGCTGTTGAGCTGATGCCTATGTAGATTGCTACCTTTCTCATCTCTTTCCTTTTAAACCTTGTTGCTAACCTATTGACATATGTGATATACTGATGACTGTAATTTGAATGCCATTCTCTACAGCAGGTGCTGCAGGATCTGCGAAAGTTGCAAGTTCAGTGCTGCGTTACAATAATTGTGGAGCAGCAGCAGCAGAGAATCTTGACCAGCAAAGGATGGTCAGGAATCCAGCTATTTCAACTCAATACGCCACTGCAAACTGTTCATATCCAAGAAGAAACCCAGCCTGTAAAAATGAGAGGGGAGAAGATGAGGGGGTTGAAGGTCCCAATGAATTGCAGCCAAAGCCACAGTATATGGCAAGGAAAGTTGCTGCTGCCCAAGGTGGACCTGGAAATTACTGGTACTAATGGTGCTTTTCTCTTTGGCGACCCAAAGTGTTGACTGCCTACGTCCAACCTAATGGAGGCGGTTATCAAATAAATCCACAGATCGATCTTCTGCCAGTGCAAAATACATCAGATTCAAATGCTGTCATGTAGCAATGCTTTCAACCAGCTCAGGCTCTTCAAAAGACATGTCTGGGGCTTCTGTTGAAAGAAGTTGAGCTGCAAGTTGTCATTCAGATCACTGATTTAAGGTTGAAACAGGTTCGTTAGCGGTTAGGATCCATGACGTGTTGCAGTCTGATTTAGCTCAATAACCAATATAACAAAGAATGTTTGATATCGCTAGTGTGGAAAGGGCAAAGTGATTGGTTGACTAGCTTAGTCTTACTGTTTTCTTTTTTAAAAATAAGCTATTTCTTTCCCCTCGTTTGGGGTTTTCAATCTCAATGTTGTATCAATCTGTTTGTTATTTTGTATGCGGAAAAAGGATACTTGTTCTTTGGTCTTGAATATTTGTCTCAGCAACTGGAAAATTTGGCCATAACTTGATCAAAAGGAGAATTAGGATGCAATGAAATTTGTTGTCATTATTACTACTTAATCTGGCTGTTTGTTATCTGTTTCTTTCATGCAGAAAGTTGGTAAATACTTTAGTTTTTGTATAGCAGCACTGCTGAGTTTGTTACAATGGTTGTGATTTGGAAAAAAATAAAATGGCTGTGGTTTGGAAAAAAAAAAAGTTTAGCAAAAATATATTTTGATTAAAATATATTTGATTAATTATGATTTAACAAAAAAAATATGTTAAAGGTATTTATGTAAAATTATAGTTGAAATTAATTTTAATAAAATGACAAGAAAAAATATCTTCTAAATTTTTATTTTGCCATCACATTAATATATATTTGATTATTAATATGTTAAAAAAATAGTAATGTGAATTATAATATTGATTTTATTGTTGTATTTAATTTGTTGTAATTTCATTAGGAATATAATTGATGCTGAATTTTTTATGGATTTTATAAATGTGAAATCTTATCAGTTAAAAAATTTTCTAGCAATAAAATTAGAATGATGATAAAATTTTATCATCATCCTAATTTTATAAATGCCACATTTTTCTTACTTTTTTCTAATATAGTTATGTAATGCCATGCATGCTACTACAACTTAAATTTTTATTTTGATTTTGTAAGAAACAAAAACATATTCTTTAAAATTATTCACATTTCTTTTCACACTCCAAAATATATTCTTTTATGCAATGTATTGAAGAGTAAACATGATAAAAAATTTATTCCTAGGTTGTCCTTGCTGGTGAGATTCTACATAAACCTAAAAAGTCATACTTATTAGGATATCTCAAATCGATTATATGATATTTCACCGCAATAACATATATTAATACATATCAACTCACAAAAATTATCAATGATTCATTACATGTTTTAATTGAGCTAATTTTAAGGTCCAAAACAAAAACATTAAAGGAAACATTGAATGAGCTTATTTTATAGGTTTCAATCAAGGCTAATAAAGAAGATTTATTCAAGCATAAAAAAGGGGCCTTAGTATATTTAATTCAAGTGCAAGAGGGGTCTAATCCAATCTTATTTAGACTCTGAAATTTAAGTGATAATTTGTCTTAAGTTTCGGCTAGCCTTGTCCTTTATGATTTCGTGTATTTTATGGATTCCATATTAATTGTGTTAAGATTAAATGCTCCTATGGTTTGTGGAAACACTAATTATTTCTTTTATGTATTAAGATTTTGTATTTAAATTGGTTTCCATGCCATACGAGGAGAGAAAGGTCATATAAGAGTCTATGCTTAAAGAGAAAACAAAGCAATACGAACCAAGTTAGGTTTTAATTTTGCTTTAAAATGCATAGTGACTAATTTTAGGGTATCAGAAATATCTCTAAAATGGTGTATCATATTGATCTAAGATTTTATAAGGATATACTAGACAAATGAAACTTGTAAGCCCCTAAAAAATAAATCATTGAATTTAATTAATTGAAGAAGAGGCCATTAGTGAGGAGTGCAATTCTTAACTTAAAGTGTGAAGGTAAACATAAGTAAAAAGAGAAGAACTAATTGTATAAAGATGAGAGTACGGTTTAATGTGAGAAACATAAAGAATCAAGGACTAAATTAAAAAGACATGAATAAGAGAGGGACCAAAACCAAAAAAGAGAAAACCAGTTATCTTTAAGGAAGAAAAATGGCTGATGATAAAAAAAAAGAAAAAGAAAAGAAGGGGGCACTTCTCATGTTATTTTTCTCTCAAAGATCTTGTAGAGAAGAAACATATGTAAATTAATTCTTAAGAGTGTTAGAAAGGATTCAGTGAGGATTTAACACAGAAAAAAAAAATTGAAGAGAGAGTGAGGGTTGAAGCTGCCAGAAGTAGAAGGAAAATGAGTGGAGACCAAAAGGTTTAAGGAAGGAGCTTTAGGCAGCAAAAACACAACTAGGAACAAAACTAACACCTTTTTAGATAAATTTCTAGCATTTTTAGGAGGGAGGGAGGGGCGTCAGGATGTGATCTTTTATCGGTGGATCTCACTCGACTAGAGGAGCAAGCAAAGTCTTACCTATAATTGTGATGTTAATTAAGGCTTTGGTTGTAACTATAAATGCTATGAATGAAATGAATCCAAATGAATTGTAAATAATGGCATGAAATAATAATGTGATTGGATTGCTTTTTGCCCAATGTTATGATTGTTTTTGAAGTTGTTTGAAAACCAATGTGATTGAGTTGCTTTTATTAAGGCACAAGCCAACGTTGTGATTGTTTTTGAATTTTAGAGACCAATGTAATTGGGTTGCTTTCACCAAGATAAAAGTCAATATTGTGATAGTTTCTAAAGTTGTTTGGAAACTAATGTGATTGGGTTTCTTTCACCAAGAAAAAAGCTAATGTTACGATTGTTTCTAAAGTTGTTCAAAAACTAATATGAGTGGGTTGTTTTTGCTAAAGAGAAAGCCAATGTTGTGATTATTTCTGAAATCAATGTGATTGGATTTCCTTGGCAAATGAGAAAGCCAATGTTAATTTTTTTTTTCCAAAGTTGTGTGGAAATCAATGTGATTGGGTTGTTTTCACTGAGATATAAGCTAATGTTGTGGAGTCTCTGAAATTACTCAAAGACTAAATGCGTTTTGGTTGTTTCTACAAATACAAATGCCAATGTTGTATTATTGCCCAAACTATTTTGAAAATTATAGTAAATTGAATTGTTTTTGATAAATCATAGGTCAATAAAAGTTGTAAAGAAATATTTGATAACTATGTAAATCGAAGTCCAAATTGACTTGAAATTGAGAGTAAAACCTTACTTATATAAAGTATGAATATCTTGATTTGTTATTATTGTGAAATTTATTACTATTGTTCATGAAATTTTCTTTAGGGTTGGATAAAAAGGATGGGTCTTTCATTCATGTTTAAAAGACAAATTATAGTGTAATACGAACTTATGCTTAATAAATTTTTGTTGCAGGACCTTGTATCGATGTATGTAATAGTTAGGTTGTAATTGGATTTTTATTGTACATGTAAATAATTTTGTAGACCTAATTGAAAGCTCTCTCTTACTCTCTATCTCCTTCTTCAATGATATTTTCTATCCATATTTGGAATTGTGTATAAAATCCTTATATAGAATATTATTGTGCAAGTTGGTGTACATCTTTACATAACTTTTCCATGGCATGCATCAATAGTATAATAACGTTTTATGATGGACATTAATTTAAATTGAAAGAAAAATAAAAAGTACAAATAAGTAGAAAATAAATTAATTGAATGTAAGAAAAATATATTCATTCATGGAAGAAAAGTTTAAAACATGTGGTTAGACTATATCTTTTTTTAATACATAATTCAAAATATAAATGTATGGGATTTGATTTATTACTCTTTTAGCTTTTATTTATAATTAGATTTTTATGGGATGAACATAATATAATTATTGAATGATGTAAGATATAATAAGGGTTGGAAGAATAGATGGGTCAATTCTTGGTTGAAATGATGTGAAATAAGGTCTATAACAATTAGAACATGTTTGTGAGAATGACTTGTAATGGGGAAGGAGTAGTCGATAACTTGGTACATCTAAATATAGAGAAAAATCTATCAAATTTTAGCAAAATTGTGATTAATACTTAAAGTACAATTTTATTAAGGTTTTATATCAGTATTTTGTACTTGAAATATTAATAACTCATTAACTAAAGCATGTTTTATAATAAGAAGTCTGATACTATAAGATACTTATAATTTATGATCAATGTTTATTTTAAATATAGGCCTATCATATAAATCAAAGTATTAATTAATGAGTTCAATTACTGAAATTGAGAAGACAAAGAGAGGGTGAAGCATAGAAAAGTGATGTTGGTTTGGTTCAAACTGGAACACTGTTTAGTCATTGAGTCATATCTGGAGTTGTAGATCTTGGATTTCAATTTGGTTTATATGGATATAAAACTACGACACGGGCCTAAAATATTTGGGAATGCAAGATTCAATTCTGTTATTTAGAAGTCCAAATCTTAGCAACAATGGAGAAGTTTAAATCTATCCTGCAGCCCAGATACTATTCAATATTTAGCCCATATCTTGAGTTCTAGAAGTCCAAATAACCTTAATTTTTTTTTTGAAAAGTTGAGACAATTTCCTAGAACTTTCATGATTCAAGGATTGCCACCGAATCAAAAATTGGCCACCTATTAAACAACTAGTCATCAAATCAATAGTTTTAAATTTTAGCCTATAAAAGGAGGCAGTTGCCATGCATTTAGGTATCTTGGTTTTTAGATCAAGATTATTGACATGACAAAAAGATTGATGTCTTCTCCCAAGTGCAGGAGTGTCGAAGTAATAAATAACCCGGTAAGACCGGGGTCGAACCACAAGGAGATTATTGTACAAATTATAAATATCAACAATACAACAACAATAATAACAATAACAACAATAATAGTAAAAATAACAACAACAATAACAATAATAATAATAATAATAATAATAATAATAATAATAATAATAATAATAATAATAATAGCAGTAGTAGTAGTAATAATAATAATAATAATAAAGAAAGAGAAGAAGATGATGATGATGATGAGAACTTGGAGATAGAATATTAAAATAAAGATTAAACAATGATAATAACAAATGTCAAGGTTAGAGGTTCCACTAATGGTATGTCAAACAAGTATAGTATAAATCTTATTGTTCAATTGGAAACCACACATAAAGGAGGTTCCAATCAGATTATAGATTGTTAATATGAGTACATTAGTCATCTTATTCAATTAATGCTAATACTTGTAAATTTCGTCAAGCATTCATGATTATAACTTATGTTAACAACAAATCAAGTTCCTTTCATAGCTCAGGTGTCGGTTATACCATACATTATGAGCTATGAAAGTGCCAAGTATTTGTTGTACCAAGTGTTATACAACATAAATCAAGATTAATTATTTAACAAGCAAAGTATTAAAGAGTGAACAAGATAACAAATATAAAACATATTAATATTAAACATTAAAGTCCATATTAAGTTTATACCATACTTATTCTTACACCATTAGTGTATCCTTTTCACCTTGACATAATTAACTTAGCTAGACATAATGAAAGAAAGAAAAATAGATAAAAAAAATAAGAACATAAATGAGAGAAGAGTTAACAAAGCAAAGGAAAGGAAATGAAAGGCATAAACTTGATATTAATGAAAACAAAGCATAAACACTACAAAGAATACAAAGAGAGAAAACAAGAACATGATCTTGATCTGGACACCAAGATGCCTAAATGCATGGCAAATGCCTCCTTTTATAGGCCAAAATTGGGAACTATTGATTTGATAACTAATTGATAAGTAGATGGCCAACCCTTGACTTGGTGGCAATCCTTATCTTCTCTTGTCTGCCCAAAACGTCATTGATAATATCAAAATTAGAGCCACTTGAAAACATGAAAGTTCTAGGCAATTGTCTCAGCTTTCCTGTGTAAAACATTCAGCTCATTTCGGCTTCTAGAACTCTAGATATGGCCAAAATACTGAACAGTGCTCGGGCTAGAGGACAGATTCAGGCTTCTTTGTTGTTGCAATAATTTGGACATGAAAATGGCCTTTTTAGATCTTGGGCTCCATATGAAAGTTGTAGGCCTATGTCTTACCTTTTCATCCATATAATGTAGACCTAAATCTGAGATTTATAGCTCCAGATATGACCCAATTACCGAATAGTGTTCCGGTTTGGATTGCACCGACATCTCTTTTCTAAGTTTGATCATCTCTCTGCCTTTGCAATTGAAGTTGTTAAAGTCATCAATCAATCCTTTCATTTATGTGATAGGCCTGCATTTAAAATAGACATTTACCACAAATTAAAGGTATCTTATATTATTAGATAGATTATTATAAAATGTACTTTAGTTAAGGAGTTATTGATACTTCAAGTGCAAAATGATGATATAAAACCATGATAAAAATGCACTTTTGAGTACTAATCACACCCCTCCAACTAGCTTATTACTAGTCCCTAGTAATCAAAGCGTTAAAATAGAATGACAATTTGCAAATTCCACAAAGTAAGGTATTCATCATTTAACTTCCATTACTCTATCGAGATAAACAAACTCTTGTTATATTTATATACTTGCTCAATACCTCTTAACAAGATATTCAAAAACCTTTTTTTTTGTGCTCATTGTATCAACACATAATTATGGGGCTTTTCTTGGAAGAAAACAAAAATTTTGTTCTAATGTTTAAGGTTAATTTTCTTGGGTTAGGATTATTATTTTTGTCTTTTTTTTTAATATACAATAATTTAAAACACCATGCATCTTTAACCTATGTAACGAGCTTTCAGCTAATGACTTCCAGACCAGTTGGTCTTAGGGCATTAGGTGTTAAGACACCCCTACGAGCTTAGTAACTCGGGTCGCAGATACTGATATGTAGATAGTGCAATGTTTGATTCCCTTAAGCTTTTCTCCTCAACCCATGTAACAAGCGTTGGGCCAATAGCTCCCAAGTCAGTTGACTTTAGGGTATTAGGTGTTAAAACACCCCTTCGGGCTTAATTGCTTAGGTTAGGGAGGCTACGAAACCAAACTTATCTACATTTTTATTATTATCATTCATTTTTTTTTCTTTTTCTCCTTTTCTTTTTCTCTGTTTTTTTAAATTATATACTAGCCCTTTCCCTTAGTTGTTAACTTTAACAAAAGAACATAAATAATGTAATAATCCAATATGCAACCC
>SRLM01001102.1:82914-99769 GCA_015708895.1 Populus ilicifolia
GTTGAGTGTTCATTTGTTTCACATATTTGACATGCAATGTTTTCAACAGATTTTAATTGACCACTCTTTTTCAATTCTAGTGCCTCGACTTTTCTAGCTAAAGATGCAAACTTGGCTTGAAGGTCATGATCTTCCCCAAGGTTGTACATATCTCCACTAGATGTATGAGGTTGAGTTTTACTAGGTGCCTCATAAGTACCCGCGGTGTCCCAATTTTGAGCATTTTCAACTAACAAGTCTAAGTACTCCATTGCTTCATTAGGGTCTTTGTCTTCAAAAGTTCCATTGCACATCAATTCAACCATTTGCCTATCTTTAGGTGTTAACCCTTCATAAAAATATGAAACTAATCTTCATATTTCAAAACCATGATGAGGGCAAGTACTAATCAAGTCTCGATACCTATCCTAACATTGGTAAAATGTTTCTCCTGGTTTTTAAGTGAAAGTGGTGATTTGTCTTTTGAAAGAGTTTGTTATGTGAGATGGGAAAAACTTCTTTAAAAAATCCTGGTCTTAAATTTTGTAGCCATGTTTTAGCTTTATCTTTTAATGAAAAAGGAAAAGGCTTTAATCTGATGGTGTTCATACTACAATTTAGAATATTATATGTGTTCCAAACCTCCTCAAATTCCCTTAAATGCAAGTATGGATTTTATAATTCAAAACCATGAAAAGAAGGTAAAAGTTGAATAATGTCTGGCTTAAAATTAAAATGAGATGCATCGGGAGGAAAAACTATACATGATGGTGCACTTGTTCTTGTTGGATTCATGTGGTCTCTAAGTGTTCTAGCACGGTTATTCTCATTATTCTCATTATGAAGTGATTGATTATTTTTTTCAGCCATATTTTCTAAAAATAATGAGGATACCCTACAAAGTCTACCACTTGATGTACGTAACCACATTCTCATGCACGCGTAAGAATAGAATAAAAAGAAAAGGAAAACAAAAGAAGAAGAAACAAGAGAAAAGAAAAAAAAGCGAAACAAAGTTATATACAAGAAAAAGTGAAAAGAGAAAATAAACTAAAAATTATAATTTATACAAAACTTACCTCCCCGGCAACGGTGCCAAAAACTTGACACGACAAAAAGATTGATGTCTTCTCCCAAGTGCAGGAGTGTCGAAGTAATAAATAACCTGGCAAGACCAGAGTCGAACCACAGAGAGGATACTGTACAAATTATAAATAACAACAATACAACAACAACAATAATAACAATAACAACAAAACAACAACAATAATAATAATGATAATAATAATAATAATAATAATAATAATAATAATAATAATAAAGAAAGAGAAGAAGAAGATGATAATGATGATGATGAGATATTAAAGTAAGGATTAACAATGATAATAACAAATGTCAAGGTTAGAGGTTCCACTAATGGTATATCAAACAAGTATAGTATAAACTCTTATTGTTCAATTGGAATCCACACACAAAGGAGGTTCCAATCAGATTATAGATTGTTAACATGATTATATTAGTCATCTTATTCAATTAATGCTAATACTTGTAAATTTCATCAAGCATTCATTATTATAACTTATGTTAACACCAAATCAAGTTCCTTTCATAGCTCAGGTGTCGGTTATACCATACAGTATGGGCTATGAAAGTGTCAAGCATTTGTTGTATCAATTGTTATACAACATAAATCAAGATTAGTCATTTGACAAGCTAAGTATTAAAGAGTGAACAAGATAGCAAATATAAAACATGTTAGAATCATACATTAAAGTCCATATTAAGTTTATACCATACTTATTCTTACACCATTAGTGTAACCTTTTCACCTTGACATAATTAACTTAGCTAGATATAATGAAAGAAAGAAAAATAGATAAATAAAATAAGAACATAAATAAGATAAGAGTTAACAAAGCAAAGGAAAGGAAATGAAAGGCATAAACTTGATATTAATGAAAACAAAGCATAAACATTACAAAGAATATAAAGAGAGAAAACAAGAGCATGATCTTGATCTGGACACCAAGATGCCTAAATGCATGGGAAATGCCTCCTTTTGTAGGCCAAAATTGGGAACTATTGATTTGATGACTAATTGATGAGTAGATGGCCAACCCTTGACTTGGTGACAATCCTTATCTTCTCTTGTCTGCCCAAAACGTCATTGATGATGTCAAAATTAGAGCCACTTGAAAACATGAAAGTTCTAGGCAATTGTCGCATCTTTCTTGTGTAAAAAATTCAGCTCATTTTGACTTCTAGAACTCCAGATATGGCCAAAATACTGAACTGTGCTCGGGCTTAAGGATAGATTCGGGCTTCTTTGTTGTTACAACAATTTGGACTTGAAAATGGCCTTTTTAGATCTTGGGCTCCATATGAAAGTTGTAGGCCTATGTCTTACCTTTCCATCCATATAAAATAGACCTAAATCTGAGATCTATAGCTCCAAAGATGACCTAATTACCGAATAGTGTTCCAGTTTGGATTGCACTAACATCTCTTTTCTAAGTTTGATCATCTCTTTGCCTTTGCAATTGAAGTTCTTAAAGTCATCAATCAATCCTTTCATTTATGTGATATGCCTGCATTTAAAATAGATATTTACCACAAATTAAAGGTATCTTATATTATTAGATAGATTATTATAAAACGTACTTTAGTTAAGGAGTTATTGATACTTCAAGTGCAAAATGATGATATAAAACCATGATAAAAATGCACTTTTGAGTACTAATCATGCACATGCAACAACAATTGACCTAGATTTCTATTTTTCATCATTCATTAGTTACAAAAATAGTTCCTAGTTCATTACTCCAAACAATTATAATTTCACATGTTAATTTTTTCCATATTCTTCAATCATTTTTATTTCATCCCATTTGTTCTTTGTTTGTGATTTGATAAAAAAAATGGTCAATCTCCTCTTTGAAGGCATTTATCATAAATTTTCAGCCAACTTTTTTCCGTATGCTTTCATTGCTTTGTTTGATAAGATGATTATTTTGTTTGATGAGTTGTTTGACAACACACAAATAATTACTTAATCTCAAATGTTTAGTCTTATTTGTTTGATAAGAAGAGTAAATATGATTGTATTGTATAATTTACACTTTAAATTTTAAAATAATGGAAGCATGAACATTATCACCATTAATAAGCTAAAACATTTAATACAAAGAACTCCAATATACATTCATGAATTGCAAAAATATATACATTGCTGAAAGGCAATTATGATTCAAAACTAACTATGCATTGATAGAATGAAAAGTCAATAATAACCAGAAGGCAAAGCAATGTTACTCGTTAAAAAGCAAATGTTTTATAGGTTATGGTTTGAACTAAAGCTCAAGTGTACAAGGTAACAATTGAGATACGATACAGTACAAGTCATGAAGCATGTTCACCGCCACAAGTATTCTTACTTAAACAATTGGGATATAATACCATTCACAAAATTACTTTTTTTTTTAATGCATTTTCTAGCTCTAGTTTTACTATTGTTGCTCATTGAAAGTAACTTTGCCAAAGCTCATAATACGTAGCATTAAGAAATGTTTTGATTGCTTTAATAACGTTGATTTATACAACTATAAAGTTTAAATAATTTGTTGCTATAAAGTGTAGGTCTTTAAAGAATTTGACAATAAATTCTTTAACTAACGTCATTACTTTCAGAGTTCATCAATAGACAGATTTTTAAATTAAACAAGAATAATCTAAGATCAAATCCAAAAATCTCTGAAACTGCAATCACAAATCCAAATTTACAAGCAACAAAAAGAAGAGATAGATAAATCATACCTCCAAATCGGTAAGAAATTCAGTCAAACTCATTGGAAAAAATTGCTACATGTTGTTAGCGTGAAGCACGATTGCACTCACCAAAATGTTTTAGTTTGATTTGTAGTTTTAAGGGGTTTGTTTCTTGTAGTAATTGTGTTAAGGCCACAACTTGTCTTTGGAATTGTAGAGAAAAGAAAGAAGAGAGATTCCAAAGAGAAAGAAAGAATAGAAGAAGATTGTACAGAAAAGATTGTTTCATTGATTACGAGATTGTCAAGCTATGAATTGCCGCCAATAGATGCTCTCCCAGCTAACTACTAACTATCTTCAACTCAAAAACTAACTCCCTAATACATTCACGTGGGAATCACCGCTTCTTATTGCATTTATTACACATTCTAGAATTCTTATTAACCACGTTTGTCAATATTGGATTTCTTCTCCTTCTGGAGCTATCACTCTTTGTTTGTTGAAGCTGGAGCTCAAACAATAAACCCCATGTTGAATGAATTCATGATATCAAGAATTATTATTAGACTCTAAAAATTCTTTACGTAATTCCTCAAGATTCTCCCCAGTAGAGTCTTCCTCAATTGCACCAATACCATGGTAGCAGCCTTGTTGCCCATTTTCATCATTCTTCTATCCAAAATTGCAACAAAAGCGACTCTAATCTTACCATTCTCATCAACAACTGGCAGATTAGAAGAGATTACTAATTAATCTCCAACCTTCTTTTTAAGTAATGAGACATGAAATACATGATGTTTTAATGTCTTTTTCGGTAGAAGTAATTTATCGGTTATTGTTCCCGCCTTCTGCACCACTTTATAAGGGCTACGGAATCAAGGACTAAGCTTTAAATTCTTCCTTAAGGATACACTTGCTCGTTTAAAAAGATGTAATTTAAGATAAACCCAATCCCCCACCTTGAACTCCCCTTTCAGATCTGCCTTTATTTACTATCTACTTCATTTTGCTTCTGGTTGCCTCTAATTGCTTTTGAAAAATGTGATATGTGTTTGTTCTAACCTGCACCATTTAATCCACAGCTTCCACAGGAGAAGAATCTTGCATTACAATCTCTTTGTTTTATGGTGCATACCCAAACAATGCATGAAAAAAAAAAGACATCTTAATGGGAGAATGATGGCCGGTATTGTATCACCATTTTGCCAACCCAGAATACAACTTCTTTGAATTATATATAACCATGTAAAACGATTAAAAAATTGGTATTTTTTTTAAAATAAAAGAATATCAAAGTAATAAATAATCCGATAAAATTAGAATCGAAAAACAGAAAGGTTAACTATATAAATTATAAATAATAAAAAAAAAAGAGCACTTTGAGATGTAAGATTAATGTAAAGATTAAATAATAATAAAAATAAATATCAATGTTAGAGGATCCACTAATGTTATTGCAAACAAGTATAATATAAATATTTTTTATTACTCAAATGAAAACCACACACAAAGAAAGTTTCAATCAAATTATAAATTATTAACATGATTATATTAATTATCTTATTCAAATAATATTAATACTTGTAAATATTGTTAGGTATTTATGATTATAACTTATGTTAACAATAAATCAATTTTTTTTTATAGCACAAGTGTAAGTTATATCATACGGTTAGGCTATGAAAGTGTCAAGTATTTATTATATCAAGTGTTATATAATATAAATTTAGATTAACCATTTAATAAGCAAAGTATTAAAAGTAAACAAGATAATAAATACAAAACATGTTAATATCAAATATTAAAGTCTATGTTGAGTTTATACTATACTTATTCTTATACCATTAGTATAACATTTCCACCTTGATATAATAAACTTAGCTAAACATAACGAAGAAGAGAAAAATAAATAAACAAGATAAGAACATAAATAAGATATAAGTTAATAATATAAAGGAAAGGAAATGAAAAACATAAACAAAAGATTAATGAAAGCAACATTTAAGTATTACAAAAAATATATAAAGAAATAGAGCAAGAACATAATTTTTATCTGAAAATCAAGATGCCTAAATGCATGACAAATGCTTTTTTATATAGGTTAAAATTTAAAACTATTGATTTGTTGACTAATTATTGAGTGGGTGGTCATATCTTGACCTAATGATAATTTTAATCTTCTTGTCTGAACAAAACATCATTACTAGTATCAGAATTTGAATAAATTATCCCATAAAAATTATAAAAAATTGTCTCAGCTTTCTAACAAAAAAAATAAGATCATTTGAACTTCTAGAACTCAAAATATGAGTTAAATACTAAATAGTATTTGAGTTGTAGGAAAAATTTGAATTTCTCTGTTGTTACTACAATTTAAACTTAAAAACGATCATTTTGAATATTGAATTCCTATGAAAGTTTTAGGCCTATATATTAGTTTTCTTTTCATGTAGAGCAAACCTAAATTCAAGTTTTATAGCTTCAATTATGATCCAATGACCAACAGTGTTTCAATTTGGATTAAACTAATATCTCTTTTCTATGTTTGTCTCTTTTTTTGTCTTTTGAATTTTAGTAGTTAAACTCATCAATCAATCTCTTAATTTATATGATAGGTCTGTATTTAATAGGAATATTTACTATAAATTAAAGATATTTTATATTATTATATATATTATTATAAAACATGCTTTAACTAAAAAGTTATTAATGTTTTAATTGCAAAATGATGCTATAAAAACTTGATAAAAATATACTTTTAAATACTAATCAACATACATCTCATATAATTTTCAGGCATTGATTGATTCACTCTCTTAAATTAATTACAGATCTGATTGAAAGGGATAGGTAAAACTCATGAACAATTTGACCCCCATTCTCTTCGGCAATTGTTTTCAAAAAATGCTTGTGAATAACTTGTCCCTAACAATTACAATTGAGGTTGGCATTCCATCAAACTTGTAAAAATGATTCAGGACCGAGCTAAAAATGAATGTGTTAAGAGGCAATAAAATGAGCATATTTAACTATTATTATTAATGTACTCATTCCGCCAGATTTAGGAAGTGCTATAATGAAATCCATTGTAATATTTTTTCCATATACCTTCTAGTAATGGAAAGGGTTATAGCAACTCTGGATAAGCCACCCTTTCGAGTTTTGCCCTCTTGCAAGTATCATATTCTTCCACCACTTGCTTAATCATTTGCTTTATTGATGGCCAATAAAAATATGATTTAAGACTCTTATATGAATTTTGAATACATGTGTGTCCCTCAACATAAGAATCATGAGTAGCATCAACCAGTCTCTTCTTTAATCCCTCGTTACTACCAATTACAACCATGTTCTTATACCTTAGTACACCATCTGCTAATGTAGACTTAGGCCGACTGTTAGCATAGAGTAACTTCTTAGCCACAATATCTCTCAGTTGTGGATCATTTTCGTAGAACTTGCTTATTATCTCTCCATACCACTTCGTGATTATTATTGTTATAGCATGAATGTAGCTGACATTGTCTGTAATTGCTCCTTTATTTGCTATTAAGCTATCTTGCAGATAAACCTTCATGGACAAGGCATCTGCTACCATGTTATCCATTCTTTTCCTGTGTTAAATGGTATACTGTAGCTCTAACATATTTGTTAGTCCTTTCCTTCGCAAAGGGGTGTGAATTTTCTGTTCCTATAGGTATTCCAAGCTCTCATAATCAATTTTGATGATAAACTGAACATATTCCAGGTAGTGTCGTTATCTATCAATTGCCATTAAAATGGCCATGAACTCCTTCTCATATATTGACAATCTCATGTGATGAGAACTTAAGGCCTTGCTAACAAATGCCAAAGGTTTTCCTTGTTGACTAAGCATTACCTCCGAGCCTGAAAGCACAAGCATACGTTTCAAGGATAAAAACCTTATGAAAATCTGGAAATGTTAATACTAGAGTCTTGCACAATGCCTTTTTAAGGTGATCAAAGGCTTTCTAAACTTCTAGGTTCCACCTGAAACTATTCTCCCTCAATAATTCAGTTAGAGGTTTACTCAAGATTCCAAACCCTCTAATAAGCTTTCTGTAATAGTTTGTCAATCCAAGAAAAACTCAGTCTTCTTAAGATCATTTTCTAATCCTTTTACCGAGACAATATGGCCAAAATATTCAACTTTCTTCACAGAATGTGCACTTGGATAGTTTAGCAAATAATTGGTTGTTTCTTAGTGTTTCCATGACCAATTTGAGATGTTCAACATGTAATTCTATAGAAGAGTTGTATATTAAGATGTAATCAAAGAAGACTAAGACAAATCTCATTTATTAAGGTTCTAATATGCTATTCATCAAAGCTTGGAAAATTGCATGGGCATTAGCTAAGCTAAATGGCATTATCTTAAACTCATAATGCCTTTGATGTGTTTGAAAAGAAGTTTTGGCTATATCTTCTTTTTTTCATTCGTACTTGAAGATATCCTGATAGTAGGTCCAGTCGTTAAAATAATTTAGATTCGTTAAGCTCATCCATTAGTTCATTTACAAGGGGAATCGAAAACTTATTTTTAACCAAAAGCACTGGTAGAGAAAAAGGATTGCTGCGATGCTGTAAGATTCCATTTGATAGCATTTCCCTGACCAATCTTTCAATCTCTTTTTTGTGAATAAAAGAGCTCTTGCAAAGCCTGATGTTCACTGGTTTCGCCCATGGAATTAGTGGAATCTGATGATACAAATTTCTAACTGATGGTAGTTGTTTTTGTTCCTCAAAAAGTAATTGAAACTCCCTCAACAATGTTTTGATCTCCTCATTTTCAATGTGAACATCTAGTTCTTCAGAAGTGGTTATAGAAAACAGTTGTCCCACAAAACCAGAGATAGCTTGTTTTAAGCTCTTACAAACTTTGGTGGCTGTTATCATTTGCAATTATATTGGCACTACAATGCCCTTGAGCTCTATATTGTCATGCCTCCCTTCTCGAAAGAAATCTTTTTCTTGATGAAATAAATAAAAAAAAAAAAAAGCATAATGGAAGTCTTTTGAGTAATAGCTTTAATTTCTTGGACAACGGCTTCATCAATGACGTTGACGGTACTGCCAATATCAATCAAAACTATTAAGTCCTTTACCTAACAATTCCCTTGGATCCTTATGGTTTTGTATGCATAGCTATCTACCATAGCATTAAGATATAGACCATACTCTTCTATTGTTTCAAATTCTATCTCTATCCCATTAGTATCTCCTTCTTCAGCTTCCTTGAATTCTTCATCATCTTCATCCATTCCCTCCATCAAATGTAAACCTTTATTGTAGCACTGATGACCTTGTTTATATTGCTCCCCACGCTTATAGCACTGCCCAAAGCGTCTCCTCTTTTCATACAATGATTTTGCAGGTTGTTTGGTCTCCTTCAGTGCATCATTTTTCATTTGATTGTTAATTTTGGAAGGAAGGTTGCTCCCCCATTTACTGATCCCAGTAGTAAAAGTTGGCTTAGCAGCTATTCTGCTTCTTCTTAACATGTTTTGCATTAGATTCTTCTTGTCATTTTGCCTCTTCAAAGGCTTGCATCCATGAGGAAGGTTTAAGGATCTTTAGCATTAGTTTCACATCATCTTTCAATCAAATGATGAAATTGGAGATATAATAAGATTCTGGTGGTGCAGGGTTCATGACAGTCATTAAAGATCCGAGCTCCTCAAATCTTTGTATATAGTCTTTTACTTCATTTTCTTGAGATAGTTTTTTAAACTCCTTTACCACATCTTTCTTGGCTCCGAACCGTAGGTAGATTCCCTTTTGAATTCTTCCCAACTAACCATCTCCCCATCACTTACCATAAATCCTTCAAACCATACTTCTCTGCTCTCCCTTCCAGGTACATAGAAGTTATTTCCACCCATTGATTTACTTGAATAAGGTGTAGCTTGAAATACTTTCTGCATATCCTAATCCAACTCCTAGGATTTTCTCCTTGAAAGGTTGTGAATTCCATTCGTGGTAGAGGTGTAGTGTGACTTCCTCGATGCCCATCCCAATAATTTGATCCTTCCAGCATAATGTTGTTTCTAGGAAGTAGTAAAATTCCATCTGCAACTGGTCCAGTTCTTCCGTTAGAATTTTGGTTCCTCGTTTCCTCTTTCTCAGCTTCTTGATTGATAACTATAGTTTGCAGTGTAGTCAATATGGAATCCAGCTGTGCTTTGAATTGTTCATTCTTCTTGAACTGCTCCTCCCACTACTTCTGATTCTGCAGGGAATCCGCATGCCTCTGTTGCATCTGTTCTTGGAATTCCTCATGAATTCAGTGGACTTGTTCTCCCACTATCGTTGCTGCAAAGAATTTTGTTATTGAATTAAAGGTGGATCTTTAAATGTTCTGATAGCAATTTGTTAAGGGTACAGCCTTATCTTTGGAGTTGTAGAGAAAAGACAGAAGAGAGATTGCAGAGAGAAAGAAAGAATAGAAGCACATTGTACAGAAAAGACCTTTTCATTGATTACTTGATTGTCAAGCTAGGAATTGTTGCCCTTGTACACAAGAGATGTTCTTCCAGCTAACTACTATCTACAAAAAGACTAACTTTTCTTCTCTTTCGAGTTAGATGTTTCTCCAATTTCTTCTGTCATTTATTCAACATAGACATGCAATCAACAATTCGGTCATATTCTTTTTACCTCTTAAATACTGTGTACTAAAACTAGTTTAGAAACCCGCGTCAATATTGTGAGAAGAATCAAAACTTTATTCAATATCAAGGAAAAAAAAATATTTCAGTTATATAAAATGATTTGATATTATTAATATTATTATTAAACATGATTAAATAGGTTTACCCTCCAACCTTTCTATTTGATTTATTATTTAGTTGAGGTTTAAAATTAAATTATTGAAGAGTTGTTTAATTTGAAACAAGCCAACCAATAAAATATATTTTAAAAATAAAATTGATTAAAAAATAATATATTAACCCAACTCCAACCTAGTTTAGATTTAAAATTAAATTATTAATCCAATCAATTTAATTACTTCAAAAATAATTTAATTAAACTTGACCGACCGATGGATAGGTAAAAGAATGGCACACCATCCACCGTTTACGTAGTGAAATCTTAGTGAAAAGTTGGGTAGTGGTAGAATGATGGTGGTGGGATGATGACAAGGTGGTAAATGATGATAATGGTGATGGCTAGGCGGTGGCGGCGAAAGTAGCAAGTCGTTTGACAACAGTGCAGGTGAAAAAATGTGAGCTTCAGCAGCTAAAAAAATCTCTGCAAATGGACCTTACATTAATAGATATTATACACAACAAACATCCCAAAAAGGCAGTAGAACGGCAGTAGGAACCTTTTTTTGGCAGCTGCCAAGCCAGACATTACGTAAAGGCAGTTTGATTTCCAATAGGTGCCGGTGGCTATGGCCAAATGCTTGCAAATGACCTCAATATTACATTCACGTAAACGTTCTTTACTTGCACACAACAAAGTACATCCAGAAAGCTAGAGAAGAAAAGGGTCTGGTTGGTATGATGCAAGAACTAGACAGACAAGAAAATAAGTTCGCAGAATTATAGAACAAACTAGCCACTGTACTAGAAAACACGAGACCAACAAATAAACCACCGGTATTAAATTTCTCTTACAGTGAACTGTCAGTACAATCACTAAAATGTCTAAACCCTAGCAAGCTCTGATTATTGTCCAGTGGTCTCATCTGCTGTTCTCATATCAATGTATCCTTTGCTTCACCCGCCTTCCATTCATATCGCTATCTAAGGTGTCATTTCCATGTGTACAAGTGATGACAGAACGCTCACCATTTTTGGCAACATATTGCAGTAGTTCCGTGATGACAGAAGGGCAGCTTTCTTTTAAGTATTCAAACCCATCTGTTTGCATCACAGCTGAAACGAATCACCAGCACACAGTCATTAGTTCTGCATTCATTAAGAAAGTCTCCAACCAACAGTCAATATCAAAACTTAAAAATACTATGCACACACAAGCATGCTGGAAAATCAGGGTGGACACTAATCAAGTGTATAGAAAAATGTTTATTCATTAGTTTCCATACATCCCCAAAAAGAACACTAAGCCAACAAAAGGAGAGAGTAAATGGCAACCAAATATGACACAATGCTTTGGCTTTTGGTAGTTTGGGAGTCCATCTGATTACATGAACATACACCACATTCAAATGATAAAGAGTTGACTAATGCAATTACTGTTTGAAAACAATTTAAACACCAGGGGTGGTTGGCTGAGGAAACAGATGAAAAACTGAGCTCTGTCAAAGCCTAATCAAGCCATGCATAATCAGCATCACCTTTTCATTAACTTGGTTCACTGTTTCGTAACAAAAGGCAGGGGCACTATAATGCAATAAAATTAAAAACAAGTGCAAGCAGCAACATAAGACACCCAAAAAAAAAAACTTTATAAATGTGAATATATTAAAATTCATGTGAACACATCAATCAGTAAATATCTTAAAATGTTAAATGCACACTGGATCTCATGAGGATCAATCCATTCAAAAGCTACAGTGCAAAAAATGGGAAAGGGTGGTTGGTTGGCAGCTTGCCCATTGCCCTTTTTTTTCTTCGTGTGAAGTAAAGAAGGCCATTAGCAAGTCATGACTCCATCAAAGCAGGTTGCTGGGGAGAGATTAAGGACAATCCTACCATACAGCACTTTTGCATCAACTGTTTTCAACTTCAAGACTGGAACCTGCAACTTTATACTTGCATGTCCAATACTTGTACAATGAACACTATGGCTGTAACTCATTTATCAAAAAAGACAATTTTCTACTACATATCAAAAATCCAAATGGAGGCACAGGGATGAAAGTCTTACCTTTCAAATTTTCAGGCAAAGCAATGAATTTGAGACATACAGACTTTAGTTGGATGCACTGATGCTGCTCCGCTAGAGCTAGTGTTGTTGCAACGGTGTTTATTGCAACATCTTCACAAAGTCTAGCCTCACAGAGCAATCTGAGCCTCTCAAGTGCATAGCGATCTGCTGCTGCAAGCAGATGCTGAGCCATCAGTGTAGAAACCCATTTTGAGTTCAAACCAACAAGTTCCTCAATGTCTGGCAAGGCATCCCAGTACATAAAATGGATTAACGCCTGCAAACACCCAAACATGAGAGAAGAACAAGTTATATTTCCGCAAGTTAACCTATTCACCTTTCCTCGTATTTGAAAGATTATTTATTAACCTTATGATCAATAAGGAACTGGGTAAGCTAAAAACCTGGTCTATAGTCTTTAGGATGATTGTGATTTTGGTTTAAAGGGATTTAAATATTATTCCAGCAACATTTGACAGCTTTAAGCCTGTCCAGTATGCCTTCTAAACCAGCAGATCTAGGTTCATAGGAGGTTCAATGGTGATAAAGATGTCACCAACCTCTGCCATCCCGATATTCCATAGCTTTTGCACCAATATTACACCATTTGCATTATACATCCAGGCACCATAAACATTCAATTCTAAACAGTTTTTAAATTAGTAACACCAGCACCCTTAACATTTATCACAATTTATATTGGCTCCAATCCAATTATCAGAAGCTCAATAGAAGAATCTAGTTAACAGAACATTACCAACACTAAATAGAAAGCCTACATGCTAAATAAAAATAAAGAAGCAGGGGTAATGACAGGGTGAAAGTGAAGCACAATTAGGCCATTCTTCAGTTAACCTCACAACAAAGTCATTTCCTTTCTTAGGTCCAGCCCATTTTCACCTAGGGAAAATGCAGTTACTACTATCATCTGTGTGACTACGTTGAGCATAGTAGAATTGTTTGGTGTCATTTTGTCCACAACAACATATGCTTACAAGCCTAAAAACAATTGAATTCCAATGAGAACTGAGACGAAATAAAACTGACTTGTTTTAGAAAATCATCAATGCATTTGTTACAAGGAATAGAAACGGTATGGTGTAGTTATCCTACTGCAATTTTATCACCTGATCTATCAAGCCAGAACATGGATGAAACATAGTTCAAAATTTTTGCCAAAAGGATTTTAAGAGGTGTGAATCAACTAGAGTGTTATGTATAATTAAGCAAGGATACTCTCAAGCTGATGCAATGAAATATGCAGCTTACTTGACTAGTAATGGACAAACTACATATATAACAGGACAAGCAGGTAGAGAAGCAAGAAACAGTAAACCTTAACCGGAGTGAGTAAGAATAAGGATAGGAGCAGTGCCTTGGGAGATGAATCCACATGTAAATTTGTGTATGGCACCACAAATATCCTGCACAACACCACAATTACTCACCTAACAAAGGCAACCAGCCAATAAAGTTACCTCTTCCCATGAAACTTATCATGGAATGCATAATATCTCATAACTAATGCATTAAAATTACCAAAACCTTTAAGTGCAGACCAATACTTGAACAATGAGGACCACCTGTACTCTCAAGTGTATGCTACAGCTACAGCCAAGACATTAAAATAACTTGGCAAGTTCACCGCTTCAGACAAATTCCACCTTTCCAGTCTAAAATACGTTTAACAAGCACAGTACTTAATTGTGCCTCGCTTGGGATTTCTCATTTCAGAATGCAATGCTGTCCACTATTTTCCACTTTTATTTTAAAGCAAAGGAAATGAAAGAAAAAAAAAACCTTTAATCAAGGCTTTTGCAACAAATCTTGAATTATAATGCATGTCATAAAATTTGCATATGCTAGGTTCAAAACAATATTGACATCTCCAAACTTGCAGTAAAAGATTATATGCTTCTCGACTAACAGTTAACAATCACTCACGTTACTTGTGCTTCCTAAAACACTTTAAAAATGTAACCATATCAAAAAAAGGGCAAATATAACAGCATATTCCATTCAACAATCTGAACAGGAAGAAACAAGGTACAACCATAAAAACAGACAGCAGAAAATGAATTAAGACTTTTGCAACTAAGATTAACATTCCAGTCAGATATTATCAGATTTATTTTCACAGCTTGTTTGTCTGTGTGTGCATTCATGCATGCTCACATGCATGTAAAAGAGAGAGCAAGAACGAGAGTGGGGACCTTAAAAACTGGGGCTTCCATATCTTCAACTTTGATGCATTGAGTGTTTTGATCTTTCATTGGACCAAAAAGCTGTGCTCTAAACACTGGGGAGCGTGCTGCCAGAACTATTTTGTGAGAAGCAAAGGTTTCTCCATCAACTTCAAAATTAACATCAGTCCCCTTTCCACTGTCTAAAAGCTTTCCAAAATGCTGACCAATATTGGAAGGTGGCACAGAAATGGTGTAGGTCTTAGGCCCCTCGGTGTGAGACTTAACAACACCAACACAGCAGCGAACTAGTAGGGTATCATCCTTAAGATAGTCTGATGTCTCTAATTGATTCCTTCTATAAAATCGCTTATAACCCCTGCAGCATCCAACAGTAGCACCCGTTACATTGTGTTTTTCATCCACCACAACATCCACAAGTAATCAAAACTACTGAAACTTAAAGAATGAATAAAAGATACTTGGATAATGTCGGTGGTGTAAAAAATTGGTCTGAAAATAATTGTTGATTCCCAGAAAGCATCCTTGCGCACTGCAAGGATGGCATTGCAGATAACAAATCCGAGAGCAATAAATAATGATGTTGTTAATGTGTACTTAAGATGACAATACGCTTAAAGATACTTCAATAATGTTGGAGGTGAAAAATTCTGGTTTGAGAAAGAAAAAATGTCTGATTCCCAAAGAGTATCCTTGCACACTGCAAGGATGGCATTATCCAAAGGAGCAATAAATAATGACGCTATCAATATGAACTTAAGATGACAAGACGCTTACTAGTAAAGCCTATTAATAAATCGGTAATCACACAGTACATGAACAAACAATAGGAACAGACATTTAGACATTTTAAAAGAGGGAAAAAAACAAATCTATTATATAGAATGCAATTATATATGAAATAGTGAAATACAGAAATATAGAATAATAATAGACATTCAACTAAGTGAAAAGTGCTCTATATGCCCTGAAAATCGAAAAGAAAAAAAGCTATACTTAATTTCTTTTCCATATACACAACAATTTTCCATCATTTCTAAAAAAGTCAGTAAATTCTAAATTCTCACCAAACATCAAACAATTAGCGTTAAACCACACACAAAATCTAAAACGTCATGCCATTGCAAAATTAATACTTGAAAAAAAAAACAACAATCAATCGTAACCGTACAAGCACTTTGATCAATTAGAATACACAACCCTAAAAATTCAGAATTCAGACATTTCAATCTAAAAAGATAGAGAGAGAGAGAGAGAGAAAACTCACCACATACTGCCACGATACTTGAGCGTATAGGGCCCGCTCTCAAGGGCTCTCCCAAAATGGCTATGAACCTTATGTCTTTCTTTCCCACTTTGATCCATCAACGACAATTCAAACAAAGCCCTAACATCCGTCCCCTCGCTAGCAAGAGCAATGAATAAGGAGACATAAGTGGCATTATCTTCAGGGCTTTTACCATCTGGGTAGAAATATATAGCCCATGCATATCCACCAATATAAAAGGTATCCGATGCGACGTATTTGCCTACCCCCATGCCTTTCGAAAGAGAATAGCCACCGATCTTGAATTCATGAGACCCATTTACGGTTTCCGTTATAGAAGATGATGTCGTTTTTGTTGGAATTGATGATGATGGGTTTGATGTGGGAGATGCTGCTGGGAGGTCTCTGCTAGAAAACCTTATTGTGCCCATCAACTATTGAGAAAAAGGGTATCTGGGTATCCTGGGTTTTTGTGTTTTCAGGGATATTGATGAGGGAATTGAAAGGGGTCTGATTCAATTTTGGATTTTGAGAGAGATTTAGGTGTCCTAACGGAGAATTGGTATTTTACAGGAAAAAAAAATAATGGATGAGTTTTTTTATAGGAAGATGTGAAAAGAAGAAAAAAGTTTGTGGTGGTGACGGTGGAGATAGCAGCGAGTAGTAATATTTTTAAAAAGAAAAAAAATGAAATATAAAAAATAATATTTTTTATATTTTTTAATTTATTTTTAATATTAATATATTAAAATAATTAAAAAAATCAAAACTATTTGATTTA
>SRLM01001102.1:126519-263132 GCA_015708895.1 Populus ilicifolia
AAGTTTATGCCTTTCATTTCCTTTCCTTTGCTTTGTTAACTCTTATCTTATTTATGTTCTTATTTTGTTTATCCATTTTTCTTTCTTCTATTATGTCTAGCTAAATTAATTATGTCAAGGTGAAAAGGTTACATTAATGGTGTAAGAATAAATATGGTATAGACTTAATATGAACTTTAATGTTTAATACTAACATGCTTTATATTTGTTATTTTGTTCACTCTTTAATACTTTGCTTGTTAAATGACTAGTCTTGATTTATGTTATATAACAATTGGTACAACAAATGCTTGGCACTTTCATAGCCCATATTGTATGGTATAACCGACACCTGAGCTATGAAAGGAACTTGATTTGTTGTTAACATAAGTTATAATCATGAATGCTTGATGAAATTTACAAGTATTAGCATTAATTGAATAAGATGACTAATGTAATCATGTTAACAATCTATAATCTGATTGGAACTTCCTTTATGTGTGGTTTCCAATTGAACAATAAGAGTTTATACTATACTTGTTTGACATACCGTTAGTGGAACCTCTAACCTTTGACATTTGTTATTATCATTGTTAATCCTTTAATTTTCCATCTCAAAGTTCTCATCAAATTTTCTTCTTCTTCTTTATTATTGTTGTTATTATTATTATTATTATTATAGTTATTAATATTATTGTTGTTGTTGTTATTGTTCTTGTTATTGTATTATTATTATTTATAATTTGTACAATTAACCTCTCTGTGGTTCGACCCCGGTCTTACCGGATTATTTATTACTTCGACACTCCTGCACTTGGGAGAAGACATCAATCTCTTTGTCGTGTCAGTTGTACATGGAGAATTTATGCTTATTTGTTATTTGGTATCAAAACTTTTATGATCAAGTCATTGAAAGGCAAGCATAGTTGTATTATATTGACATGATCAAAAGATTGATATCTTTTTCAAGTGCAGAGTATCAAAGTAATAAATAACTTGTAAGATCGGGGTCGAACCATAGGGAAGTTAATTGTATAAATTATAAATGACAATAACAATAATAATACTAGTAGTAGCAGGAATAACAATAGAAGAAGAAGAAGAAGAAGAAGAAGAAGAAGAAGAAGAATAAGAAAGAAAAACAAGTTAATGAGAACTTTAAGATGGGAGATCAATGTGAGGATGAAATAATAATAACAATAAATGTCAAAGTTAGAGTATCTACTAATGGTATTTCAAACAAGTATAGTATAAACTCTTATTACTCAATTGAAAACTACACACAAAGGAGGTTCCAATCAGATTATAAATTGTTAGCATGATTACATTAGTTATCTTATTCTAATAATGTTAGTACTTGTAAATATTATCAAGCATTTTAACTTATGTTAACAAAAAATCAAGTTCCTTTTATAGCACAAGTATAGGTTATACTATATGGTTGAGGTATGAAAGTGTCAAGTATTTGTTGTATCAAGTATTATATAATATAAATCTAGATTAACAATTTAACAAGCAAAGTATTAAAAGTGAACAAGATAATAAATACAAAACATGTTAGATTCAAACATTAAGATCCATGTTGAGTTTACACTATACTTATTCTTACACCATTCGTATAACCTTTTTACATTGACATAATAAACTTAGTTAAACATAATGATAGAGAAAAACATAAATAAACAAGATAAGAATATAAATAACATCAAAGTTAACTAAGTAAATGAAAGGCATAAATAAGATATTAATAAAACCAAAACTTCAGTATTATAAAAATACAGAGAGAGAAAGCAAGAGCATGATCTTGATCTAGGAAACCAAGATGCCTAAATGCATGGCAAATACTCCTTTTATAGGCCAAAATTAAAAACTATTGATTTGATGACTAATTGATGATTGGGTGGCTAACTTTTAACTTGGTGACAATCTTTATCTTCTTTTGTCTGAATAAAACGTCATTGATAACGTCAAAATTTAAACTAGACCTCCACATGAAAATCTAGAAAATTGTCTCAACTTTCCAGAAAAAAATAGAAGTTATTTGGACTTCTAAAACTTTAGATATGAGCTGAACACTTAACAGTGTTTAGGTTGCAGGACAGATTTGGACTTGAAAACGACCTTTTTAAATCTTGAACTTCTATGAAAGTTATAGGCCTATGTCTTACCTTTTTATTCATATAAAGTAAACCTAAATTTGATATCTACAGCTCCAAATATAACTCAATTACCAAACAGTGTTTCAATTTGGACTTCACCATCATCTCTTTTCTAAGTTTGGCCATCTCTTTGTCCTTTCAATTTCAATACTTAAACTCATCAATTAATCCTTCTATTTATGTAATAATTCTATATTTAAGATGAATATTTACCACAAATTAAAGGTATCTTATATTATTAGATATGTTATTATAAAACATGTTTTAGTTATGGAGTTATTGATACTTCAAGTGTAAAATAATGATACAAAACCTTGATAAAGATACATTTTTAAAGATTAATCATATACCATTCATCATCAAAGAAGTTAACTTTACATAGATAGCTAAAAAACTATTACCCCTACTTAATTGACCATAACATATTCTATAAATATCTTGAAACCATTCTAAATGATAAGTTTACAATAAAATTACATCTAATATAGTTATGAAGGGCTAAAACAAAAACTGAGAAATTCATATAAGGCAATCATATAAAAAGTTGCTTAGATATTTTTAGTTATTGAAATATTTTATCCATATTTTTTATATTTATTAAAGGTTTGACCCTAGTTTTAATGTTGATGTCCATTCACCTTGAAAGTTTCAACAATTTATATTTTTGTGAAATCCATGAAAGATGGCTTCATAATTGGTTGTGAATAGTTTATAGGAATTAATGATCTCTATTTCAAAGGTCTTTATGAATGAGTGTTATTAGCAGTAGTTGGTCTAGATGCATATAAATAATTATTTTTAATTGCATATATTGTTTTAAAGGCTAAAAACAATACTATTTAGAGATGATTTTTTGTATGTTTTGTATGGCTTTATCAAAACTAGAATAAGCCACAAGTCATTTTGTATAATGTCTAATATACAAAAGGTTTGATTAGCTTATATATGTATGTATTTATGTAATTATTAAAAACATTTTACAAAGTCTTCTTGAAGGTGTTGTAAAGATTTTTCCTTAGATAACATATAGACAATGTATAAGATATATTAATGTCAATTTAGAATAAAAAAATATTCCATAGATTAAAGGTTAAACTTGAATTTTAAGAAGCTTCTAAATCATTTGATACCTCAGCCACTGTAGCCACATGCAAATATTGGTGAATTAAAACTAGTGTTGTTGATTGGTTTAAGAACATCCATTTTAAAACTTAGATAAAATATTTATTTGATACTGAAGTGAAGGTTAAAAATATAACAAATAATATGTCCAAATTAATTAATTATTAAGTTGATAAGTATAGAAAGATGTCAATTGTGATGTTACTTGAAAAAATTAGGTTGAAGCTGATGTATAGGTTTTATGATAGGTTTGCTGAAGTTGCTAATTGAAAGACTAAAATCAATCCTTATCCTTATGAAAGGAAGGTGTTGGATAAGGTAGTGAAAAACTCAAGAAACTCAAGAATGTTTCCTACAATTGTTGATAGGTTACTAAGTGTTTAAAGAGTATATTAGAGTTTTAATCATTTTAGAAAAACAACATTTCTTATGTTGTTCATGAGCACTGATAAGGATTTTATATGAACATGTTGTTTTTTATATACGTCATAAAATAATAAATTTAGAATAATATTATCATTACTTTTTTAGGGTTATGACTTTTATGACTTATAATGAGGTGGTCCACTTATTACTAGAAGTTGATTTTAATTCATATAAAGGAGATGTGATTATTTAATCTTTATTCTTTAAAAAGAGTATGGGCAAACCTAAAAATAATATGAAAGGATAATAAAAAGAAATTGAGATCCTGAGAAAAAGAACTTTGATAATTAGATGTAATATATGCAAATTATTTATTCATAACTTTAGGACTTGCCACAAGGATCATATTGAACAAGTTAAAGTTCAATATAATATACTGTTAATATACTGTTAATATGGAAGCCACATATAGGATAATAAGTACCAAATAAGTTGGTGTTTAATTTATTATAGATACAGAATCTAGAGGTTTGAGAGAAATCAGAGATGGTAAAAATGATGGCATAACAAAAATGACTTAAAAATATGTTTCACTTTAAATTTGAATTATAATTATGATATTTACTTATCATTTTTTACATACTTGCAGAATATAAGTTTAAAAAATAGTGTCAAAGCATCATCTCAACTCTTAACCCCAATAAGTTACATTAAGTGTGAAATGAAGATTGGTGTTAATAATGTTTTATTAGTAATGTTTATTTTAGATAAACACTTTAATTTGCTTACTAATTTAATGATGTATTGTTATGTTGATGATTTTAGATAATTATTTTTTTTGTTTAACAACTTAATTATGTAGTGTTATGTGGATAATTTTAGATAAACATTTTATTTTTCTAATGATTTTTATTTTAAAGCAACCTGATATCTTTAAGTGTTGTACATTTGTTTGATGTTATTTTGTATTTGTTAAACATGAATAATATAATAGATAGAAACAATAAAACTACACACATTAAATTTGTTATCAACATTAACTTAACATTTGTTAAGTTAGCTCCAGTATTATGATTCTTAATCCAAACTCTATGTAATTCGTCATTTATTTTCTTCATTTTATGTAGTATTAGCTCAACATCATTAACATCTTCTTAGGTAGTTATTTTAATTTTACTAATAGGTTTATACTAATCAATGAAAATATCATCAAATTACCTATCATCATATATAGAGAATAACTTCTTTTTACCAACTTTTATTTCTTATGTCTTATAGTTTTTTTTCTTATGTTTTTTGCACTTTATATTTTAAACTCTAGTCCGCCTAGTTGCTACCTCATTTATTATTGACATTTGATGCAGATGAAGACATGTTGATAATGTTACGATGAAGATAAAGGTACATGTGTGTATGATTATTGGTTGTTATTATAAAGAAGAAACATATAAAAGGATGGTGACAACATTTATGGTAGTATGAAGAAGAAAAGCCTAAAAATTAAAGGATGGTGGCAACACTTATGGTAGTATGAAGAAGAAAAGCCTAAAAATTAAGTGTTTATACATTTTTCATGATAGTATTGGTGACAATATTCTGATTATTTGTTATTATGAATTTAAATGAATATTGATTAATTTAAGATGCATACAATAAAATTGCTAATACAAAAATAATAGTAATGAAAAGAAAATAATCATAGAGTGTTCATAGTGTTCATGGTAAGAGGAATAATTTGGTAGACATGATGTCTAAATGTTTATATATTAATAAAAACTAAAAAAGATGATATTTTTACTATGCACCACCTTGCATAACACTATTCATTGTAATAGGTTTTTTGTTTCTTTTTAGATCTATTTTTTCCTTTTAAAATTTGGTTTATTAAATATTAAAATTCATGATTTGTTGCAACTTGTTTTCTATGTGATTATCTAGTCTTATAACTTGTTTTATGAGTTTAGTGGGCTAAATCAATTATCTTATTTTTTTAATTGATGTTTTTTTTATCATTCAATAGCGAGTTGATTGTGAATTAAGTTTCATGATTTGTTTCAGTTAATTTTCTATTGAATTATTCTAATTTCATAACTCGAAACACGAGATTTATAAGTTATCTTGGGTTTACTTAAGTTGATTTTTTAGATTGATTTTTTTAAAATTTCATTCTTTAATAATTAGTTGAACTTAAAATTATACTTTATAATTTATTTGATTTGTTTTATGTAGAGTCATCTCATTTTTATAACTTGAGCCATGAGTTTAGTGAAACTCAAATTGTTCATTTGATATGCTTTCGATGAGGTTATCTAGTCTCATGACTAGGATCATGAGTTTGACGGATTAATCCAAGTTAATTTGTGTTATATTGTATGTCTTTTTTTAATTGATTTTTTTTCATTTTATTATTTAATATTAGGTTGATTGAGAACTAATTTTTCTAATTTGTTTTAATTTACTTTTTATTGGGTTATGCTAGTCTTATGACCTAAGTTATGAGACTAGCATAGGTTATGGATTTTGTAGGTCAGATTAATTTGGTTTTTTTTTTTTATCTTTTTTTAACTATTTTTTTCTCAATTTCATCCTTTAATATTAAATTATTGAAAATTTAGTTATATAATTTCTTTTAATTTTCTTTACATATGGTTATTATAGTCTTATGATTTAGATTGTGAATTTGAGAGATTAATCTAATGTAATTTGAGATAATCCAATATGTTGTTATCTCAATGTATTTTTTAAAAATAATTTTATCTTGAATTTTTTTAATTGAAATATATTGTTGTTAGTTATTTAAGTTGTTTTCAAACTCATCAAATTAATTGAGTTACATTGTATAAACTCTCACACAATTTAAAATTTTTTAACTAGAAAATAATATTAACAATACTTAAATATATTTTTAAAATTAAAAAAATAGATTTTATTTCCGGTGAAACACATAATAATAATAATCTAGTATTTATTATTAGTTGATATTGAAATTAAAAAAATTATGAAAATGATAGTAACATATATAAAAATTATAAGAGAAAAAAGATGATGAGTTATGAGAATAAAGATGATGGTCAGATAAAAAAGCTTTATTGTGTTAAAAAAGGAAGAAGAAATATCAACTTTTTAACAATTATTTTTTGAAAATAAGTTATGGCAATTAGTTGGTATTAAAATTGTAATATTTAATTTGTGAGTTCACTTTCAATATTAAATCAATTATAATAATAAATTTATAATTATTTAAATTTTTTGCGCTGAGTTCTTGCTTTATTAACTTAATAGGTAAATTGTTATCAACGAATAATTTAAAAAAAAATTCAACGAATAATTTAAAAAAAAATGTTACAATGTTTTTATATATCTAAGGAGATATGATAATTTAATTTAAATTTAATAGTTATTAACTTGATTCTTTTTAAATTTATGAATTTTTTAAGTAAATATTTTATTTGATAAATAATAGATATAATATAAATATTATTAACTTTATCTTGAAAACCAATCCAAACACACACATATATATTCTGTATTTTATTTTTTAAAAATATTCCACTCTAGTTATATTCTTTATAGTTACTCTTTATATATATATAAAGAATAACAATGGTGAAATAAGAATATATATAAAGAATAACAACGGTGAAATGAGAATATAATTAAAATTGTTATCTTTTTATATAATATATAATTTTAGTTATATTCTCATTTCACCATTGTTACTCTTTATATGTATATATTATATATTAAAAAAAAATTAATGGTGATGTGAGAATATAATTAGAGTTGAGTATTATTTAAAAAAAATATACAAAAAATTACATAAGTATAAACTCCAAACTAACAATTTTTTTTTATTTTTGTTTTAAATTATTTTAATATATTAATATAAAAATAATTTAAAAAAATATTTAAAAAAAAAACCACTGACACGAAATGCAAGCTCCACTTTCCCCTTCACCTTCCGTTCTCCACGTGCAAAACCCCTAATCCCCTCATGTTCCGCAGACTCTATTCCCCCCTCTCTCGCTCTAACCCTGCTCTCTTTTCTCCAATCTCTCACCACCAAAATACCTCTCTTATCATAAATCACAGCAAACCCACTTCTATCTATGAACGTTTCACTTCAACCCCACCAAGATTCTTAGCTTATTACACCTAAACGAGCGATACCCAGAAGCCTTAATTCACTATCCCACCTCCTGATAAAGCCTCAAAGCTTGAAATGCTACGTGCCCTTGAGTTCTCAATGGGCTCTTCTTTTAGTACTAACCCAATATGCCCCCCTCCAAACCCTTTAATCATTGTGATAAGTGGTCCAAGTGGGGTTGGTAAAGATGCTGTTATCAAGAAATTGAGACAAGTTAGCGAAAGTTTGCATTTTGTTGTGACTGCAACTAGGAGGCCAACGAGAGAAGGTGAGGTTGATGGTAAAGATTATCACTTTGTGTCAGAGGAAGAATTTTTATCAATGGTAGAGAGAAATGAATTGTTAGAGGATGCACTTGTATATGGTGATTATAAAGGGATACCAAAAAAGCAAATCAGGGAGTTTATGGCAAAAGGGCATGACATAGTTTTAAGAGTTGATGTACAAGGGGCTGAGACGTTGAGGAAGATTTTGGGGAATTCTGCTGTCTTTGTATATTTAGTGGCGGAGAGTGAGTAGGAACTTGTGGAGAGGTTGATTGATAGGAAGACTGAGACTAGCGAGGCTTTGCTTTTGAGGATTGCGACTGCGAGAGAGGAGGTGAAACATGTTAGGGACTTGGATTATGTGGTAGTGCATGGTGAAGGGAAGTTGGATAATGCTGTTAAGCTGGTGGAATCAATCATTGATGCTGAGAAGGCCAGGGTCCAGCAAAGGAGGGCTGTGATTTAGTTGAGGCGCAAAGTATTGTTTTTGAGGTATGGACAGTGCTTTCAGAGGTTATGCTTTTCTTAAGTTTTTATTTTTGTGGAATTAAATGATATGATTGCATTTGAAGGTTGTAATTATGGATTTTAAGGCGTGAGAATCTGAACGTAGTTTAGAAGTTCAGCACTGGATAAAGTTCGTTATGTTCAGTTAATAATCTTGTTGCTTTTCTACTTTGGTATGCGATAAAACACTGACAGAGGTCCACTGTGCATCTAACCAGGCGTAGGAGTGAACACAACTTTAATTGACTTGTCTTAGGAACTACACTAAATTGTTCATTATGGACACAAACTCAAGAAAGCCTTGTTCCCAAACTAGTGGAGGTCAGCAGTGAGTATGCAGATAGGTGATGGATGGATGAGTCTATTGTATTGGAAAAGAGGCAGTGTAATATAACAACTGCATTGTTTTGCATCAATGCTCCATAATAGTTGAGTTGATTGTTCTAGAGAGAGGAGTGTATTTGGATTACAGTTTAGAAGAGATTACAATGTTTTGCAGATTCTTGTTCTATAGTCAAATTTTTGTACCATCTCCATATGTGTACATAGGTTGATGTCTGAATCTGGCAGCTTCATTTATTTCTCTCTCCGTTATCTGTAGTTTCATTCTTATTGCAACTGTAACGACTATCCTGATGTCTTATAACTGCTCACCTGAGTCTTTGACTGCCTATGTCTTACAACAGCAAGCCTTTCTAAGCATTTTGCTTTGGTTTGTTTAAGGGGGGTCACATCCTTTATTTCATGGACAATCACATTCATTTTTAGTGCTTTTATATAACCAGAAAGAACTTCCTGCAACAAGATATCAATCACCTCTCCTTGTACATTTGGAAGAGGCAAGCACCTGTCATTTTTGCCATATTTTTAGAGGCATTATTTTAATTCTGTGAAGTTATTTTTTCCTTATGACTTCTCACAGAACAGATTAAAATGTTGCATAACATAAGTTAAAACAAAAATTCAAAGAATGTGTGCATTTGAAAGTTATCATTGTGAGTTATATGACATGATGATCTGAATGTATGCTAGAATGTTAGGATTGGATGGAGTTCAATTATTCAATTTATGGTTTTGATGCATTCTGCTTCTCTATCCAGTAAAACACTAATAGATTTTCCACGTGAATCTAACCAAGCTTTGGAATTAACATGAACATAGTTGACTTGACTTGGTGTCCCATACCAACTTGTTCATTTACTCGTGCAAACTAAACTAAGCAGAGGTCAGCAACGGGATGCTGATTGTGGATGGATGGCTAAAGGTCAGCAACAGGATGCTGATTGCAGATGGATGGCTAAGTGTATTGTAGTGTAATAGATGCACCATTAAAATTGAATTGGCATCCTAAAGAAATAAGAGATTATAATGCTTCACGATCCCTCGTCCTGTATTCATTCATTTTTTTTGGTAAATCCATGTCAATGTTCAAACCAAGCTGTTCTAATGTGTTTCTCCCCTCATATTTCAGATATATTCTTCTTATTGCAACTGTAATGCTTTTCCCCCAGTCTTATATCTGTGTACTTGTGAATCCAGGTCCCAATGTCTCAAAACTTGCAATTCAGCTGAGGGCATTGTCAATGTTTATGTATAGAATGGAGCATTGTAATCAGTTTAACTGTTCTTAGATAATACAAAAAGCTTCCTGCAACAAGACATTCTCCTCTCAAATATTTGGAATAGGCAAACACAAATTCATTGATGCCATTTACTTCTGGAATGCCATGCCATCTTATATCTGAGAAGGGTTTTTTTTTTTTTTTTTTTTNGATAAGGGTTTTTTTTTTTTTTTTTTTGTATGCTCTATTCTTATAACTCATTGAATGTTGCATACCAGAAGTTAGGTCATTGGTTGTGCAGGTGGCGGATTGATCAACTGGCCGGTGAAATGTTTTTAACTGTAATGATTCTAGTGAAATTCGATCAACCTGTTATTCTGATAAAGTTTAGTGAAGTGGTCATCTAACTGATAATTGGCTTTCTTTGTACCACAAACTTTACACAATGAGAAGAAATGCCATGGAGAAATCTTGTGTTCTTTGACAAACTCTTCTTTCAATCAGACAATGTGTTAGTACTTCTCAAGTTGTTATTGCTTTTTGTTAAAAGAGAGACAGAATTGCATAGCCAAGATGTAACTAACCTACCAGAAAGTCAGACATTGTTTCTGAATTTCTTTCATAAATTTGGAAGAAAAGATCCATTTTCCAAAGAAATTCTCTGTTTGGATTCTGTTACGTGCCTTTGCTAACTTCCTCTATGCATGAACTGAATCTGGTCTTTGTTACCCTGCATTGAGGTGGTTTATCATGGGAAATGCATGCAAGAAGTTTCTTTCTTATCAAAGATTTGTATTTTCATCCACTCGTACTATAGGTTTTTTTTCCAGGACAACAAAAGTACCAAAAAAATGGTGACTGGGTTACTTTAGAATATTGGCTCTGGTAATTAGCAGTCAGTAGATATCTTGCACATGGACAAGTATTCAGAATCGAAGTTGCAAAGTTTGCCATGTGTGAGAAGCAACCTTGTGGTAGTGGGGATGGATCTGTGTAAGTGTAATGGAGCCCATCTAGTTTGTAGTTTAGGCATGGTTGGATAGAGCAATGATGGGAGTGGAGAACATGGAAATAGGACAATCGTATTTTAACATTTCAAAGTTTATGTCAGTACATCAAGGAGGAACCTCCTCAAGTTCATCGATGCAACTTTTACATTCCGTTTTTTTTTTTTTTTTGTAGAAATTGAGTTTTACCATGATCAATCCAAGTGGAGATAAAGATTGTTTAAGGTGTTGGATTATTATAGTTGCTTGTTTCTCTGGAGTGTTGTGTCCATTTCAATCTCTTAAATTTGATAGCATTTCTATTCAGCATGTCGTCTACAAATTTCAAGTAGTTGGAATGATTTATTAACCATCGCTGGAATTCCCAGTGAGCTGATGATGGAGCTCACAGCTAAGTTAAATCTGACTTATTCCTTCGCAGAAGCATTTTGATGTTTGAAGGATCAATCTCTATTTCTTCGAAGAATCCATTGGAAAATACGAAAGAATTGGAAGTTGGATGTTGAAAGAAATAGCGATTGGTAGTCACTCTACTATTTTTGGTTCTCTCTCTCTGTTTATTTATCTATTGAAAATTTTGTTTTGCACAGGCCTACCTGAGACTTTGCTTGTCCCAATCTTCCGTTTTCTATTCTGGCAAAGATTTGAACTGGTTTCCCCCATCAAGTATCCATAGTAATGACGACCACGCGCAACAGCAAAGTGACTACCTTGCACCATCGTCAAGTGGAAGCCAAAGCTCCTGAATGGTGAGGGAGACGTTGTCAATCCGGTTCATTACAATTTACAAACCAACATAGCTTATGCCATATTAATTATGGTCTGACAAAAGCAAGGTCTACATCAAAGCCGAGCTATTCGTGTAGTTCAAGGGATAAGTAGGATTTCGGGTCCCATCCCATTGAAAGGAGCCTTTGCCTTGACACAAGAGAAGAGTCCTGTATATCTATTTCTGCAAGCCATAGATAACCAGCCAAATTGCTAAATTCACACTTGTAAAGACCTTGACCAAGTCATCGAATTTAAGAATCCAGAAATGGAATGCGTCAAAAAAGAAGAAGAAGAAATGAACCCGTGTCCCTTCCTCTTAAAGGAAACAGGTACAACAACTCGATGAAAAAAACCCCATTTATCCTCATTGAATCATTGTGAATCATGGGTTGGTTTCGTTAATAATAATAATAATGATAATAATAATAATAAAGCCATAAATAAAAAGGTGGAGTGTACATCACTATCATCTTAATCATTCAAAAAGGAATCATTTCGGGAAAAAAAGTTGGCAATTATTCCTACTTGTTCCCATGAAGAACAAAAACAGGATAATCAAAGGCTACTTGGAACAAGGGAAAAAAAAACAGATTGAACCGTAATTGTAAGAGCAAAGGGCATGGAAAAGTGCAAGCAACTTCTCCAGCTGCAATTATACCCTTTATAAAGGGTTTGTTAACTTTCTAGTCTTGCTTGCGAGAAAAAGAAGCTTTCGGCTGGTTTAGATGGCCCATGAGGAGACTTATTGGTGAGGGACAGCCGACTTTAATAAGCCATCACATGACCAGAGAGGGATAGTAGAGTGGACAACCCTTGCCGGCAAAGTTTTATAGCTGAGCAAAACTTCCCAGGAAAAACTCCATAAATAGAGAGCAACTTTTAACGTTTCTCTACATTTTCACAAATTAAACGTGCTCCCTAAGCTAGTTTTTCTCTTCGTTTTATAAGCATAGTTTCTCTACTTTTTTCTTGCACAAACACCGTAGTCCAAGAATCAAGCTACTCTAGCATTTTCAAAGGCAAGTTCTGCACAACTGAAGGTTGGTCTCATCTGGTGAGTATGAATTGTGGCGTATCGGAAGATGGCAGCATTCGTTTTCCGGTTGACGAACTTCGCAGGCTTGGCGAAACCTATGGCTCTGCAACCATTTTTGAGCCTCAGAGTGATATAGGAAAGAGAGACAGTAGCACTGGAAATTCTGTTTCTCCAACATTAGCTGCACCGGAGAAGAAACTCACACTCTTCGCTCTTCGCCTTGCCATTTTTGAGAAGGCAGCTACTTGCCTGGGAACCCTCGGGTTCATCTGGGCTACAGTTGTTCTTCTCGGAGGTTTTGCGATTACTTTGGATAAAACAGATTTCTGGTTTATCACCATTATTCTGTTGATTGAAGGGACTCGAATATACAGCAGGAGCCATGAGCTTGAATGGCAACACCAAGCCACCTGGTCAGTTACTGATGCCGGGATTAACAGTTTCCGGGCATTGAGATCCAGCTCCCACTTCGTTGTTGAAACTGTGAAAGCACTTTTTAGGCCAATAACACGGGTTCAAAAGCAGAGTCTGCATACCAGAGAAATAAGGAAGAATCCTGATGCAGAAATCTCTGGGAACTGGGGAGTCCAGAGGAAGCTAACTCGGACATGGACAAGTTCAGATGTTCCTATTCTACCATATGCTCAATGGTTTTTTCTTTCAAGACATGTCAGCAAGCTTCTCTATTGGCTCCAGCTTGCATCTGCATCAGCCTGTGTGGTTTTATCATTGATGAAACTCATCAAACATAACTATGGTGAGGTTGAGAAAGGGGATAATGACAAGAGGAACCGACAATCTGCACTGAATATTTTCTATTCTTTGGCTTTGGCAGAAGCTCTGTTGTTTCTGATGGAGAGAGCTTACTGGGAGTGGAAGGCAAGCTACTGTAAACTGCTGGAAGAGGTGAGCAAAGAGTGTGATTTGGGGCTTTCAGGCATGGTTTCGATCAGAAGGTTCTTCTACGATGCCTACTCTAGGTGTCTTGAGGGCAGTATCTTTGATGGCCTAAAAATGAACATGGTTACTTTTGCTATGGATCTATTGGCTTCCAATTCTCCTGATGAACAGCTCATTGGAGCTAGAATTCTTCGTCAATTTGTGATGAATCCTCAGTTTTCTGATGAAACTCTCAAAAACATTGGGACAAATATATCAATGATAGACCGATTAGTGGAGGTATTGAACTGGAAAGACCCGCAGGAAGAAGAGATCAGGAGGTCAGCTGCAGAGATACTATCAAAACTAGCCGGCAAGAAGCAGAACTCCCTACGGGTAGCTGGAATACCTGGCGCATTGAAGTCAATTTCATCTCTGCTACAAACCAATAGAAGTTGCAGCACCACAGCTGATGAAATTGGAGAAAAGACAATCATCTGTGATCATGCACATTATGGATTCTGGACATTTAATCATTTAGGACTTCTTATCCTGAAGAAGCTCGCTCGTGACCATGATAACTGTGGGAAGATAGGAAATACGAGGGGCCTCCTACCGAAGATCATTGATTTCACACACGTAGAAGAGAGGTTGCTGAAAGATGAAAACGTAACATCATCTCAGATTTTGACAGTGAAACGTTCTCTGCAACTGGTGAAGATGCTGGCAAGCACAACAGGCACAACAGGTAATAATCTTAGAAGAGAAATCTCAGAGATAGTTTTCACCATCAGCAATATTAGAGATATTCTACGGCATGGCGAAAAACAGCCAATGCTACAAAAACTCAGCATAGAGATATTAACCAGTCTTGCACTAGAAGAGGATGCAAAGGAGAGGATTGGGGGCACGGGTGGAGTTCTTAAGGAGTTATTCAACATTTTCTTCAGCCAAGGAATTCCTGAAAATCAGAATCATGCAAGAATAGCTGCAGGAGATGCTCTAGCAATGCTGGCCTTGGAAAGCAGAAGGAATTGTCTTCGCATTTTGAAATTAAAAGTACTGGAAAGGCTAGTTAGAGCACTGGAGGTCCCATTGATCAGGGTAAATGCTGCAAGAATTCTACGGAACTTGTGCACCTATAGCGGAGTAGATTGCTTCGAACAGTTGAAGGGCGTAGCAGCTGCTGTACCCACGGTAAGTGCTTTCTAGTTCTATTTAAATTATGTTTCTGTGTATAGAAAAGGCATGGGAAACATTATTTCGTTTTGCAGTCTGATCTAAACTACTTCTGAACAGAAACTTAGTTTTCAACTCTTTCCCCTCGTGTTGCAGGTGCTGGAGGCAGTTATGTCTGAAGAGAACAAACTACAAGAAGTAATGGTAGGACTAGCGGCCGAAGCTTTTAAATTCATGACTCCTCAAGAATCCAACATCATGTTTGAAAGAACTGGTATAAAAGAGGCTGAACTAGCCAACAAAATACTCCAGATTCTCACAAAGTACGAAAATACACCAGTCATGGTTCCAGGAATGAGAAGGTTTTCCATAGAGTTGGCGATTTGGATGATGCGGAACAACACGGCGAATGTACGTACTTTCAAGGACCTGGGGTTGGAGAAGGAATTGGAGGGGGTTTTAGAATCCACGGCTGAGGTTGAAAGCTTCAACATATTCTCTGGCACTTCTGGGCTGAGTCGCCACAGCACAACTATTCACTCACTAGTTGAAACTGCATTTCAGTTGCTGGAAGACGGGTAAAATTGTGCAGCAAAAAGTTCCAAACAAGTTGTCGTGTGAATATGAATGCGCCTAGTTATAGGAGATTCTTTTTTCTCTACATATTTATGCATTTGCATATGTTTTGCAAATAAAGAATCAAGTTAATGATCTTTACCGACAAGATTCTATGTGGGATCATGCTGCAGTTTGTAGAATAATCTTGTATTATCTTGAGTTATGGTCACTTTGAGTTTTTTCCCACGTTAACACAGTGACAAAAAGTTACATACTCGGGAAAATATTTTCTGATCTGGCACAATCTGTAATCACGCATGTAATATATGAAAGACCTACTAATACGTGAGTGTATTATATTAATGATCATTGTATGTATAGACTACATATACATATTAATAGATTTTGCATATATTTTATGCATGATTACCTTCGCCCCCTCCTCCCTCCCTTCATTCCTTTCTTATTGCTCCTTATTCCTTTTTCTTTTTGCTCCTTCCCCCACTACCTTAGAGCCACCTGCAACCTCACCTACTAAATCTCTCCATCCATTGTGAAAAAACCCTCTCTCTCCCTTTCACCATAACAAACTTTAGCATAGTTAGGCATATACATGCACAGTCTATTAATATATGCATGTACAATATAGATGATCATTATATGTGCATATACTATATACATGTTTTAATAGATCTTAAATGTATTTTATACACGACTACTCATTTCCCCTTGCTTTCTACCTTCCTCTATTCCTTTCTTATTATTCTTTATTCCTCACTTTTTTCTCTGTCGCTCTTCCTTAGAGCCACCAATAACCTCACCCAGTAGATATCTCTCTCTACCGTGAAGAAATCCTCTCTTACCCTTTCATTGTGACAAACTCTAACATAGTCAAGGTAATCATGCATATAATACATGTGAGATCTATTAAAACATATGTATACTATATAGGTGTACATACATGCATTAATAGATCTTGTATGTACTACATACAAGGCTACCTTTCCCCCCTCTTTCTCTTTCCCCTCATTACTCTCTTGTTGCTCCTTATTCATCTCTTTTTGCTCCTTCTCCTTCCTTTTTGGAGCCATACACAACCTCACCTACTAGATCTCTCTCTTCACCATGAAAAAAACATCTCTCCCTTTCATTATGACAGACTCTAGCACAGTCAGGGTAATCACACATGTAATACATATAAGATCTATTAATACGTGCATGTACTGTATAGATTATCATTATATGTGCATATGTTATATACATGTATCAATAGATCTTGCATATGCTCTATGCACAACAGTTAAGATAATCACACATCTAACACATGTCAAACCTATTAATACATGCATATACTATATAGATGACTAATGAATATGCATTACTATATATGTATATCAATAGATCTTGTATATACTACATTTATGACTACCTTCCCCCCTTTCTCCCTCCTCTTATTCCTCTTTTGTTACTCCTTATTTGTCTCTTTTTACTCCTTCTCTCCCTTCCCTAAAGTCACTCACAACCTCACTCACTAGATCTCTCTCCACCTTGAAAAAACCCTCTCTCTCCTTTTCACCATGATATACTCTAGCACAATTAGAATAATCACGTGTGTAATACATATAAGACATATTAATACGTGCATGTACTATATAAATCTTGCATATACTACATGTGTAATATCATTATATATGCATATACTATATGCACGAATCAATAAATCTTGCATGTGCTCTATACACAACTACCTCTCCCTTTTTTTCTCCCTCCTTTTCTCCCTCTCTTTTTACTCCTCTCTCCTCCCTAGAGCCACCTGCAACCTCACCTACTAGATCTCTCTCTCTTAAAAAAAACCCTCTCACCCTTTCACCATGACAAACTCTAGCATAGTCAAGGTAATCGCACATATAATACATGCGAGACCTATTAATACATGCATGTACTATACAAGTGATCAATAAATGTGCATGTACTGCATAAGCATATCAATAAATCTTTTATGTACTATATGGATGGCTACCTTTCCCCCCTCCTTCTCTCTCCCTTTATTCCTCTCTTTTTTCTCTTCCCTAACACCACCCGCAACCTCACTTGCTAGCCTTTTCTCTCCACCATGAAAAAAACCTTATATCTCCCTCTCACCATGACTGACACGACTCAACTTTTGGATTCATGACTAGCACATACCCAAGGTTCCCCTCAAAGATTTCATATTTATGCTAACTTAAATTTATATTCAAACTTGTCTTTTAAATATCTCAATCAGAGTTTAATTTAATGATAACTATAAAACTAACTTTATAATATAATTTGATTGTCTTAATATAAGAATTACAACAGATTCATAGTTATGGAGCACTAACTATACATAAAAAAAGGTACAAATTACAACAAAAAAAAACAGGTTCTGAAAGTCCAATAAAAGTAACTAGCTAACAAACCATAAGCAAACTACAAGCCTAAAGAAGATAAATAATGAGAGGGTAAGTTTAACAACTCAGTGAGTAGATAACTGACATAGGCAAAATATTGATGTTTTTTTTCAAGTGCAGGAGTGTTAAAGTAATAAATAACCCGATAAGACTAGAGTTGAATCAGAAGGAGATTAACTATATAAATTATAAATAACAACAACAATAATGACATGATCAAAGATTGATGTCTTCTTCCAAAGTGTAGGAGTGTCGAAGTAATGAATAACCTGGCAAGACTGGAGTTGAACCACATAGAGGTTAACTATAATAATGATGATGATGATGACGACGACGACAATAACTTCACAATGCAAGATTAAAGTGAAGATTAAATAATGATAAAATTAAATATCAAGGTTAGAAGATCCACTAATGGTATTTCAAATAAGCATAATATAAAAAAAATTTATTACTCAACTAGAAACCACACACAAAGGAGGTTCCAATCAGATTATAAATTGTTAACATGATTACATTAATTATCTTATTCAAATAATACTAATACTTGTAAATATTATCATGTATTCATGACTATAACTTATATTGACAACAAATCAACTTCCTTTCATAGTACAAATATTAGTTATACCATAAGGTTAGACTATAAAAGTGTCAAGTATTTGTTGTACCAAGGGTTATACAACATGAATCTAGATTGACCATTTAACAATCAAAATATTAAAAGTGAACAAGATAACAAATATAAAACATGCTAGTATCAAACATTAAAGTCTATATTAAGTTTATATTATACTTATTCTTACACCATTAGTATAATATTTTCACCTTGACATAATAAACTTAATTAAACATAATGAAAAAAAAAAGCATAAATAAACAAGATAAGAACATAAATAAGATATAAGTTAAATAAGAAAAGAAAAGAAAATGAAAGGCATAAACAAGAGATTAATGAAAGCAAAACTTAAACAATATAGAAAAAGAGAGCAAGAACATGATTTTGATTTAAAAACTAGGATGCCTAAATGCATGGAAAATTCCTTCTTTTTATAGTCCAAAATTTAGAATTATTGATTTGTTGATAAATTATTGAGTGGATGGTTACATCTTGACTTAATGACAATACTTATCTTTTTATTTAAACAAAACAAAATTGCTAACATCATAATTTGAATAAATTGTTCTAATAAAAGTTCTAAAAAATTATCTTAACTTTCCAATAAAAAACAAATGAGGTTATTTGAATTTCTAGAACTTAAGATATGGGTTAAACACGGAATAGTATATAGGTTGCAGGATATATTCAAACTTTTTCGTTGTTGCTACAATTTGAACTTGAAAACAACTTTTCAAAATCTTGGACTCCCTTGAAAGTTTTAGACATATGTGTTAACTTTTATCCATATAAAGCATACCTAAATCCAAGTTTTATAGCTTTAGTTATGATCCAATGACCAAATAGTGTTCTAGTTTGGACTGAACCAACATTTCTTTTCTAAGCTTGACTCTTTCCTTGTCTTCTAAATTTTAAAAGTTAAACTTATCAATCAATCCTTTTATTTATATGATAAACATGTATTTATGATAAATATTTACCATAAATTAAAGGTATCTTATATTTATTAGATATGTTATTATAAAACATGCTCTAATTAATGAGTTATTCATACTTCAAGTGCAAAATAACGATATAAAACCTTAATCAAAATGACTTTTAAGTATTAATCAAACAACAATAACAACAACAATAATAATTTAAAAAGAAATTTGAGATTAATATTAATATGAGGATTAAACAATAACAAAAAAAAATATTAATGTTAGAGGATCCACTAATGATATTTCAAACAAGTATAGCATAAACTCTTTTTTATTACTCAATTGGAAACCACACATAAAAAATGTTTCAATCGGATTATAAATTGTTAACATAATTATATTAGTTATCTTATTCAAATAAGGATAATACTTGTAAATGTTGTTAGGTATTCATGATTATAATTTAAGTTAACCATGCAGTTGGGCTATGAAAATGCCAAATATTTGTTATACCAAGGGTTATACAATATAAATCTAGATTAACCATTTAATAAAAAAAGTATTAAAATTGAAAAAAAAAATAACAAATACAAAACATGTTAGCATCAAACATTAAAGTTCATATTGAGTTTATACTATATTTATTCCTACACCATTAGTGTAATATTTTTACATTGACATAATAAGCATAACTAAATATAATAAAAGAGAGAAATATAAATAAAAAAATATAAAAACATACATAAGATATAAGTTAACTAAGTAAAGAATAGGAAATGAAAGGTACAAACAAGAGATTAATGAAAGTTAACTGAGTAAAGAATAAAAAATAAAAGGTATAAACAAGAGACTAATAAAAGTTAACTAAGTAAAGAATAGGAAATGAAAGATATAAATAAGAGATTAATGAAAGCAAAACTTAAGCAATAATATGAAAAAGAGTAAGAACATGATATTGATCTTAATTTGAAAACCAAGATGCCTAAATGCATAACAAATACCTACTTTTATAAGTCTAAATTTAGAACTATTGATTTATTGACTAATTATTGAGTGGGTGGCAACATCTTGACTTGGTAACAATTTTTATCTTCTTATCTGAATAAAATGTCATTATTAACATCAAAATTTGGATAAATTGTTCTCATAAAAGTTCTAAGAAATTATCTCAGCTTTTCAACAAAAAGAATGAGGTCATTTGAACTTCTAAAACTTAAGATATAGGTTAAACACTGAACAGTGTCTGAGTTACAAGATATATTCAAACTTTTTCGTTGTAGTTACAATTTAAAATTAAAAATGACCTTTCATAATCTTGGAATCCCATGAAAGTTTTAGGCATATGTCTAGCTTTTTATTCATATAGAGCAAACCTAAATCTAAGTTCTACATCTTCAATTATGATCCAATCATTGAATAATATTCCAGTTTGGATTGAATCAATATCTCTTTTCTAAGCTTGACTTTCTCCTTATCTTCTAAATTTCAAAAGTTAAACTCATCAATCGATCCTTTATTTATGTCATAGGCCTGTATTTTGGATAAATATTTATCATTAATTAAAGGTATCTTATATTTATATGTTATTATAAAACATGCTTTAGTTAAAGAGCTATTGATACTTTAAGTGTAAAATAACGATATAAAATCTTGATAAAAATGTATTTTTAAGTATTAATCAAACAACAACAACAATAATTAGTTAAAGAAAACTTTGAGATATAAGAATAATGTGAGAATTAAATAATGATAAAAGCAAATGTCAAGGTTAAAGGATCCATTAATGATATTTTAAACAAGTATAGTATAAACTCTTTTTATTACTCAACTGGAAACCACACACAGAACAGGTTCCAATTGGATTATAAATTATTAACATGATTACATTAGTTATCTTATTGGAAACTGTTAATACTTGTAAATGGTGTCATGTATTCATGATTATAACTTATATTCATAACAAATCAACTTCCTTTTATAATACAAGTGTTGATTATACCATACAGTTTAGGTTATGAAAGTATCAAGTATTTGTTATTCTAAGGATTATCGAACATAAATCTAGATTAATCATTTAATAAGGAAAGAAAAAAAATAAAAAAGATAACAAATAGAAAACATGTTAGTATTAAATGTTAAAGTCCATGTTGAGTTTATACTATATTTATTCTTACACTATTAGTGTACCCTTTTTACCTTGACATAATAAACTTAACTAAACATAATGAAAGAGAATAACATAAATAAACAAGATAAGAACATAAATAAGATATAAGTTAACTAAGTAAAGAAAAGAAAAGAAAATCAAAAACATAAACAAGATATTAATGAAAGCAAAACTTAAGCATTACAAAAATATAAAGAAAGAGAGCAAGAACATAATCTTTATCTGAAAATCAAGATGCCTAAATGCATGGTAAATACCTCCTTTTATAAGCTAAAATTTATAAATATTTATTTGATGACTAATTGTTGAGTGGGTGGCCACATTTTGACTTGGAAACAATCCTTATTTTTTTTATCTAAAACAAATGTTATTACAAACATCAAAATTTAAACAAATTATCTACATTAAAGTTCTAGAAAATTATCTTAACTTTCCAATATAAAAATTTGGTGTATTTAGACTTCTAGAACTCGAGATATAAGTTAAACACTAAATAATGTCTACGCTGTAAGATATATTTTGACTTGTCTATTGTTGCTAAGATTTGAACTTCCAAATAAAAGAATTGAGTCTTGCATTCTAATGAATGTTTTAGACTTATATCTTAGCTTTCTAACCATATAAACTAAATTGAAATCGAAGATTTACAACTCCAGATATGATTCAATGACTGAATAATGTTTTAGTTTGGACTGAACCATCATATTTTTTCTATGCTTCACCCTCTCTTTATCTTTTCAAGTTTAATAGTTAAACTCATCAATCAATCATTTGATATGTGATAGGCATGCATTTAAGATAAATATTTACCATAAATTAAAGGTATCTTATAATATCAGACTTGTTATTATAAAACTTGTTTTAGTTAAGTTATTGATACTTCAAACGCAAAATGATAATATAAAATCTTAATAAAAATATATTTTTAAGTATTAATCAATAACGTTCAATATGCATACATGAGATAATACAACAATGACCTATTTGAAAAACCTTTTTATAAGAAACTAAAGCTATATGTATAAGGTAAAGCTCATTAGAAAATCAAAATGCAATGAGCATAAGGCTTTCGTACTATGAGATAATTAGTACACACAAGTTGGTGACTCTCCCAATTAACTAGGGTTCAAATACAATGTGCACAAAGACTAACACTACCCTATTAGCATAATTATTCTAACTAGCATACCATAACTTTATAATCATAATCAAATAGATATTTATATCTGAATTCTCAACTCATGACATCAATCAAAAACTCAGATTTAATAATTAATCATGTTTTATCATAATAAGGATCTAATCAACATGTATATTATCAAAAAGCATGATCCAATTTATACTAACTCAAATAATTATAATATTTATCATGCATATCAAAAATTATCCACTCATCTAACTTAAAAGCGAACGAAACTCAAAAGCAAATATCGAAAGAATTCCTACTAATGTCCTACATATAGAATATTAGGATTATCTAAATATAAAAAAAAAATATTAAAAAATGATTCAAAAAGAATGTACAACCTATTTAATATACTTAATTAAGGATTTATTCCATAACCTTACATGTTTTTGAACTAAACTAGTTATTTTTTCCAAAAACCCAAAAAGTAAAAGGTTTTCTTGAAATCTAATTCATAAAAGAACAAATAATGAGGCTTGATAATAATTCATTAAATAACCCTTAATTACACATCAAACCAATCTAAAAAAGCTAATCTTATTGTTAAGGACCAATCTGGAGTTTTATCAAATTTTTAAGGTCAAATTGTAATTTTATCAAATTGAAGGACCAAACTAAAAATATCATGAATTCATAACTATGGTAGAATTTTTCTCATAACTCATCCTCAATTCTATCCATAATCTTTAATTATGCTCTAAGGACCATTCTGGAATTTTATTAAAATTTTAGAGTTAAATTGTAATTATAATTGTAATTGTCATATTAGAGGACCTAACTAAAAACATCATAAATTCACAACTATACTAGAATTATGCTTCAATGACCAATATGTGATTTTCCATAGTTTTGGTAAATAATAATTTTTATAAATTAAGATACCAAACTGAAATTTCATCATCTTCAACTTCAAACCTAGAATTATCCACAAATCACTTACTTATATATTAAGATTTATAACTCAAATTCACTATTTAAATAAATCATAACTCAAAATCATTATCTTTACCTAAAATCTTTCAAAATCAACTAAATAACACATTTCCTATAACAATCAACCCATAATATTCAGATCAATCCATCAATCAAACCCAAAACACAATCTTCAAAACTCTTATATTCAACAAAACAAAAAATTAAATCTAAAGAAAACACATTTATACATATTAAAGCATAAATCATTAACTTATTTTCTCTTTTTCTTTTTTCTTTTTTCTTCTCTCCTATTGGTTTTTCACTCTCAATTTCATATCCCTCTTTCTTTCATTTTTATTTTTATTTTTATATTTATCATGTTTTATTCAATGACCACAATACCCTTTATTCATTTATATCTATTTGTAAGCCTTAAAGGGCTTTGTTGTCTTTTTCTAATCTCTTTTATTTTCAAAACATCCCAATGACTGACCTTAACTTTCTTTATCTCCACCAATTGCTCTCTCTCTCTATCTCTCCACCTACAACAATTAATCTTTCTTTCACTACTAGCACCGTTGCAACCTATAAAAGCCCCATTTAACTAATTTGAGATATAATTCACCTTTTTCATCTATCAATTTGATCTTTTGTTGGCTAATTTATGGAATTTTTAGGTTAGGGTTTTAGAATTTCATTTAGGGTTTGTGTTAAAAAAATAAATTAACTTTAATTGATATTAATTAGATATAAAATTAGGTAATTTAAGAGTATAAATTGCATTATTTAATAAAAAAAATCCATATATTAGGTTTGTATTGACTATGTCAAGGTTAGAGTTACATTAACCATAAATTACGTTAATTAGCTTTAAATGACCCCAATTTTAATAAATTATGTTATTTTAGTATAAATTTTATGAATTATAATTTTATTGATCATGTTTAGGTTTATCAAAATTTCATCAAAATAATGTAACTTGATGAATTGCTATATTAATAACTTAACATAGTATTTTGTTATGCTTTTTGTAAAATATATCTTATATAGTAGGGTTATTATTATTATTATGGTACTATTATCAATACCAATAATAATTGATTTACCATGAAGGAAGTAATAAGTTATTTAGTTTGAGATTAGATAGTTTATTTGTCAAACTAAAAAAATCTTACATATAGAGGCCTTTGGTGGAATTTTATTTGAAATTAACATTAATACTACTTGAAGTATGCTTGGTGGGGGTCATTTGAATTGTTATGTCAATTTACTTATTACTAGTGATGTGAATTTAATGTAATGGTTAGGAAATGTAATGGTTAGGTTGCTCATTGCAAATAGGTTATAAATGTTAGAGTTCTACTTAAATAATATACTTAAATAAGAAAACTCCTTGAGTTTGGAGTTCATTAAGGTCCCAAGTTAATGTCAAAAGACCATATAAGCATCATAAATAGTTGTTTCATCTAAGATAAATGATGATGCCGTGAATCTAATATCAACTTAAAAAATTATACATATAGAAGCTCAATTAGGTATGGTAATTGCTACATATTGTTATAATAAATATGAATTGAGTGATGAGGAAGATGATTATCATTTAAATGATATAATTGAAGAAGAAGAGCAAAGTGAGCCAATAAACCAAACAATAAGTCCTTCTATTCCTAAATTTGAAATGTTAATGGGTCATCTCATATGATAAGTATTGATTGAGCTTTGAGTCAAAAGAATTCAGGCTTAACTACTAAATTGGAGGTTGGATAGATATTTTAAACCAAGATTGATTTAATTGAGGCAATTAAGTAGTAACATATAAAGAACTCATTATAATGCATGATTCAGTAATCAACCATAACTTATTTACAGTTATAAGGTAAGTATGAACCAACATATTAATGGTATTTATGTGAGTGATATCATAAGAATCTTGAGCTATTTGAGATTTTAAAATTGAAAGGATCTCACATATATCACAATCTAATGATTATGTAAACTCACTATTAAAATGACTCAGATTTTATTATTAATATGATGTTAACCATTATCAAAATTGAAATAAGCATTAAAATTGTATCATTTCAAGCTATAATCTATAAAGATTCTTTATATAATATCTTGTATAAAAAGGCTTAGGTTGCTAAAAAAAAAGTATTTGAGCAGTTGACTAGGCTCAATAAGCAAGTTAACTTTTATTTTTTATATAACATATTCACATGTAAATTTTTTTTTTAATATTTATATTTACATTTTATTGAATAAGTTTCATGATGGTTTGGTTAAACCTTGACACCATGCATTGATTGACCTATGTGATGTGTTCTTCCTTATGTTATTAAGGCTAGATTTTTTAGATCATTCAACTAAAAGGCATAAATGTCAATCACATTTTTAACAAAGATAACTTATGTCACCATACGATCTGCTTTTGTGCTGGGAAGATGACACCAATTCTACAAGTTTCTACTATACTAGTCAATCTATCAATTGACAAAGCTTTTTTTATAGGCCCATAACTTTTAACAAAAATAAATTATGTCTCCATCTATTAGGATAAGTGTCTTCTTTCAAGTGATATAAAAAGAATTATATTAGGTTGAAGAAAAATTTTGAAACCCTTTAAAAGGTGCAACACGTGTTATGTTGCATTATTACAATAGAACATATATAACACATGTTCGGGGCTATAATCTTCACATATTTGATAAGAAATACAGTATTACATTACTTTTTTTCAATGCTAGAAAACTTTGTTGTCATTTGTAATTATTATTGGAGCTAAGCAATGCTTGCTTATTTGTACAGCCAATTATGTTATGTATGAATGTCAAATGAGAAACAAATCAACAGATATTTATTATTTTTAAAAGTATAATTTGATATTATATTTTATAATCAAATTTTTATTTTAAATATTTTCTAATATTTTAAATTATGAATATGTAATTATGATCATGTGGGCATCTTCACATTGGTCATTCAGATGTTTGGAGAAATAAGTTGTTGGACATTGTTATAACGAGGCGACTCTCAATTAGAGATCGATAATAATAATTTTTAATACATTACAAATATAATTTCTCAATCAAGAAATTAAATAAATTAATTGCTTATCGTGCGAGATAGGTTTGACATGTAAGAAGATATCACATATTTACAAACTGATATTTATATATTGAGTTAGATATTTGCATGCATTAATATATGAACATAAAAAGACAATTCATCACTAAGAATATATTCTAAGTCCACATGATCCTTCGCATCAGCCAATACATAATATGAATAATTATGAGTTTCATGCACTTAGATATAATAAATTGGTATGGATTAGGGTTTTTTTTTTTGTAACATATAATAAAAATATTATTTTGTTATATATTAAATGAATCTTTTAATGTATGAGCGTAAGAGAGCTACTCTCACAATTCGTGATGCTACTAATAATATTGAACACAACACATTCAATACTTGATTCTTATCATGTCTTCCTCCATTTGATAAAATTGAAAAGGTTATAAGATTGGAAAAGTTGAGCGTTTGGATATTATAAATAAAACTAATTATTATGTATAACAATAATAAGCTAATGGTTATGATGGTGCAAGCTCATTAACGAATTAATTAATTAATTAGATGTAGTTTTATTTTTTATAATGAGTTGTTCTCGAGTTTCTACCGACTATCTTTGCTTATTAAATTACTTGCTATGAAATTGTGATTTGTTGAATTGTTGTTTCTTAAATTGTGTTTTCATTGGTAGAGGGTTGAGAAATGTATACACTTTGTTTTCCTTGGTCATGCATGTAGTATATGTGCGAATGTATACTGCATGGGTCGTGCATGTTGTATATGCACGACTGCATAGATTGCATTATACTACATGCACGTACAGAGACTGCACATGTAGTACAGCGCATATTATGTTGGCTCAGGAAATATTTTTTGGTGCTGCGTTAATCTAGAAAAAAGCTCCACTTACTGCTCAAGATATACGATAAAAGAGGAACTATAGCTCTGACTTTCTAAGGGATTACCATACATATTTGAAAACACTAATGTATTAGGGATGATCTTTCTGTTTTTCCCAGGGATTGGACAGAATCCTTAATAAAGCAGGCAAACCTTGACGCAAGTGATCCTTTCAGCTTGTTAAGTTGCAATAAGCGACTAATTCCCTAGTTTCACTACTTGTACTCTTTACCTTTAAAAAAAGAAAGGGTGAGAACGGGCTCTGGTTAGACTAGCAAGTTCTAATGCATCCATTTTATACCAATCAGACTAGGACAATTTCCAAGTTCGATGCTAAGTGCTCACCAGCTGAGGTTTTTCAGTTATATGATGTTTATAAAGATTAAAGATTCAAGTTGGATAAATGGATAACACAAGGAGATAGACTTCTACCCTTGCTAAGAAGCTGCAAAGGCGAGCACGGAACAGGAGCGAATGTTGAACCACATTTCAGTTTCAGATTATCACCTACCAAATCCAACTCTTTATTTAAATTATATTAACAGGAGTGTTTCCCTGATCGGGAGTAAAAAGAATCATTACAAGCCTCCTATCAAGTGACAGTAGACAACAGTTTGTAAAACCAACACAATCAACTTAAAACACGGAATCTATTTTCTTGCTTTTGTTTTTGTATATTTTACAGCATTGAATCGTGGCACTATCTTAAATACAAAACAACATATAATGGCATTCTTAGAACATGAAAATATGATTTTGGTTTTCACCTACCATTTCGAAACAAGTTGAAATCCCAACGACGCAGCAAACCATCCATAATGTGGCCTGCTGGATTCCGTTCTACAGTCAATGTGGCTTTTGTATTACCTGACAAGTCACTATCTTTTGAGCTGTGGACACTTCCTGAAGTATCACTTCGAGAAGAGGTAGCTGTGCTTTCTGACCCCATTATGGATGACGGAGTGTCAAATGTAGTTCCTACAGATGCTGCACTTGTAGCGGGAGAAGGACCTTCAGTTGCTAAATTTTGGTCATTGACAGCTAAAGAGGAAGTCGATTCTGTCTTTTGCTTTACTGAAATGGAAGTTGGTGTATTCAAAGGATTGCCATGTTCTACAATTGAAGATGCATCCCCACCATCTTTTTGTGAATATTTAACAGCAGCTGGACTGACATTGGCTGGTTGTCCATCTGCATTAGGGTGTCGCATCTCCAAATCCTTTAATGACTCAATTACTGCTTCCATGAACATCTGAAATATGCAGCAAGTCAAGTTTCATATAGATGAACATTTCGCACACACAACATTCAGGACTCACCTTTTCTTCCTCCTCTATATCACATGGAAAACCTCCCAAGTCCTCTAGCTGGTATTCCACATATTGATTGTCATCCATTGTTGTTGGAACATGTGGGCCATAGGGATGACCGTTGGATAATTCAAAGCTAATCATTTTGGAAGATGATGGCAAATGATCATCACCAATTTCTCCATGCTGCAGCAAAGCATGCCAGAGTGTTACGAGTTATAAAAAAATTTTAACTCCAGCCCCCAGGAAAGAGATGAGGTAGAACACAGCTCAAGTCATATGATTCATAGAGTGAACCAACTGGCCATTGTGCTAATCTGTCACTAGAGCATTTTGTTACCTCGACTTCAGATTGATGGTCTTTATGTTGAATATCCATAGGAACCTGAGCAGAATCAAAGTGATAATGAGCAGAAGCTCCATAGAAATTGTAAGAAGTTCAACATAATACAGAAAAAACAATCCAAACCACTACTCCTTCCCGGTTTATGAAATTAGCTTAATTCCTTGCACAACCATAATGTGCAGGCAGCATTTGTCCTACTCCCCCTTCAGCAGAAGTGCACGGGGAGTGGAAAGAAGAGGACCATAAAAAATATCGATACCCATCAAACAGAACAATCCTTACTTTATGGAACAGTTAATTAAACATATGCTGCACCATACATGCCTTTAACCTGTACACTAAGGGTTCTTTTTTTTTAGGGATTATTTTAACATTTCAAGCCAAAAACACATCATATAATCACTGACCTCCATACGACTCATAGGTGTTTTGGACCGAACTTGTTCGATGGCATCTGCAGTACTGCTTGATGATGGTTCTACAACAAACAACAAATAAATAAGATAATGAAAATAAGTCGGCAAATATAGTTTAGACAGAAATCATCAGTAAGATACTAAGCAGCACAAGGTAAATGAGTCATACGTTTATACACAACTGAAGATTCTGGGTTATGGCCAACTTCATGCAAAGAGCTCCAACTATCCTGCAGGTAAAAACAATCATCAATTGGCAAAACAAATAGAGATGAAATCTAGCACTTCCAAAAATTTCAGGGCTACAACCAGATGAATGCAGTTCATTTTACCTTACCAAAGTAATCATGCATTGTTTCAAAGTATGTTCCCCCCACCTCATCCTCAGGAGGTTGTAAAACATTGTGAAAAAAAATATTTATTGAATCAAAATAGAATTGTGGGCGTGGAGAGTTGTGATCTCCATCAAACTTGATAATGTTCTTGTCTCCCTGCAAAATTTGTGCGTTAAAAACCAAGCTCAAAGAGTATATACACACACACACACACACACACACACACACACGAAGTGCAAGGCAACAGAAATCAACAAACCAATTGCAAGAGTTTCAAAAAACAGAAATGAGTAGCATACACATCACATTTGATGAGATTTCAATAAAAATCATTGTAGAGGATCTTTGGAAGTTGTTCATCCAATGGAGAGATTTTGAAGATATACAGAACATGTATTTAATGTTTAGCACGACTAGGAACACTCAGAACTAAAATATGAAATCACTAGTCAAAAAGCAGCTGTCAACTGTATTCAGGTAGCTTCCAAATTAACCTCAGGCTGAGGTTTGGAGTACATATGACCAGAGTAGAACAGATTTCACTTGTCATTTGTTAAAACTGAAAAAAAATTCAGTTTACCATGATTACAAACTTAACAAAACACCAGCATTAGAACAAATTTTAAGAACAGTAAATTTCTATTCTGCAACAGACCACTACTACTGAATTTTCACCACTAAATGAAAGAAACTTACCATGTAAGCTTCAAATATACGTTGTGAGTGATGAGGGCGTATGAAATCATCATCAATGGCATGCCCAAATAAAACAGGAACAAAACATGATTTTGCCACCTGTAATCCAAAAAAGTATAAAGGAATTACATTCTTGAATAACAGGTAATATGATAAAATTAACACAAAAGGCAATTGAATGAAACACCATTCAAGTTTTTCATTCACTAAAAAAATTGTTCTCAACTTCTTTGACATCTCTTTGTAAAACACTTTTATAAAATCCACCAGTAACAGCCCAAAACCAACCTACAACTATCATCAGCATGATGAAGATGTCACACCATCTAGTCATTAAAATTGAACAAGTGAAAATACAGTGGGGAGTCACACACTAGCTCATTTAATAGAGACGGTAATTTCAACTAACAAATTAGCTATTATTCTTTACTCTAAACTACGTACTAGCTTTCCATTTTGACCGAGTGGTTATCCCATACCATAAATACATGAAACTGGTAAAAAAAAAAAAAAAAACACAAGACATGTCGGATGGGACAACTACAAACATGAACAGGATAATAATTTACTTATAGTTATCATACAGAAGCTTCAACTTGCAACACCCAATAAAGTACAGCTGCAGGAGAGAGACAACCTTGATGGTGTTCAGGTCCATTATGTCAAACTTAGCCTTTTTCTGAATAGATTTACGCATGTATTGGATAGCAAATTTCACCTAGAACAGGCAACAAGAAAAAACATAGTGAGACAACATGACAGCCATGACTAGAAGAACCTTCGTGCACTCATCATTGCCTCAATTATTAATACACGTGCATGATTTAAGGAGTCTGGTGGATGAGATTAGGGCAAAAACAATGAAGGGTGAAAGAACCTTCAACACACAATGGAAGGTTAACACTTACCCCAACAACAACAAAACTGACCTGCTAAAATAATGCAACAATAAAGAGCAGATGTGTAAAGAAGATAAAATTAAGATTCATGATGGGAACAGTAGAATGACAGAAACATTAAACATGGCTACTTACCAAAGTTGCTAGACAACAAATGTTAATGGTAAAATAAACTACTAACATCATCTAGGTGCAAGTACAATTAGATTTTATTAAGACCAAGATGATGGAAAAATTACAGTGTAGGAGAGCTGTTTCCAAGTAAAATAAATTACTGCCATCATCCAGGTGCAAGTAAAATTAGATTTTATTAAGACCAAGATGATGAAAAAATTACAGGGTAGTTGAGCTGTTTCCAAGTAAACTAAATTACTGCCATCATCTAGGTGCAAGTAAAGTTTGATTTTATTAAGACCAAGACGATGAAAAAATTACAGGGTAGAAGAGCTGTTTCCAATGAACCATCCAAATTCAAATAAAAGCCCAAAAGAAGAAGAAGATATAAGCACAATGATATCACAGTAAAAAATGAAGAGGGAAGAGTTCTCCATGCAAGTGAAAATCCTGTAAACCTTACTTGAGCCAGCAGTGGTGATTCCAGGGAAAATATCACTAATGTAGTTTCCAATTATTAACATTTCAGGAAAATTATGCAATTAATTGAAAAACTGTCATAATAAACATGCTTGTATGCTCATTTATTTCCTGTTATTATATATCTTGTATGCTCATTTATTTCCTGTTATTATAAATCATCGAACAAAAGACACCAAGGCTGTGAATCAATGAATGATGTAATTCTCATAACGTGGCTGAATGTATCAACTTACAGTGAACTTGGGTAAACGGAATTTGTAAGTTTCCACAAGTTCCATCATTAGGTCAACCAAATCAGAAAAGGGACTGTCAAGAACCATTCCAGCAATTGAGGGATCCTCAGCTCCATACATCAGGCTATGAAATCAATGGTAGATAAGTAAATGGGAAGGCCTTAACACTGCTACAGGTCCACGTGAACATAAACCTAGACTAATTACACAGCGGAAAAAAAGAAACGAAAAGGAAAGGAAAGGAAAAATAGGGATGAATGAACAGAACCTAGTGACAGCACCCATTGAACGGCCCCATAACCCAATCAAAGAGACATTTCCGTCTTGCCGCAAATGATTAACGACAGCCATGAGATCATCTTTCTAGAAAACAACCAAAGAATGTCAGATGGTGACTTTCAACATTGCAGAACAGCAAGCACCAATATAACAATAAATGTTCATGTGGTGTCTAAACAATTTCTAGGAGATTAACAAATGTTTTGACAATCAATGGAAAAAAAGATGCAGTTACTCAATGAGCACCAAACTTCCATCAAATATTTTTGATGAGATGCCAGAACTTACTTCATTCCATCCTAGAGTGACATGATCTCCTCCAGAAAGTCCGGATCCTGAGAAATCAAGGGTGAAAACTGTAATATTTGAAGGCAACAATATAATAGCAGCTTCACTAGCATCAACCCTGCACCCACTGAAAAAATAAAGATAAGCTACCAATTAGTAACAATCAGTTCTGTGAAACACAAGATTGAAGAAATCAATGCAAAATCTTAACAAAGTTGATCTTTCTATAAAGCTGTCTGCCACTCCACTCTCTACTCCATTTTCACAGGGGCAAACAAAAGGAAATATTTACCACCAAGATAGAGAAAAAACTTTATTTTGGCATATAATATGCTTGTTGACTATAGAAAATTCTCTTTCAATTTATCTGTTTTCTCATTCTTCATCATCCAAAATTTTGGGTTCCTAAGAACACTAGAAGACTCCATCTATAAGGTGCTACAGACAGCAAGCTACATTACAATAAACCCTGATTGGTAGTTACCTGTTTCCATGACAATATATTACACATGGCAGAGGCTTTTCTTGGGGATTAACAATGGGCATGTAATGACTGCATTGAAGAGCATCTCCCCTACCATTTTGAACCTGTGAACATTGAAAGCACCTTAAACATAAGCCAACAATCACTTCAAATTTTTCAAGTTTCCAAGCAGGCATAAAGAAGACATCATTGATTTACTAACAGAAGGTCCATAGTTGTCAATTCCTTGCAGAAAAAAGGTGCATAGAAGAAAAAAATCTCTAATCCTCTTGTACAATTACAAGTCATTTTCCAATTCAATCACTTGCACTGTTTTTGATGGGAAATCATGAGAAAGGAAGGATCAAATAATTTTAACAATGTTTCTAAATCTCTCGTGCATGTGAAATGTGGAAGTGTCCATGAGTAACTGGGTGTGTGGACCATGACTAGGTTGCAACTGCATTTCCCAGTCCTCTATATTCCATTATCCTGGTAAGAAAGAGTGCAAAGAAAACAACTGGTCACCTAACCCAGCAAATAATTATGCTAAATGGGTATATTGTAGGACCTCCAATTTAAAAAATTCACCTAAAAATTGTAACATGGATGACAAGTTACAAAGTATCAAAGATTCGAAAATCTTGATGAAAACTTCAGCAAATCTATATTGGGCTTGATAAGTATGTGCAATTGCTAGGGTTACTTGTTTACTAGAATGTTTTTATATATAACTATCTGATGACAATAGAAGACAGGACAACTAACATATCAGAGGTTTTTAGCAAGTTATTTCTTGAGATACCTGCCTATACGGAGAGGAAGACATAGAAATCAGACTAAGTACAATCAAACATAAAAAAAGACTTTTCCACACATAGAGAGTGGCACTAACCTCCACATCCTTTCTTTGGTACCATTTTCCTTTCAACATGAACTCTTGATCCAACAAATCATGCTTTGGGTTGTATTCAGCTCTACAGACCAAAAATGGACAGAATCATGAAAAAAAATATAAACAAAGAAAATGCCCAATACATTTGACAGGAAAAATTTTTAATTTCCTGCACTTATTGCTACATACCAATTATATAAGTGCAGTGCATAATCGCATCACTTCAGCAACATACACTAATGCCCTCATGTTCTTGAAGAGACAGATGCAACATTTTCTTCTTCTTCTTCTAAGGAACCAATTCTTAAATAATGAAAATAAAAACATACATGGAGCCTATGATGCGAAACTCTTTAGATATCAAACATACATCAGCTCACAAGAGGATGCATCTGATCTACAAGATGTCTTAGATGACCGAACTCAGCGTTTGACATTGACAGTGCGAGATTGACTTTAAACAGACATTTGACCTATAATAGTTCAGTGTCTATAAATTTAGGAACTTCATCTGATTCTCATCGAAATGTTTCAGCATCTAGTATTAATTATATCCAATTAAACTGCCAATTTAATGACTCCCAGAAAGTTCATTTGCTGTCTATACTTTCAATACCACGTGAAATACCCCAAAAGTAGAAAAATCAAGTTAATAAAAGCAAAAGAACTAAAGGGTCCTGATTCCCACATGCCAACAAGTCATAACAACAACTGAAATTTAACACAGAAACATCGATTAGCACCCTTCAACTTTCAAAAGAATATGAGAAATAGTGACAATATAGACTCTCTGCTATGCACCATAATTCGATTTCATATATAAAAATGAAAACTACCTGATTCAATACACGGGTTGGAATCAAAAGATCGAAAGTGAGTAATCAATACATGGGATTATAAACAAGAATATCACAACAACAAAAAATAAACATAAATTAGCACAGAAAGATCTTGGATTCTGAACAAATCACACGAACAAAGTAAAGAGTCAAAGTTATATTATTTGAATCCCACTAATAAATCAAAATTAAAACTCCTTTTGGTTGCCAAGCAAACTGATAGAAAGGAACTAAAATCAAATTTGAATCTCATGCTGTTTATTATTTTATTTTATTAAGTAGACAAAAGACATATAAAAATAAGACTTTGGAGAAAAGGGTTTCCAATTTTCATCAAAAGCCAGATAGGAAAAGACGAAGATTCAAAACGAAATCCTTCTCTCTTCCCACTTCTAATCATCAACCAAACAAACCAAAATCCAGATAAAAACCAATCAAATTTGAAGGGAAGAAGAGAGATTTAATACCTGGGAGGCCGTATAATAAAGTTAACAAGTTGCTCCATAGAGATTCGAAACTGCAACTTTGATCTCTCTTATTGCTGCTACAATAAAGTTAAAAGCTTTTTTGTATTGCTAAAAAAACAGAGAGAGAGCGAGAGACAGAGACAGAGACAGAGAGTAACAAGAGGAAGACAGAACAGTATGTGTATCTGTTTTATGTCGTGTATCTGTTCCTGTATCGGGGAAAAAAATAAGATAGAGAGAGAGATGGAAGGCAGAGGAGAAGAGGGCTTCGTTTTTCTTGTTTCGTATTTATTAACTTGTTATTGCAAGCTGCTTTGTTTCGGTGCGCAGCAGGTGGTTGGCGTCTGCAAACCCACGCCTCTTGTCTCTCTCGGTCTCCTGGCTGGCTCTTCTCTTGTAACGTGTGTGAATGGATTCATGTGTGGAATCTTCAAGGGCATAACATCGGTTGCAAACGGTTCGGTTCAGACTCCAAAATCAACCCAAATCATCTCCGTTTTTTTCCAGAGTTTTGAACCAGACTCAACATAGATTCGTCTTTAATGAGCTATTTTATACAGGTTTTTTTTATTTAATGGACTCTTAGTTTATAATTATTTTTTTTGGCTTAGTTTGATTTCATTTCCTACGGTTCAGGTGTTTCGCTTCTAAAATTTAAAACGCTAAATGAACCAAACCAATTCTTTTTCTTACTTATTTAACCAAAATTATCCGATAAGTTTGAGGAACAGTTCAATGTAGTATTTCAGGTTGGTTTTTACTAATATTTCTAATAATTCAACTAATTTAATCACTTTTATACGACTTACCAGAAAAATAGTTGACATAGTAAAGGGGTTTTGTTCGATCTGATGAGGCATGATCAATATTTTTAGATCTTGAAAACAAATAAAGTCTGTGGGTCAAAGTATAAGCATAGATGTACTTTTATAATAGATGTACTGAAAAAGACCTTAAACTTTAACAGTCAAATAATTGCAGTGATTTTTTTAAAAATAAAAAAATGTGATGTATACAAAATTTAAATGAAACAATGTAATGTATACAAAAATATCCTTACAACGAAATGATTTAATCAATTTAACTTGTCTAAAAATATTTAGATAATTAGTAAAAACATTGTTTAATTTAAAACAAATATTAAGATAAAAACATATTAGTTTGGCTAGTTCGAAGTTAACATATTAAATTTACAATCTAAATCATATATTTGCTAAGTTTAATAGTTTTTTCGTGAAACTATTTTTTATTTAATTGTATAATAAAAAAATTAAAATAAATTATAAAAGCTCAATTCAAAAGCAACCAAATATAATTGAAAAAAAAAGTTAATAAAAACTCAATGCTAAAGAATAAAACTTAAAAAAAAAAAAGTAAATACACAAGTCTAGAGCATGCTCTCATACTTGGCCATCTTTTTTTCTTTTATTAAGGGTGGTTCACCCTACTTTTTAAGATAAAAAAAATATAACAAGCAACATAATATATACTCTGATGTTGCCAAGAATCCGACCACCACTATGATTGTTAGAAACTTAGAGAGGTGAAGTTTTTTTTATCTAAAATCTATTTTTAAACTTATTTTTTTATTATTAAAAAACACATCTAATAAATACCATGAAAACCTCTATAAAATATTTACCAATATCAAAATCACTTAAAAAATTAAAAATCAATGGAATAAGAAAATCTAAATAGAACTCGATTTGCTTTTTCAAAAATGTTTACAAAGAAAAAAATCATCATTGAACTCTCATCTCATTAAACAAAATTTTTTGACATCAAAATTATCTATTTATTGCCATATTGTCATTACATGGTAATTTTCTTTCTCATTTATGATTTTCAAGCAACTCTTTTTTTTCTCTTAAAGTTAAAAACTAAAATATTAAAAAATAAATAAATTTTTGAAATAAATTTGAAATTGTAAAAACTAAAAAACTGAAGTGTAAGGAAAAGGAAAGTAGATGGACTAATATAATTTTTCATGATGAATTTGAGATTGGTAATGGGACTTTTTATTATTTTACACTTTGGTCTCTTTGGTTAATTTTTTTCTTTTAACAAAATTTAATAAATTATTCATTTATTTGGGCATATAAGGTTTCAATTAAAAAAAATAATTAAGGATGATATTAGAAAAGAAATTATGATTATTGTAGATAACTATAATAAAATACCCATCCCTTTTAATACGTTACGTGTTCTATCGAAAACCCGATCATCGTTATATTGTTTAAGAAATCAGAGGAGTAGTGTTTTGGTTTAAAAATTTATTTTTAAAAATTTTCACCCAAAAACATATTATAAATGCTATAAAAACCTCTATAAATCACTAACCAAACTCTAAAATCAATTAAAAAGGAAAAAAAAACTACATAGAATAAAAAAATCATTTTTCAAACATATTTATAGAAACAAATCACGACCATTGAATTTTTCTGTTTGAATAGAGCTTTTTGACATAAAAATTGGCTATTTTTATTACCATATTTACCATTTTCTGGTCACTGTTTTGAGGTTAAAAATTGAAATATTAAGAAAATAAATTATTTGACTAGATTTGAAATTACAAAAATAAAAACAAGAGAAAAAAAGATAAACCAAACATAACTTTTTCTCAAGTGAATTTAAAATTGAGTAAATGATTTCTTTTGGTTTTACACTTTGACTTTTTTTGTTTAATTTTTTTTTCTTTTAACAAAATTTAATAAATTGATCATTAATTTGGACCTACAAGGCTATAAATAAAAAAAATAGTTTGGAGATGAAATTAAAAAAAAAAGAGAGAAAACTCATGGTTACCATAGATTACTATATTAAAGTACTTAGCACTTTTAATATATCACATGTTGTTGTTTAGAATGCGACCATCAGTTTAGTGACTAAAAAAATTAACCAGTGGTGTTTTCGGTTTAAAAATTATTTTTTAATCTATTTTCACCCAACAAAACCTATTAAACACAATAAAAATTTTATAAACCATTGACCAAGCCTAAAATACCTCTAAAACCACATAAACAAAATCAATCAAATCAAAAAATTTAAATGAAACTTGAACTATTTTTTTTTTGACATGTCTATAGAGAGAAAAAAATCATTATTGTTAAGCTCATTTTATTAAATTAAAATCATTAACAATAAAATTAGTTATTTTTATTGCTATATAGTTGCCAAACTGACAATTTTCTTTCACTTTTGCTATTTTCAAGTGGTTATATTTTTTATTTTAAAGTCAAGGATTAAAATGTAGGGAAAATAAGATTTTAAAATCAATTTGAAATTACAAAAACTAAAAGGATTGCAAAAGTTCAAAAAAAAAAAAAGAGATGAAGTGGAATAAACAAAGCGTTTTTTAGCGAATTTGAGAATGGCCATGAGATTTTTTCTTGTTTTCGCTTTGGTATTCTTATGTCAATTGTTTTGTTATGGTCAATAACTTGGACATAAAGGCATTATATATTATTTTTTTCTCTGTACAAAAAAGGCATTGTTGTTATTTCATAGATGATGCGTATTGTCAATGAGTAATCCAACCGTGGAAGGAAAATATTCTAAACCAAAAAAATTCATCGATATGGATTGCCAGCCAAATATTCAGGAAGAAGAAAAGAAGGAACATCCTTGGCATATATTTGATATTTCCAACAAGAGGAACATGCAAAGGGCTACATAAAAACCTATTCAAAGAAGTTTTGTCACAGCTCACATCTACAAGAAAAAGCAACCCAACACCAAACTTCGTGCCCCGCAACCCTTGCTTGTTTAGAACTCAAGCCTGGTGTGCTTGGCTAATGGATATTTTACTTTAAAATCACAAATAAAATGCAAGATCAAATGGTAGGGCAGATTCTTGAATATATAAAATTAATCCAAGGAGAGGATTTCTTGAAGGGGGAAGAGCGCAAAGGTTGACAAGGTCTGGTGGGTTTCAAAGGCAACCAACCAGCATGGAAGGTAGTGAGTAATAGAATACGAGGTCAATTAATGCAATGACAATGACAACATGCCTTTCTTACAACAACTGACATGATCTGATTTGAAGGAAAACCCACCTACCAAAATTGTCTCATCTTTTTTAATAAATCATGTAATGTACTGTTGATCAGCAAAAGAAATATAAGTAAGTGCACAACCATCTTCTCGTAAAAATTATGGTTTTACACACACACACGAGAAGATAGCTTTAATGGGTTTACACACACAAACACACCCATTAAAGCGTTCCCTATACCATTGACATTCGATTTAGATGTAACTCCGAAATCAAACATTTGGTGTTTGGTTGACGTGTTTCCACAAAACTATAAAAGGAAAATAATAGTCCAACTATCTGAATTACAAGCATGGTGACGAAAGCATCTTTATTGAAAAAAACTGGATGGTTATAAAGAATAGAAAGAGACACTTCCGTCAATGTACAAGCTATGGACTTATTGATAGAAATTTGTCATCAAGTATCTCATGGGGAATTTTAGATTCATTAATAATTTCATAATCAAAAACTTGATTTTTTTTCAAGTATAGAAATATTAAAATAATAAATAATTTAATAAAACCATAATTAAATTATTAAAAAATTAACTATATAAATTTTAAATAATAATAATAAGTTAAAAAGAATTTTGAAATGTGAGATTAATACGAGGATTGAATAATGATAAAAAAATATTAAAAATAGAGGATTCACTAATATTATTTTAAATAAGTATAGCATAAATTTTTTTTATTACTCAACTGAAAACTAGATATAAAAATGATTTCAATCGAATGATTTGTTATTAATAACTTATTATAAATTATTAACATGATTATATTAATTATTTTATTTAAGTAACACCAATACTTTTAAATATTGTCAGGAATTCATGATGTTAACTTATGTTAACAATAAATCAAGTTTTTTTCATGACACAAGTGTTAGTTATACCATACAGTTGGCTATGAAGGATCAAGCATTTATTGTACCAAGTATTATACAACATAACTCTATATTAATCATTTAACAAGTAAGATATTAACAATTAATATGATAAAAATAATAAAATATATTAATAACAAACTTTTTTAGAATAAGCATTGAAGTTGTTATTGAGTTTATATAATACATATCCTAACATTATTAATGAAACTTTTTCACATTGATATATTAAACTTAATTAAATATTATAAATAAAAAGAAATATAAATAAACAAGATGGGAACATAAATAAGATATAAATTAACTAAGTAAAGAAAATGAAATGAAATGCATAAATAAAAAATTAATAAAAGTAAAACTTAAGTATTACAAACATATAAAGAGAGAGAAAGAACATGATCTTAACATGAAAATCAAGATACCTAAATGTATGAAAAATACCTCCTTCTATAGGTCAAAATTTATCACTATTGATTTTTTTGACTAATTGTTGAGTGGATAACTACATCTTAACTTGATAAAAAAATTTATCTTCTTGTCTGAACCAAATGTCATTGCTAATATCAGAATTTGAATAAATTGTCTCATGAAAGTTCTAGAAAATTATCTATGCTTTTCAACAAAAAATAATTCAGTGCATTTGGACTTCTAGAACTCGAGATATAGGCTGAACAGTGAATAGTATTGGAGTTGCAAAATAGATACTGATTTCTTTGTTGTTGCTAAGATTTAGACTTTCAAACAGTAAAATTGAGTTTTGCATTCTTCATAAATATTTTAGGCTCATATCTTAGCTTTCTAGCCATATAAACAAATTGAAATCTAAGATCTACAACTCCAGATATGATCTAATAATTGAATGGTGTTTTAGTTTGGACTAAACTAGTATATCTTTTATAAACTTCACCCTTTCTTTATCTTTTTAATTTCAGTGGTTGAAGTTATCAATTAATCCTTTGATTTATATGATAGGCCTATATTTAAGATGAACATTTACCATAAATTAAAGGTTTCTTATAGTATCAGGCTTGTTATTATAAAACATGTTTTAATTAAGGAGTTATTGATACTTCAAGTGCAAAGTGATGATATAAAATATTAATAAAAATACACTTTTAAGTACTAATCATCTCCCTCTATATATGTGTTTCCATATATAACTCTATATCAAGTTATGTAGCTTGTAAATAAATCATTAGTTAAGTATTATCATAAATAATACTTGCAAATAAAACAAACTCTTACCATGTGCTTTATGTTATTAAATAAAAGAAGTGATTTTGTCGGTATAGTTGTTAATGGAATCATGAGTTCTTTTGTTTTTGCTCAAAGACCCATTCCGCGACTGCCTTCTAAAACCATTTAACATCAAGAAATTTAGATCTCTTTTGATTACTTTCACTGATGTGAGAAGGTCTAGAATTCTTCCAAATCTCAAATTCATCTTGCTCATTGATACAACCAAAAGATTGATGTCTTCTTCCAAGTACAGGTGTGTCAAAGTAATAAATAACCCAGCAAGATCGAGGTCAAACCATAGAGAGGTTAATTATATAAATTATAGATAATAATAATATAACAGCAATAACAACAACAACAACAACAATAATGCCAATAACAACAACAACAACAATAAAGAAATTGTTGAGAATTTTGAGATGAAAGGTTAATGTAAGGATGAAACAATGATAACAACAAATGTCCAAGTTAGAGGATGCATCAATGGTATGTCAAACAAGTATAGTATAAACTCTTATTATTCAATTAGAAATCACACATAAAGAAGGTTCCAATCAGATTATAAATTGTTAACATGATTACATTAGTTATCTTATTCGATTAATGTTGATACTTATAAATGTTGTTAGGCATTCATGATTATAACTTATGTTAACAACAAATCAAGTTCCTTTCATAACTCAAGTGTCGATTATACCATACAATATGAACTATAAAAGTACTAAGCATTTGTTCTACCAAGTGTTGTATAACATAAATCAAGATTAGTCATTTAACAAGCAGAGTATTAAAGAGTGAACAAGATAACAAATACAAAACATGTAAGTTGACATGATAAAAAAATTAATGTCTTCTTCCAAGTGTAGGAGTGTCGAAGTAATAAATAACCCGGCAAGACCGTGGTCGAACCACAAAAATGTTAATTGTACAAATTATAAATAACAACAACACAACAACAACAATAACAACAACAACAATAGTAGTAGTAGTAGTAATAATAATAACAACAACAACAACAACAACAACAACACCAACAACAATAACAATAACAATAACAATAACAATAACAATAACAATAACAATAACAATAACAATAACAATAACAATAACAATAACAATAATAAAAGAAGGAGAAGAAGAAGAAGAGGATGAGAACTTTAAGATGGAATATTAATGTAACGATTAAACAATGATAATAACAAATGTCAAGGTTAGAGGATCCACTAATGATATGTCAAACAAGTATAATATAAACTTTTATTATTTAATTGGAAACCACACACAAAGGAGGTTCCAATCACATTATAGATTATTAAATTAGTCATCTTATTCGATTAATGCTAATATTTGTAGATCTTATCAAGCATTCATGATTATAACTTATGTTAACAACAAATCAAGTTCATTTCATAGCTCAAGTGTCGGTTATACCATATAGTATGGGCTATAAAAGTGCCAAGTATTTGTTGTACCAAGTGTTATACAACATAAATCAAGATTAATCATTTAACAAGCAAAGTATTAAAAAGTGAACAAGATAACAAATACAAAATATGTTAGTATTAAACATTAAAGTCCATATTAAGTTTGCACTATACTTATTCTTACACTATTAGTGTAACCTTTTTGCCTTGCATAATAAACTTAGCTAAACATAATGAAAAAAAGAAAAATAAATAAACAAAATAAGAAGATAAATAAGATAAGAGTTAACTAAGTAAATGAAAGGAAATAAATGGCATAAGCTTGACATTAATGAAAGCAAGGCATAAACATTACAAAAAAAATACAAAGAGAGAAAACAAGAACATGATCTTGATCTGGAAACGAAGATGCCTAAATACATGGAAAATACCTCTTTTTATAGGTCAAATTAGAAACTATTGATTTGATGACTAATTGATGAGTGGGTGACCAACTCTTGACTTTGTAGCAATCCTTATCTTCTTTTGTCTGCCCAAAATATCATTGATAACATTAAAATTGGAGCCACTTAAAAACATGAAAGTTGTAGGAAATTATCTTAGCTTTCTTGTGTAAAACATTCAGGTCATTTGGACTTCTAGAACTCCAGATATGGGCCAAACACTGAGCAGCGTTTGGGCTGAAAAACAAATTCGGACTTCTTTATTGTTGTTACAATTTGGACTTGAAAATGAGCTTTTTAGATCTTGGGCTCCATATGAAAGTTGTAGGCCTATGTCTTACCTTTCTATCCATATAAAATAGATCTAAATATCAGATCTACAACTCTAGATATGACCCAATTACCGAATGGTGTTCTAGTTTGGATTGCATCGACATCTCTTTTCTAAGTTTAGCTATCTCTTTGTCCTTTTAATTTAAGTTCTTAAATTCATCAATCAATCCTTTCATTTATGTGATAGACCTGTATTTAAAATGAATATTTACTACAAATTAAAGGTATCTTATATTATTAGATACATTATTATAAAACATATTTTAGTTAAGGAGTTATTGATACTTTGAGTGCAAAATGATGATATAAAACCTTGATAAAAATGCACTTTTAAGTACTAATCACAACCTTCAACCATCTTATTACTAGTCTCTAGTAATTAAAGCATTAAAATAGAAAAAAATTTACAAATTCCACAAAGCAAGGTACTCATCATTCAACTTTCATTAATCTATCAGATAAATAAACTCTCATTAAATTTATATATCTACTCAATACCTCTTAACAAGATATTAATAAACCTTTCTTTTGTGCTCAATATATCAACACATAATTATGAGGCTTTTCTTGGAAGAAAATAAATTTTTTATTCTAATGTTTAAGGTTAAGTTCCTTGAGTTGGGATTGTTATTTTTTTCATTTTCTTTTTTATTTTTTAATATATATACATATAACTTAAAATATCATGCGTCTTTAACCCATGTAACAAGTTTTCGGCTAATGACTCCCAAACTAATTAGTCTTAGGGCATTAGGTGTTGAGACACTTCTACAAACTTAGTAACTCGGGTTGCAGATCCTAATACATGGATAGTGTAATATTTGATTTTCTTAAGCTTTTCTACTCAACCCATGTAACAAGCGTTGGGCTAATAGCTCCCAAGTCAGTTGACTTTTAGGGCATTAGGTGTTAAAACACCCTTTCGAGCTTAAATTGCTTAGGTTAGGGAGGCTACGAAACTAAACTTATCTACATTTTTATTATCATTATTTTTTGCTCTTTTTTTTTGTTTTTTTAATTATATTCTATCATTTTCCCTTAGTTGTTACCTTTAACAAAAGAACATAAATAATATAATAATCCAATATGCAACCCACAATCATATGTTAAAGTGTGTGAGTGAAAATTAAGGTTTAAGAATACATGTTAAATCAGTATATGAACAGAAATAAGTAATGGGAATACGAGAGTTTGTAAACTTGAATATTTCAAGAAGTATTATGATAGATCTTATTAAGAATGGTTACTAAGATGCATCTCAAGAGTCATAAAAAGTTCTCTTTACTCTATCATCATAGTAACAACAATTTTGCACATGCTTTATGAAATAGAAAACACAGTTAGTTTTTTTTTTTAGCTATTACCCTCTCCCCCCAACCAAAATGAGATATTGTCCTCAATGTTATAAGGTAAAAAGATATAGTATAAAAGATATCACTTGAAATAACAAATAGTGACAAACTTGAAACACACTAAAACAAATATAAGAAATAACAAAACATAATAATAAAACTAAAAGACATATATATTCATAAATGAAGGCTCAAATCCAATCTAAGCTTTTTACGACTTTTCTTAGTTGATCAATTTATGCGATTCATAGAAAGATTAATTACAGGAATGAAAGATTGTAGTTGGTCAATCAATTGTTCAGTAGTAGCAGTAGAGATTATGATTTGTCGTGTAGAAGATGTTAGAAATTCTTGTTCCATGGTATGATCAAGAAAAGACAACAACTTATCATAATAACCATTAACATTTAACAAACTTATGGGTTTATGGTGAATGTGCATTTGAGCCTAAGAAAAAATATGAAAGATCACTTCCAATATGCCTAGAACCACCTGGTAAAGTAATTAAGGCATCAATATGGTTAAATACTGCATTCATTGAGCAGACATTATGGAGACCTGAAATTCCTCTCCAATTGTTTTTTTAATGATGTCCTCTTGTGCTAAAACTTTGGGGATGACCCCCAAAACTTGACTACCTTCTAAAAATACAATTGTTGCCACACCTCTCATTAACCCTAGAGTGCCTCTCCATACATTAAATGAATCTTTCTCTCAACTAGCACCTGACCAAGATGATTTGCTTTTCTTTTCCAAGACTAGATCCACCAAAAACACAAATACTTTTTATTTGATGATGTGAGGAAGTTGTCATTTGTACACACTTCTATATTTGATAAATGTATGGGTTGAGTGGAAATGAAGGGAAGGAAGAGAGGATTTTATAGATGAGAAATTAAAAAGGCAATCATACCGCCTATGTGTAGGCTAGCTGGAGTCTCTCACTCTCTCTCTTTATTTATTTTATTAAAAAGCATGTGTATGTACAGGTAGTTTTGATTATGACTCACATCTTCCCTTGGTTTTACGTCCAAGAACGGCTTAAACGCCCTCTGTGGGTCAGGGATAGGCTTCCCATCCAATTTTCTTAAAAACTGGCAAACATGGTCTTTTTTTAGTCAGATTCTTAAGACTAAGTCAAGCATATTCTTTATGAAATAATGGCCATAAATCATGAATTACACGATGCACATCTTCACTAGAATGCATCTCAAGAGTCAATAGAAGATTATCTAAAGAATCCTTACTCAGGTCATCCTTAATGAATTCTATTTTATCTTCACGGTTTATAGATACCATTCGTAAAGAATGACATTATACATTACAAGTCCATCTGGCACATCGATGACAAACTTTTAGTCGTTTTGCATGACATTTCTTTGCAAAAGTGCTTTTACCTGCTCCAAGTATGTGAATTAGAGGACTCACCTGATAATTAGACATTTGCTTCAATCAACTAGTGAATATCTTCAAGAATTCTATGATTCATTAACAACCTCAATCTTGCACATTTAGCACGGTAAATTTTTGTAATCGCATTCTAAGACAGAGCTGGAAAATACTTTTTTAATTTTTCAAGATTAGTGTCCATTTTCAAATGAGAATTAGAAGAGAGATTTAAAGAATTGCACAAATATATACACAAATATCAATTATTATGGGAAACTGAAAGAACCAACTTAAGCTACGGAGTACTGTTGTCCACCATTTGACTGAGGTGAGAGAAACTAGCAAAAATCACTAAAAAAACACAAAAATAATGTGAGAAAAAAAATCAACCTTTATCTACAAGATCATTCAAATCAATTGATTCATTTTCACTAGGGAAATTATCAAAGTAAGCTTTCAAAGGATGTCCATTTTCCTTAAAAACATTGTCATTTATTGAATTCTTAATATCACAGGCTGTATAAGGATTGCTCCATCTTAATCTTAGCTCTCTAGGGAATGAATAGAGTTGAGAATTATAAAACAAAACTTTTTGACCAGTATCAACTTTTTGACATTTTTCTCAAGTTTTGCAAAATGCATATGTGTCCTTGATCATGGTGGACCAATAAAATCTATTTTGAAAGATTTTTATGGTTGTCTTTTTTTATGAGAAATAACTTCGACATGCTTCAAAATGACAAAGTTTAATGACACTATTTACCTCATTATTGAGAATGAATCTTTGAAATATTTGATGAGGACAATATTTGAATAAGTTAGGGTCATCGCAATAAAAGTTCTTCATTTTGTTAAAAAACTTTTCTATATCTTGGGTACTCTAATCAGTTAACAAATCTCCTAAAGAAAGAAAATTGATATTTTTATCGTACCAAGGCATTGGATTAAGAGAAAATAAGGATTCATTAAGAAAGTAATCATCAATTGGTGTGATGTTAGATGTTGAATTTGTTGTCACTTTAGACAAAAGATCCGCATCAATATTTTTGATGCATTTTTCATTCGCGGTTTCTTCCTCAAAATAAATCATTTACAAATCTTCAGATTCCTCCAACTCATTTTTACTTAAAGTAGATTCAAGTTGATCATAAACTAATTCGTCAATATGATTTACTTTTTATAAATCATTATCATCTCCAGGTTGCTGACAAATGTTGAAAATATTCATCTCCAATGTCATGTTTCCAAATGATAGCTTCATCAGTCCATTTCTATAATTAATCAATACGTCAGAAGTTGTAAGAAACGGACATGCTAAAATAACAGGAAATGAATTACATGCTTCAACAGGTTGTCTATATAGGACAACAAAATCCACAGGATAAATGAATTTATCGACTTATATTAACACATTTTTGACTATTCCTCTAGGCACTTTTATAGATCTATCGACAAGTAAAAGAGTTACAGAAGTTGGTTTTAACTCACCTAGATTGAGACTTTGAAAAAATAAATATGGAAGTAAATTCACACTAGCTCTAAGATCAAGTAAGGCTATTTCAATTTTATATTCTCCAATCAAGCAAGAAATTATAGGACAACCAGGGTCTTTATATTTCAAAGCATTATTGTTTTGAAGAATAACACTTGTTGAACTAAAAAGGCTTTCTTTTTCACATTCAGTTTCTTCTTCACTATGCATAGATCTTTTAAAAATTTAGCATAGGAAGGAACCTATTTAATAGCATCTAGCAAAAGTATATTGATTCTTACATGTTTAAAAGTTTTAAAAATTTTAGAATTGTGATTGAATTTTCTTTGTTTGTGTGGTTATGGCATCAGGAAATGGAAGTGCTGGTGGGGAATTAATGGTTTCTTTGTAATTTTTAAATTCAACCCCTTCCTTACCCTCAAAGATTTACTCATCATCTTTCTCACAAGGTTCAAGAGTGGGTTTTTCAATATCCTTACCACTATGAAGAGTAGTGACTGATTTGACTTGATCCATATGTTGGCTTCCAAAACTACTTGCATTTACATTGTATTGCCCTTCGGGATTTTGTTGTGGCTGAGATGGAAACTTACCTTTCTCTTAAAAACTGAGAACAGATGTCAATTTTGGAAGAGCATCTTTAAAATCTATCATGTTTTGAGTAAGTTGAGTATTGATTGTCTCTTGCTTTTCAATGAATACATGCAATGTTTCCTCAAGATTTGTTCTAGGAGGTAAAGCATAAGGAGGTGCATATCCATGAGAATTTGGAAATTATGGTGTGCTTAAAATGGTGGTTATGAAGTTTGTGCATTGTTGTTATCACTCTTCCAACTGAAATTTAAGTGATTTCTCTAACTAGAGTTATATGTTTGGGAGTATAGATTGTGCTTGGTCCTTTGGAAACTGTTTAAAGTATGGGCTTGTTTATAAAGACATTTCTTAAAAGAAGGTAAGGTTGGACAGTTACTAGTTGAGAGTTCATTTATTTCATATATTAGACACAAAATGTTTTCAATAGATTTTAATTGACCACTCTTTTTCAATTCTAGTGCTTTGACTTTTTTAGCTAAAGATGCAAACTTGGCTTGAAGGTCATGATTTTCCCCAAGGTTGTACATACCTCTACTAAATGTATGAGGTTGAGTTTTACTTGGTGCCTTATAAGTACCCGTGATGTCCTAATTTTGAGCATTTTTAGCTAACAAATCTAAGTACTTCATCGCTTCATCAGGGTCTTTATCTTCAAAAGTTTCATTGTGTATCAATTCAACTATTTGTCTATCTTTAGATGTCAGCCTTTCATAAAAATGTGAAACCAATCTCCATATTTCAAAACCATAATGAGGGCAAGTATGAAGCAAGTCTCGATACCTATCCCAACATTGGTAAAATGTTTCTCATAGTTTTTAAGAGAAAGTAGTGATTTGTCTTTTGAAAGAGTTTGTTCTGTGAGATGGAAAAAACTTTTTTAAAAACTGTTGTTGCACTTCATCCCAAGCATGAATGGATCCTGGTCTTAAATTTTGTAGCCATGTTTTAACTTTATCTTTTAATGAAAAAGGAAAAAGCTTTAATCTGATGGTGTTTATATTACAATTTGAACCATTATGTGTTACAAACCTCCTCAAATTCCCTTAAATGTAAGTATGGATTTTCTAATTCTAAGCCATGAAAAGAAAGTAAAAGTTGAATAATATCTGGTTTAAAATTAAAATGAGATGTATCAAGAGGAAAAACTATGCATGATGATGCACTTGTTCTAATGAGATTCATGTGGTCTTTAAGTGTTTTAGCATACTTATTCTCTTTATTCTCATTATGAAGTGATTGATTATCTTCTTTGACCATATTTTCTAAAAATGGTGAGGATACCCTATAAAGTCTACAACTTGATGTACATGACCACACTCTCATGCACGTGTAGGAATAGAATAAATGGAAACAGAAAACAAAAGAAGAAGAAACAAGAGAAAAGAAATAAAATTATATACAAGAAAAGTGAAAAGAGAAAATAAAATAACTACTATAATTTGTATAAGAACTTACCTCCTAAGTAACGACGCTAAAAACTTGACACGACGAAAAGATTAATATCTTATACCAAGTGCAGGAGTATCGAAGTAATAAATAACTTAGCAAGATTGGGGTCAAACCATAGGGAGGATAATTGTATAAATTATAGATAACAATAATATAACACAACAACAATAACAACAACAACAACAACAATAACAACAACAATAGTAGCAGTAATAGTAAGTAATAGTAATAGTAGTAGTAGTAGTAGTAATAATAATAATAATAATAATAATAATAAATAAATAAATAAATAAAAAGAAGGAGAAGAAGAAGAAGATGATGAGAACTTTGAGATGGAATATTAATGTAATGATTAAACAATAATAATAACAAATGTCAAGGTTAGAGGATCCACTAATGGTATGTCAAACAAGTATAGTATAAACTTTTATTATTCAATTGGAAACTACACACAAAGAGGTTTCAATCAGATTATAGATTGTTTACATCATTACATTAGTTATCTTATTTGATTAATGCTAATACTTGTAAATCTCGTCAAACATTCATGAGTATAACTTATGTTAACAACAAATCAAGTTCTTTTCATAGCTCAAGTGTCGGTTATACCATACAGTATGGGCTATGAAAGTGCCAAGTATTTGTTGTACCAAGTGTTATACAATATAAATCATGATTAATCATTTAACAAGAAAAGTATTAAAAAGTAAACAAGATAACAAATACAAAACATGTTAGTATCAAACATTAAAGTCCATGTTAAATTTATACTATACTTATTCTTACACCATTAGTATAACCTTTTCACCTTGACATAATAAACTTAACTAAACATAATGAAAGAAAGAAAAATAAATAAACAAAATAAGAACATAAATAAGATAAGATGTTTTGTATTGTAATCTCCTTTGTGTGTGGTTTCCAATTGAATAATAAGAATTTATACTATACTTGTTTGACATGCCATTAGTGAAACCTCTAACATTGATATTTGTTATTATCATTGTTTAATCCTTACATTAAAATTCCATCTTGAAGTTCTCATCTTTTTATTATTATTATTGTTATTACTACTACTACCACCACCACCACTATTATTATTATTATTATTATTATTATTATTATTATTATTATTATTATTATTATTGTTGTTGTTGTTGTTGTTGTTATTGCTATTATTGTCATCTATAATTTATATAATTAACCTTCATGTGGTTCGATCCTAGTCTTGCTGGGTGATTTATTACTTCAACACTCTTGTGCTTAGGAGAAGACATCAATCTTTTAGTCGTGTCAAGTTTTTCATGTCGTTACTAGGGAGGTAAGTTTTGTATAAATTATAATATTTATTTTATTTTCTCTTTTGACTTTCCTTGTATATAACTTTGTTTCTTTTCTCTTGTTTCTTCTTCTTTTGTTTTCTTTTTCCTTTTATTCTATTCCTACACGTGCATGAGAGTGTGTTCATGTATATTAAGTGGTAGACTTTGTAGGTTATCCTCATCTTTTTTAGAAAATATAGCCAAAGAAGATAATCAGTCACTTCATAATGAGAATAATGAGAATAACCATGTTAGAACATTTAAAGACCATATGAATCTCATAAGAACAAGTGCACTATCATGCATAGTTTTTCCTCCTGATGCATCTCATTTTAATTTTAAGCCAGACATTATTCAACTTTTACCTCCTTTTCATGACTTAGATTTAGAAAATTCATACTTGCATTTAAGGGAATTTGAGGAGGTCTACAACACATATAATGGCTCAAATTGTAGCATGAACACCATCAGATTAAAAATTTTTCTTTTTCATTAAAAGATAAAGCTAAAACATGGCTAAAAAATGTAAGATCAGGATCCATTTGTGTTTGGGATGTAATGCAACAACAGTTTTTAAAGAAGTTTTTCCATCTCACAAAACAAACTCTTTCAAAAGACAAATCACCACTCACTTAAAAACCAGGAGAAACATTTTACCAATGTTGGGATAGGTATCAAGACTTTTAAATAGTTAAGAATCAATATACCTTTGCTAGATGTTATTAAATAGGTTCTTTCCTCTGCTAAATTTTTGAAAGATCTATGCACTGTGAAGAGGAAACTAAATATGAAAAAGAAAGTCTTTTTAGTTGAACAAGTAAGTGTTATTCTTTAAAATATAAAGACCCTGATTATCCTACAATTTCTTGCTTTATTGGAGAACACAAAATTGAAAAAGCCTTGATCTTGGAGCTAGTGTGAATTTACTTCCATATTCAGTTTTTCAAAGTCTCAATCTTGGTGAGTTAAAACCAACTTCTGTAACTCTTTTATTTGCCGATAGATCTGTAAAAGTGCCTAGAGGAATAATTGAAGATGTGTTAATACAAGTCGATAAATTCATTTATCTTGTGGATTTTATTGTCTTGGACACAGAACCTGTTGAAGCATGTAATTTATTTCCTGTTATTTTAGGACGTCTGTTTCTTACAACTTCTAATGCATTGATTAATTGTAGGAATGGACTGATGAAGCTATCATTTGAAAACATGACATTATTGATGAATATTTTCAACATTTGCAAGTAACTTAGATATGATAAAGATTTACAAGAAGTAGATCATATTGACGAATTAGTTTATGATCAACTTGAATCTACTTTAAGTAAAAATGAGTTGGATGAATTTGAAGATTTGCAAATGATTTATTCTTAGAAAGAAATCACAGATGAAAAACACATCCAAAATGTTGATGCAGATCTTTTATCAAACGTGACAACAAAATCGACATCTGACATCACACCAATCGATGATTTCTTTTCTAACGAATCCTTACTTTCTTTTAGTCCAATGCCTTGGTATGATAAAAATATCAATTTTGTTACTTTAGAAGATTTGCTAGCTGATTAGTGTACCCAAGACAAAGAAAAGTTTTTGAAAAAAGTAAAAAACTTTTATTGGGATCACCCTAACTTATTAAAATATTATCCTAATCAAATATTTCAAAAATTCATTCCTGGCAATGAGGTAAGTAGTGTCATTAAACTTTGTCATTCTGAAGCATGTGAGAGTTATTTTTCATAAAAAAAGATAGTTGTAAAAATATTTCAAAATGGATTTTATTGGCTCATCATGTTCAAGGACATATATGCATTCTGCAAAACTTTTAAAAATTATCAAAAAGTTGATACTAGTAAAAAAGTTTTGTTTTATAATTCTCAACTCCATTTATTCCATAAAGAGCTAAGATCAAGATGGAATAGTTCTTTTATTAAGAAACATGTCTATCCTTGTCGAGTCTTTGATATTGAAACTTCAATGAATGATAATGTTTTTAAGGAAAATAGACATCGTTTGAAAGCTTACTTTGATAATTTTTCTAGTGAAAATGAATTAACTGATTTGAATGATCTTGTAGATAAAAGTTGATTATTTTATTTTTCTCACATTGTTTTTATGTTTCTTTTTAGTGATTTTTGCTAGTTTCTCTCACACCGGTCAAATGACGGATAATGGTACTTCGTGACTTAAGTCGGCTCTCTTAGTTTTCCATAATAACTAATATCTGTGTATATATTTGTGCAATTCTTATTTGAAAATGGACACTAATCTTGAAAAAACTGAAAAAAGTATTTTTCCACTTTACCTCAAAATGTGATTATAAAAATTTACCATGCTAAATGCTAAATGCTAAATTTACCTCAAAATCTTGAAAAAAGTATTTTTCCACTTTACCTCAATGGCCTATATATAGGTGGTAAGATTGCCCTTTTAATTTCTCATATATAAAATCCTCTCTTCCTTCCCTTCATTTCCACTCAACCTATACATTTATCAAATATAAAAGTATTTATGTTTTTGGTGAGTTCCTCAAGTCATCAAATAAAAAGTATTTGTGTTTTTGGTGGATCTAGTCCTGGGAAAGAAAAGGAGTTTTTAAAATCAGCAAATCATCTTGGTCAAGTGCTAGCTGAGAGAAAGATTCATTTAGTATATGGGAGAGGTAGTCTTGGGTTAATGGAAAGTGTGTCAATAGCTGCATTTTTAGGAGGTAGTCAAGTTTTAGGGGTCGTCCCCGAAGCTTTAGCATAAGGGGACATTATTGGAAAAACAATTGGAGAGGAACTACAGGTCTTCACAATATCTGCTCGAATGAATGCAATGTTTAACCAATGTGATGCCTTCATTGCCTTACTAGGTGGTTTAGGCACATTGGAAGAGATCTTTCATATTTCTTCTTGGGCTCAACTACAAATTCACCATAAACCCATAGGTTTGTTAAATGTTCATGGTTATTATGATAAATTGTTGTCTTTTCTTGATCATGCTGTGGAATAGGAATTTCTAACATCTTCTACATGACAAATCATAATCTCTGCTGCTACTACTGAACAATTAATTGACCAATTACAATCTTTCATTCTTGTAATTAATCCTTTCATGAGTCATATAAATTGGTCAACTAAGGAAAGCCATAAAAAGCTTAGATTGGATTTGAGCCTTCATTTGTGAATCTTTGTGTCTTTTGGTTTTATTATTGTGTTTTGTTTTTTCTTATATTTGTTTTAGTGTGTTTTAGGTTTGTCAGTGTTCATTATTTCAGATAATATCTTCTATACTCTATCTTTCTACCTTAGAACATTGAGGATAACATCTTGTTTTGGTTGGAGGAAGAGGGTAGTAGCTAAAAAAAAAACTAACTGTGTTGTCTATTTTATAAAACATGTGCAAAATTGTTGTTACTATGATGGCAGAATTAAAGATATCTTTTTATGACTCTTGAGACACATCTTAATAACCATTCGTAACAAGGTCTATCATAATACTTCTTAAAATATTCAAGTTTACAAACTCTCGCATTGTTATCACTTAATTCTGCTCATATACTCATTTAACATGTATTCTTAAACCTTAATTTACACACACACACACACACTTTAACATATGATTGTGGGTTGCATATTGAATTATTACATTATTTATGTTCTTTTGTTAAAGGTAACAACTAAGGGAAAGAGATAATATATAATAAAAAAAACAAAAAAGAAATAATGATAATAAAAATATAGACAAGTTTGATTTCGTAGCCTCCTTAACCTAAGCAATTAAGTCTAAAGAGGTGTTTTAATACCTAATACCCTAAAGTCAATTGACTTGGGAGCTATTGGCTTAACGCTTGTTACATGGATTGAGAAGAAAAGCTTAAGAGAATCAAACATTGCACTATCTACGTATCAGTATCTGCGACCCGAGTTACTAAGCTCGTAGGGGTGTCTCAACACCTAATACCCTAAGACTAACTGGTCTGGGAGTGATTAGTCGAAAGCTCATTACATGGGTTAAAGATGCATGACATTTTAAGTTATATGTATATATATTTAAAAAATAAATAAAAAAGAAAAAAAATAATCCTAACCCAAGGAAGTTAACCTTAAACATTATAACATAATTTTGTTCTCTTCCAAGAAAAGCCCTATAATTATGTGTTGATATATTGAGCATAAAAGAAAAGTTTATTAACATCTTGTTAAGAGGTATTGAGTAGATATATAAATTTAATGAGAGTTTGTTTATCTAGATAGATTAATGGAAGTTGAATGATGAATACCTTGCTTTGTGGAATTTACAAATTATTTTTCTATTTTAACATTTTAATTACTAGGAACTAGTAATAAGCTGGTTGAGAGGTGTGATTAATACTTAAAAGTATATTTTTATCAAGGTTTTATATCATTATTTTTACACTTAAAGTATCAATATCTCCTTAACTAAAGCTTGTTTTATAATAATATATCTAATAGTATAAGATACCTTTAATTTATAGTAAATATTCATTTTAAATGCAGGCCTATCACATAAATGAAAGGATTGATTGATGAATTTAAAAATTGAAATTGAAAGGACAAAGAGATGGCCAAACTTAGAAAAGAGATGTCGGTGTAGTCCAAATCAAAACACCGTTCGGTAATTGGGTCATATCTGGAGCTATAGATCTTAGATTTAGGTCTACTTTATATGGATGGAAAGGTAAGACATAAGCCTACAACTTTTATAGAGCTCAATACTTAAAAAGGCCATTTTCAAGTCCAAATTATAGCAACAATAAAGAAGTTTGAATCTGTCTTCCAGCCCGAGCACTGTTCAGTGTTTGGTCCATATCTGGAGTTCTAGAAGTCCAAATAACTTGAATTGTTTGCACAAGAAAGGTGAGATAATTTTCTACAACTTTCATGTTTTCAAGTGGCTTCAATTTCGACGTTATCACTGACATTTTTAGCAAACAAAAGAAGATAAGGATTGTCACCAAGTCAAGAGTTGGTTACCCACTTATCAATTAGTCATCAAATCAATAGTTTTCAATTTTGGCCTATAAAAGGAGGCATTTTCCATGCATTTAGACATCTTGGTTTCCAGATCAAGATAATGCTCTTACTTTCTCTTTTTGTATTTTTTATAATGTTTATGTTTTACTTTCATTAATATCAAGTGTATGCCTTTCATTTACTTAGTTAACTTTTATCTTATTTATATTCCTATCTTGTTTATTTTTTTTCTTTCATTATGTTTAGTTAAGTTTATTATGTCAAGGTGAAAAGGTCATACTAATGGTGTAAGAATAAGTATAATGTAAACTTAATATGGACTTTAATATTTAATATTAACATGTTTTGTATTTGTTATTGTCGCTACACAACGTCAGGCGACGGCTCCACTTGTTTTTGTTTGTTTTAACAAAAAAAATAAATAGTTTTTTTTCTTGATTAGGTGAAATAAAGATTTTATTGGAGTCACCATCTAGTAATTAGACACTAGTCCTAGAGATTCAGGTACTGAGTTAGTTATGATTAATGAAAGATAGACACCACCCTTAAAACATCATTTCAGAGAAAGGTTACCCTTACTTGTGTGTTTTTTATTTGATTCAAATATTATTATATTTTGAGCTTCTTTGTAATTTTTTTAAGATGGTTAACGTCGGTCCCTAAAAATATAAGATACGTTAAAAATAACATCAGTCTTTAAAATTAGCAGACTTTGTCTAAAATATCAACGTATGTCCCTAAAAAGAAGAGTTACATCTGATTTACCAAAAGAAATAATAATGGACATAATCTATATTTGGTATTTAAATTTTTTTGACATCGGTCCTTTTCTGTAAATAGAAGAGATGTGTCGACAAATAATATTTATTTTATAGAATAAAAATTATTTTGATATCATTAAGAAATGAGTATATCCATTCTTAAGAATCAGGTTTTGACCTATGAATAGTAACATGATAAAATAGGTGTTGGACCTGCGTCGTTATTTATTTTAAATTTATTTTTTGTTTTTTTATTTTTTTACATGCAAAAAATTTACAAGTATATATATATAAAAATATCAAAAAATACCATAAAAATTACCTGAGTGCCACTGTATAGGTAAAAGACTAAAATACCCTTAGATTTATTGAAAATTTACAAAAATGCCACTAGCAGCGCGTGTGGCTCATGTGCGGCTACTATTGGTGGCGGTGAAATGTTCTGGTGAGATTCCGGCCAGTAGATGGTTGATTCTAGTAGATCTGAGGGTGAGGATTCTAATGAGGGAGAATCAACGACTTGAAGCTCAGTTGGCCGATGATTGTCGCGGCCTTTTTCTAGGCAGAATCACCAGTGAAAACATGTAAAACGGTCATGGTTTTGATTGAGAGGAGGCAATGCACCTTTCTGTGGTGATTTGGAGGCTTCAAAATGGCTGGAAATGACGATTTTGACCCGAAACGGCCCAAAACTCATGCAAAAAAACTTACACGAGCATACCTTACACCTTCAAGAATCCTGAAAGTTTCATCAATTCACAAACCCACTACACTAAGAATAATTGACAAAACTTTGATAATATAATTGTAATGGGTGACAAAGATTGAAGAGAAGAAGACATAAAAGAATTTGCTATGTTAGTACAAAATTCTAAGAAAACCTAGAAACCAACTAGCGAAGAGCTAAAAGTAATAAATTTAGGTACTAAACAAGATAAGAAAGAATTGACGATTGATACCTGTAGTATCGTTGAGGGAAAAAGAAGGTCTAATCTCTTTGTTACATGAGCATGTGTATGTTTTTACATGTATATATATACAAATATGTCAGGAGGTTTGGACACCAACACAGTGGTACATAAGATTTCTTTAGAGTATTAAAATGAATGAAATGAGTTTCTTTAGCCTTAAAAGTTAGATGCTCAACTTTCCAACCCTTTATGGTCACTGGAATAGCAGACGATGCGTAATCTAGTATATATTGTTTACCAAAAATAATGGGTAAATGGTTACCCTTAAAAAAAAAAGGCTTAGGTACACTGGGCTTGTGTTCTCGGACCTTTTTTTATAAAGGCTTAGATGTCCTGGGCCACCCAAGTTTGCATGCTTGGCCTTTTTATTTTTCTTTAATTTTTTTCTAATTTTATCCTTCAATGTGAGATTTTATTTTTTATTTTTTTATTTTATCATTTAACACTTATTTGATTTTGAATTGGGGTTTATAATTAGTTTAATTTTTTTTATAGGTTTATCATCTTTTCAAACAAATATACCAATATTTAGTTAGTGCTTAATTTTACTAGTGTTTTTTTGTTATATAATTAAATAAAAAACATTTTCAAAAAAAAAATTATTAGGCCTAGTGCAGTTTATGACTCGAATCATAGATTTGACGGGTTAACTTGGGTTCATTGAAAATTAGACTCCGTAATTTTTTTGTTTGTTTTGTATATAGTTATCATGATTTTAACAAAAACATAACGATATTGAATTGATGATTGATTTTGCAAATGTTTATTTTTTATCAAATAATAAAATAAACAATTGATTAAAAAAATAAGTAAACTCAATAGAGTCCATAATCTGAGTTACAAGTGTTTGGCTTAAGTCATGAAACCCAAGTCGACTTAATAAGTTGCTATCTCAATATTTAATATAAAAAATATGTCATCTTGAATATTTTAATAAATTTTCATATGGGTTTACTCAATTTTTTATTCTTGATAGCATAAATAAGAATATACTAAGAATCAATATCTATATATTACTCTATGTAAAAAGTCTTTGTAAAGAAAAAGAGTTTTTAATTTTATGTATTTTTCTATTCAAGACTTTATCAAAACTTTTATATATATATATATGATAATAATTTTGACAGTTAAAACAAACAAATGCATCTTTTTAAAAGGACATAATTCTATTTCAAATAACACAACTCTATTTTAAATAGAGTTTTAACATGTATTAGTATCACTCCCAACTAGCTAGGTAATAATATAATTATATTATGTGTACATAAATTAACATCGTCTATGTTAATGTAGGGATTCTAATTTGTATAACTCTAGAATCCATTTCAAATTAATATTCCAAAATCAAATAATTCAAATAAAAAACATATAATCAAATGAATCTCATTTAATTCAAATGTAATATTATTCATATTCATGATTATACATATATTAATATTAATCTTGTTGGCCTATTTAATATTATTTTCCTAGAATGTATTACAATAATTAAAAATTGACATAAACATCAACATCCATAAATCACATATGAGCACTTTACGGGCCTTCAAAAATGCATAAACATATTTTTTATCGCAAAATAAAATTAATTCTCAATTCAGAAGGAAACCATGAAAACTTTGTAATAAACCATCAATAAATCTTGATTATTTATTAAAACCTATCTTAAAACCTGTTATTGATTACCAAGGTTTGAAATCTAATTTTTTTCATAATTTAGGGGTAAAATTATCATTTTTAAAATTTAAAAACTAAATTGAAAATATTATAAATGAATTCCCAAATTAAAACCCATCATTCTTAACCTCACAATCAATCCATCCATAATTCTAAAATATGTTTAAACGGTTAAATTATATTTTCTAAAAGTTGAGGAACAAAACTAAAATTCCATTATCTTTAACCTCAACACAAATTTTCCAGCATCAATATTGATTTTTTTTTTGCTACATAATTTCTTCCATATTCCTTTATTTTCTCTATTATTAAAGTTCTCAAAGTCTTTTACACTATACATTAATAAAACAAAATATATATCAATTAAACTAAATTACATATTAATTTCTTCATATTCTATTTAAATTTAAATTTATATGCATATACCTACACGAATCAATTCAAACAAACCTATAACATATGATGGGTTGCTTGATCATGTGATCAAGCAACTTATATTTAAAAGATATAAATTATTGAAAAGTCAAGTAAATCAGATTTGATATTAGTGTGATATAAAAATAACTTATATCTACACACCAACACTATTGAAATCAACTCTTTAATGAATATTGATTCGTGAATGAGTAGTATAAGAATGATGTCATGAAGTCTGTTGTTCTTTAATAAGTTATTTTCAATTCTTTAGAGAACTAAAGAAGAGAGAATATCTCACTAACACATAAAATAAAGTTTGCATCGAAAATAATTTTTTATGTTTCAAAATCTACTTGATACAGATCTAATAAGGAAGTTATAAATACTAAGACTTAAGCCTTTAAACCCTAATGGACCCGAGTTATAGACTTGTATAAGGTTTGGTTCTAATCAAATCCAAACCCTTAATTAAATAAGCTCAAACACAAAAAAAAATTAAATTAAAGGTTCAAAGTTCTTGCTGCAATTAACAAAGAAAAATAAAAAATAATAAGTCTGATTTGGAAATCTTTGTTGCTACCTCTAGCTTTTCCTCATAGAACTTGGTGACACGAGTAAAATATTGATATCTTTTTCCAAGTTTAGGAGTGTCAAAATAATAAATAACCCAGCAAGATCGGGGTCGAACCATAGGAAGATTAATTATATAAATTATATATAACAATAATACAACAACAACAACAATAGTAGTAGTAGTAGTAGTAGTAGTAGTAGTAAAGAAGAGGAAGAAGAAGAAGTTGATGAGAATTTTGAGATTGAAGATTAACGTAAAGATTAAACAATGATAACAATAAATGTCAAGGTTAGAGGATCCACTAATAGTATATCAAACAAGTATAGTATAAACTCTTACTATTCAATTGGAAACCACACATAAATGAGGTTCTAATCAGATTATAAATTGTTAACATGATTATGTTAGTTATCTTATTCGATTAATGTTAATACTTGTATATCTCATCAGGCATTCGTGATTCTAACCTATATTAACAACAAATCAAGTTCCTTTCATAGCTCAAGCGTCGGTTTACCATATAATATGGGTTATGAAAGTGTTAAGCATTTGTTGTACCAAGTGTTATACAACATAAATCTAGATTAGTCATTTAACAAGCAAAATATAAAAAAGTGAACAAGATAGCAAATATAAAACATGTTAGTATCAAACATTAAAGTCCATGATAAATTTACACTATACTTATTCTTACACCATTAGTATAACCTTTTCACCTTGACATAATAAACTTAACTAAACATAATGAAAGAAAGAAAAATAAATAAACAAAATAAGAACATAAATAAGATAAAAGTTAACTACGTAAAGGAAAGGAAATGAAAGACATAAACTTGATATTAATGAAAACAAAACCTAAACATTACAAAAATACAAAGAGAAAAAGCAAGAGCATGATCTTGATTTGGAGACCAAGATGCCTAAATACATGGCAAATGCCTCTTTTTATAGGCTAAAATTGAGAGCTATTGATTTGATGACTAATTGATGAGTGGGTGACCATCTCTTGACTTGGTTACAATCCTTATCTTCTTTTGTCTGCCCAAATCTTCATTGATAACATCATAATTGGTACCACTTACATAAAAGTTGTAGTAAATTATCTCAGTTTTTTTTTAAAAAAACATAGAGATTATTTGGACTTTTAGAACTCAAGATATAAGTCAAACACTAAACAGTATTTAGGTTGCTGAACAAATTCGACCTTTTTTGTTAGTGCTACAATTTGAACTTGAAAATGACCTTTCTAAATCTTAGGTTCCTTATAAAAGTTGTAAGTTTATCTCTTACCTTTTCAAGTCTAAATTGTAGTAGCAACAAAAAAGTCTGAATCTATCCAACAACGTGAACACTGTTTAGTATTTAGCCCATATCTGGAGTTCTAAAAGTCCAAAAAGCCATATTCAAGTCCAAATTGTAGCAACAACAAAGAATATAGAGGATCATATTTGAGTTGAAGGATAGATTCAAAGTTCTTTGTTGTTGCTACAATTTAAACTTGAACATGGCCTTTTTAAATCTTAGGCTCCATATGAAAGTTATAGGCCTATGTCTTACCTTTCCATCCATATAAAGTAGACCTAAATTTAAGATCTATAGCTCTAAATATGACCTAATTACCGAACAGTATTCCAGTTTGGATTGCACCAACATCTCTTTTCTAAGTTTGATAATCTCTTTGTCCATTCAATTTCAGTTCTTAAATTCATCAATCAATCCTTTTATTTATGTGATAGGCCTGCATTTAAAATGAATATTTACCATAAATTAAAGGTATCTTATATTATTAGATATATTATTATAAAACATGCTTTAGTTGAGTTATTGATATTTCAAGTGCAAAATAATGATATAAAACCTTGATAAAAATGCACTTTTAAGTACTAATTACTTGGTTTCCTCTGGACAAAAATGATGATTCTTTCCTTTTTTGTTATTAAATTAATCAATTTTCTTCCTTGACTAGAAAAATCATTAAATAATTCTCTCTAGCTTAGGAAACAAAATTTGTCACGCATAAGTTTCTGTGGATAAGGAAACTTTTTTTTTTTATGATATGGATCCTCTCCTATTAAAGATAAGATCTAGCCAAATTACTTTGCAAAAATAGAAGAAGAATTGTTGATTTTTAACCCTTGTAACATTAAGAAAAATAAACCCTAAATAAGACTAACTTTTAGGCCAAACACATTAGCCCTTCATTAGGACTTGGATTAAGCATTTCTTGGATTTAGATCAGATGAATTGAAAATTGTCCTTCATGCTTCTTTGACGCCCCCAAATTCTTTTAGGACTATCTTGATTTATATGTTCTAAAGAAGACCATTTAATACTTCTTTCAGTCTCTTTGCCCTAACTCTTATAGTTAACTAACTTGGCACCTCTAATGGGTCTTTGGTGTTATTAATGTTGGTGTTGGTTAGTCCTCGTCAACATAAATCAAATCACATCACATAAACCCTAATTTATCATTAAATTTATTGTAAAAAAATACCTAAAAACTATACCATAAATGAAATAGAAAAAGGCAAGTAAAACTTACTAAAAAGAAAAAAACTAATATAATGAATAATTATTAGTTAAAGGCCAAAGAAATTTTATAGTAAAGAAAAAGAAGAGAAGTTCTTAGTTACATAAAGAAGATTTACGAGAAAGAGAAAAAATTAAGTGAAGAGGTGTTAGTATCACCTGCGCACGCGTGCACTCACATGAGCAGAAAAATAAAATTAGATAACTTAAGTTTTGAGCTAATGGACCAACGATAATTACAACTATGTTAGGCTAACACTTAAATTATAATATATGTCTCATAAATGTCCTAATAAATTAAATTAATTCCTTGATATTTTTTAATAAAATGAACAATAAGAGATTACTAACCACTATATATTAAAAAAAAAGGTAGGAAAATGTTTCCAGTCATATAAATGCAACAAATGACAAGTAATTAATTGCTTTAAACTTCAATTAAATCACATCATTTCTTGATCCAACCATTAGAAAGGTCTCTAAGATCATTATCCTTACAAATTAGAGATGAATATATGTGAATGTAGTTAGGTTGTATGGAATTCCAATTTTTATAATGTCAGACAATGACTTATAGTTTACTTTTAAACTATGACCCGTTCTCTAAAAAGCCCCAAGTATAATACTGAAATTGAGCATGGCTTACCCTCTGCAAATAGATGGTTAATCAAAGAGGACCATTCAGTTATTAGAAAACTTATTTAGGGCATATATCTTAAAATTTAAGGGACATGGAGAAGACCTTTTATCTTTGGTGGAATTCACTTATAATAATAATTACCAAATTATTATTAGTATGACACCATGTGAGGTTTTGTTTGAAAGGAAATGTCGTACTCTTATGTGTAGAAATGAAATTAGGGAAAGGAAACTTTTGGGATCGAAACTTCTTCGAATCATCATTGATAAGGTGAAAATAACAAGGAAAAGAATGAAGGAAGCTTAGGATAAGCAGAAAACTTATGCTGATCATAAGAGGTGACCCCTTGAGTTCTCAAGGAGAGACAAGGTGTTCTTGGAGATGGCATTATAGAAACATATTTTTCGGTTTGGAATGAAGGGAAAACTTACCCTGTGATATATTGGTTTGTTTTATATTTCAGAGAGAATTGAGTATGTAGCCTACCAATTAAAGTTACCTCCCTATTTGGAGAAAATATACAACATATTCCATTGTCGTTATTAAGGAAAGTAGAAAAGAAGATTTCACGTTATAAGCAAAGCCGATGAAGATTTTAGATCGAAGTGAGAAGAAACTAAGGAATAAAAAAGTTTAGTTGGTAAAAATTATGAAGGAATTCACAATTTGAAAAAGAAAAGTGAGAAAGGGGGTCATAAATGAGGAGGAAGCATCTCGTATTGTTTTTTACAATAGGTACATCTTTTGAAATTTTAGGAATGAAATTTTTTTAAAGGGAAGGAGAATGTAAATCACTAAAACATGAATGTATGAGATTAGGTAAATAGAGAAGAATCCATTAGTAAAATACAAAAGCTCTAACTTGAAGTATGAAAAACACGTAAGTGAATAAGGAAAAAATTGGAACCTAATGTGGGGAAAAAAGAAGAAGAGAGAGAACTAAATTGAAAAGACATAAACAAGTAAGGAATGAATTAAAAAAAGAAAAAAAAATATGGAATTGAATTCAATTTTATATATGATTTGTTCAAAACATGTTATTAACTAAATGAATTGAAAAAAATCAAATCAAACAATATGGTTAGTTCCATCACACTGCAAAAAGAAAAATTTGCAAATGTAGCTTTAGTTTTTGCTCTCTTGAAATACTTCTTTGCATATCATAATATATATCAGAAAGAACTGATAAGTGAGGTTTTTAAATAAGTTATATATATAGCAGTTGAGTTCAGCAAGACTTCTTAAGTAATATTTTATTAATTATCCAGAAATAATTAAAAGAATTTGTTTTATATTTATATATTATATAAAAATATTTTATCTTAATCTAAAAGATTAGGGTGTTTGAGTAGGGCTGGTAAAATGGCTCTTCTTATTATTTTTTTATTAATTATCTAACACTACGATTAGAACAATTTGTTTTCTACTAGTATTTGAACCCGAGGAAGAGTAAACAAATTGTATTGAAGGGAGGTTTACTGCTGGTTTTTCTCCACCCGTGTCTATTGACGTTACTAGACGGAGCATATAATATATGGCACGTCAAATACCAGTCATCGTCACCGTCGTCGTCATCAGCTTACGTTAATCTTGCATGTAAACTTATATGAATTATAATTTCCCGGCAACAAGAGAAAGCTGAAACCCCTGGTTGATTGAGAGAACCTTATCTTTACTTAAGAGAACAAAAACTATTTTCCACCACTCATAGCACACCCCTATCTGCTCTGGAAAAGCCAAGAGACCTTTTTGTTTTGGTCATCAATACCTCTCAGTATTCTATACTAAAATATACTTCTTCTGCACCAGACTCAGATCTGCCCCCCCTCTCTTTCTCTCTGCTGAAGCAACTGCTGCAAAACTCACATTCCTGTTTCACTTCCAGCCGTTTTCAGGCAGTTCCCAGGTAATTAAGTAGCTTTTTTACTTCGCTGCCAAATCTTTTTAGCCGTTTCCTTGACAGTGATAACTTTGTATAATGACCTAATGACTTTTGTATTAGGCAAGCACGTTTTTCTCACATATCTGTCGACTCCTAGATATTTGGGACAATGAAATGCCATCCTAGGCTCTTCTGTTACTATATTTTACGGCCACTTCGAGTATACCGTTCATTCTTTTCTCAATCTTGACGTTGTTACTGTATGGAATTTGAAGCGATCATCTTATAAAGCCGCCTTCTTCTTCTTCTTAAAATATCATGATGGCATTGGTGATAGTTTCCTCCTGCTACAGTAAATTTTGGTTAGCATGCGACCAACCAACTTGAGGCCTTTTGGTCATTTGAAGAATATAATAGACGCACATTATGAACTTTATTTATGCCACTCGATGAACTCTGGTCCGCACATGAGAGATGGTTAGAGAGTAAGCCAACCTCCTAACCAGTGTGGTCTATCACTGTGGCCGTTAAAGTTCCTCACTTGATTGATTTTTCCCTTTCAGTGGAAACGTTATTTTATATTAGATTTTTGAAAACTGATATGCCCTTCTTAAAATCATGTCCTTTTATGTGAAGGAACACCTTCTTGGACCATCTTGAAAGTGAGAATTAAAATCTTTTGGCCTATGTTATAACCAAAATGAAAATTTGATAGAGGGGTTCACAAGTAGTTCTTATTTATTTTTGAAGTAAATCACAGTAACATGAAAGAGAAAGGAAGCAAGTTCAGAATTATCTTGTTTCACTCGACTTTTTTTCTTAAAGAGTTTGTTTCTTGATCAATTACGATTATCTTTTGGTTTTAACAGTTGCTAATAGAGTTTCTCTTGTATGATTTGCGTGTCATAGTAGACATGGTTACAGCCTTCTAGCCAGACTAATGTGTTTATAATTTTCCATTTGTTGATTTCTAAATTGTTGGTTAGTTATATTTGTTCTGAATTTCCAGGGAGGAGTAGGTGAAAATGGCACAGATTCTGGCGCCTTCTTCACAATGGCAGATGAGAATAGCAAAGAATTCAGCACCCGCATGTCACATGACTGCAAAGATGTGGAGTTCTCTAGTTTTGAAGCAGAACAAGAAAGGAATAGCTAAAAGCTCTGCTAAATTTAGAGTGTTTGCCCTCAAGTCTGAGAACAGCACTATCAATAGGATGGAGGATCTTCTAAATTTGGACCTTACTCCGTACACTGACAAGTTCATTGCTGAGTACATCTGGTACAAACATCCATGCTACGATATTTCTTTCACATGAGCAAATTTAATCAGTTTTCTGTCCAGTCAGTTAGAATAGCTTTGGTAATTTGTGTTTTTCGGATTGAGTTTTCAGTTTCACTTGGAACAGTAAATATTAAGTTAGCTATGTCAGTAAGGTTATACCAATGATCTTTCGACATTTCAGCAAGCAGACTTGGATCACTCATGATATTATTCATTTGGATACAGGATTGGAGGATCTGGTATCGATCTTCGTAGCAAGTCAAGGGTAATAAAATGTTGATGATATTAAATAGTGAAAATAAATTGCATGCCTTTTCATTAAGGATTTAGATTTTCTCATCCTTTTCCTTTTTCATTGCTATCAATTAATTTTTGTAGACAATTTCAAAGCCTATAGAGCATCCATCTGAGCTTCCCAAGTGGAACTATGATGGATCAAGTACTGGACAAGCACCAGGAGAGGATAGCGAGGTTATTTTATAGTAAGATCCCGTGAGAAATCTGATAACATTCTGTATTTCTTTCTATTTTGAAGCAATAGTATTGACTCAACACCTTATCCCAGTCCCCAGGCAATTTTCAAGGATCCATTTCGTGGAGGTAACAACATCTTGGTGAGTGTTGTTTAAGACAGGCAACCAGCAATTATGGTTCTGAGGTATTGAATTCTTAGGGAAAGCTTAACTGCATAAATCACATCAGTGACATTGTTTTGTTCATTCTACAAAGGTTATGTGTGATACATACACGCCACAAGGTGAGCCCATCCCTACAAACAAACGCCATCGGGCTGCTGAGATTTTCAGTAACAAGAAGGTTATAGATGAAGTTCCATGGTATGTCTTTTTAAGGTGTCTTGGTTTTTCTTTCATACTTGTTTCAGCACGTTATAGCCTTACGTTAGTGTTTTTTCCCCCTAACAATCAACATGTTCAGGTTTTGAAATAGAGTTGGAATGCTTTGTGATAAATATGTGAGTAGGATTAGATGTGCTAATATTCTGTGATCTAACATAGGTTTGGGATAGAGCAAGAGTACACCTTACTTCAAACAAACGTGAAGTGGCCTTTGGGCTGGCCTGTTGGAGGCTATCCTGGTCCTCAGGTGATGTAGTCTGCTTGTAAAAATCTCAGTTTATTTTTAGTATCACCTTATATGACATGGGATTTTAATGTTCAATGGTGATTTCTGTTTATTTCAGGGTCCTTATTATTGCGGTGCTGGAGCTGATAAGTCTTTTGGTCGTGACATATCAGATGCACATTACAAGGCTTGTTTGTATGCTGGAATTAACATTAGTGGCACCAATGGAGAGGTTATGCCAGGCCAGGTTTGCCTCTTACCCTGAGCATTTTCCCTTCAATGATGTATCATTACAGTGTAACTCTCTTTAATCACTATTTGATGTTTTTGTTGTTATGCAGTGGGAGTATCAGGTGGGTCCCAGTGTGGGCATTGATGCTGGAGACCATATCTGGATTTCGAGATACATTCTAGAGGTAATTCATCATGATATTCATAATTTCAATGAAAAGAAATAAACTCTAGGAGAAAGGTGGTAAATGGAAAGGACACCATTGTTGTAATCCTATCAGTATCCTTGTGAAAGATTTGCTTATATTTTCTTCATACACTTGCTCTCTTCTTTCTTCAAATAGTTTCGTGCTGCGCTTTATGTTTCTTTCATTTACGAGACCGGCATGTTGGGGAATAACCTAAATCAGAGATTGGTAAAACTGAAGATTGGACATGGGGAGGATGTGAACGTGTTTTAACATTAAAATACTTTCTGTATTTCTTTTCCTCTGTTTTGACAGAGAATCACTGAACAAGCTGGTGTTGTGCTCTCACTCGATCCAAAACCAATAGAGGTAATTGATACATATTGGCATTTAGTTTTCTTATGATTTTCAGAACACAGTTTTACCGGTTCTCTTAAATAGCATGAATGCATATAACCTCTCGCTGTGTCGATAGGGTGATTGGAATGGTGCTGGATGCCACACCAATTATAGGTAATAGCATTGTTGTTTTATTGTGAATATCAATGCATTATTATATTCATGCAGACCAAATGTAAGAGAATACTGATAGTTATATACTACTATTTGTCTGACAGCACAAAGACCATGAGGGAGGAAGGAGGGTATGAAGCAATAAAGAAGGCAATCCTAAATCTGTCACTTCGCCATAAGGAACACATTAGTGCCTATGGTGAAGGAAATGAGAGAAGGTTGACAGGAAAGCATGAGACAGCAAGCATTGACACATTTTCCTGGGTATGCTCTTAAGATATATGGAATTCTGAACAACTGAAAAACAAATAAATCAGAAGGGTTTTTTCTTTGCCATGAAGTTCTTATAGGTTTTTCAATTGTTGATATGCAGGGAGTGGCTAATCGTGGTTGCTCCATCCGGGTGGGACGTGAAACTGAGAAGCAAGGAAAAGGTAGAGACCCCAATTGTTCTCGAGTGTTGTAAATCCTGTGACCATTTCCCATGAATGGAAGCTTTTTGGATAGATTAAAATAAACCGAGTTATTTCCTGTTTTTGCTAATATTATTGTTCTGTGCTTTGGATCTGTCGCTGGAATCAACATCTGCATTGTTTATCAATTTACTGATCTTTTTTGGTTTTTTTTCTTTCTCTTTGCTTTTATTAGGTTACTTGGAGGATAGACGTCCAGCCTCAAACATGGACCCTTATGTCGTGACCTCGCTGCTGGCTGACACTACAATTTTGTATGAACCAACACTCGAAGCCGAAGCTCTTGCTGCTCAGAAGCTGTCTATGAATGTCTGATATCTGTTGGTTGAAGATAACCTGAAAAGACTCAGGGAGCATCACTTGGATCTGGATGGCCTGCGCATGGGAAACTTTTCTCATAATTCTCCTGGAAAGATCCTTGTAAATAAAGACCCTGATGTGGATTCATGCCTAATATTGTAAAATGGCCTCCTAGATTGAAGACATTCTTCATGGTGAGTTCTGGGTAATTTATTTTGATTTTCAAACCATTACTGTTTTGGACCTTTTTACTCTTGGGTTTTGATTATTTCTCCCTCAAGGGTAAGGAATTGAAGGCATTTCTTCAAAATAAGATAATGCATTTCATAATTTCTGGATAAGCATTGATCAACTTCTTGCATATATATGACTCTTCTCGATCAGCATAACAAGGGCGACAGATTTTCTCTCGCTGTTTTTTGAGCCCCCATGGAAGATCATGGCTTCTGGATGCCTTCATTCTCTTAATCCCCAAACACGGGGTTATGTTTTCTCATGATAGCAATCGGTTCATGGGCTAAGATCTCGTTAAACAGATGATTCAGGTGGCCGAATTCATGCAGCTATTTGTTTGAGGATTGTGTTCGTCAAGCAATTAATAACTTATGTTTTACATGTGAAGATGAATCTCACTTCGTAAAATTCTTTTTAGCAAAAACAATTATGTAAATTTTTTAGATATATTTTTTTAAATCTAATTATAAATTAAAAAGTTTATGAATGTTTTTAATTAAATATATTAAATTCGTGTTAATAAATAAATAAATAAAATAAAGTGTTAATGTTTCTATTCAACTCATCCCGATATTGAATATTTTTTTTAACACAAAATAATTAATATGCAGGTGTTATTAATATATTTTTTTACATCAAATAAAAAATATAATTCGTGAATCAAAAAATCAATGTTTACATATAATAAAATACAATAAAGATTATATATGTTAATAAAACATGTAAAATTTCAAGTTAATTTTTAATATAGTAGAAGAATAGAATGATGTTTGCTATATTGAAATATTATTTTCTTAGTCTTTGTATAATAATTTCTCAAAAAAAGTGTAAATAAAAAAAATTAAAGAGAATAAATATAAGAACAAAAGGCATTGCATAAATCGAGCAAATATAGAATATATAGAAAAAGTGTAAGAAATAAAAAAAATTTCTAAAAAAAATGTTAAAAAAACCAAAAAAATTACAAAATAAATAAATAAATAGTAATAAATAGACCAAGTATAAAATAATAAAAATATCAAATATAAAAAAGAAAAAAAATATAAGAAAATTTTATTTTCATAAAAAATTACAATTTTACAACTACTATAGTAAAAACATTAGCAAAATTTACAATTATATCATCTCTATAGGAAAAGATTATTTCCTTTTAGTATATGTATAATATTCACGAAACTAAATTGTTAAATAATATATTTAGAGCTTGTTTGGTATTATAGTAATATTGTCTTTCAAAGTTATTTTTACTTAAAAATATATCAATTTTTTTAAGATTTATTACTAATATCAGCATATCAAAATAACCTTATAACATTAAAAAAAATTAAATTTAAAAAAGTTTTTTAGAACACAAAAATAAACAAGTTCTTAAACCAACATCATTAACAACAACTATAATGATTTCTTTAATGATTGCATACCTATATTCTTGTATTTCATTTACTAGCAAATTGATGGTAAAAAATATAATTTTAAATAATACTAGATTGGTAAACATTTATATTGCGAGTCTGATTTATTTTTATTGTCAAATATTTAGACATTGTTATCGTATTTCTTTTTAAAAAACAAAAGGTATATAACTCAACTTATAGTCATAACAAACCAAATATGTTGGTTTTATTTGAATTATATGGGTGGAACAGATGAGAAACACATGTATCTATGTTTTCCCATTTGCTCTCTCTAAAAATAAAACAATGATTAATGAGGATCAAATAAATAAATAAAATTATAAATTATAAATTTGAATTGAATGATGAAATAAAAAATAAAAAATTATAAAAATAAAAATCAAATTAAAAACACCAATACATGATAAAAAAAACTTAAATATATAAAAATTTTCAATGTATTCTTTTGCATAAAACAATGTAAATAAAAATCCAAAAACTTATAAATGTATCCAATTAAATAAAGTCATGAACTGTTGTCTGTTGTTTGAATAAATAAAAAATAATAACTAATAATAAATAAAAACATAATTAAAAAAATTAAGAGACTAATATAAATTAAAATATTTAATATCGCAACATAGTTTATTTACTTGGTTGTGTTTAATGAATTTTTTTTATGAAAATCAATTTGTAATAGAAATTGATACATACATAAAATTTATTGAATAAAATAAAAGGAAAGAAATATTATACAAGGTTGCACATATTAAAAATATTATAAAAATAAATATTTAATCTATATAAAATATACAAAAAATACAAATGAATCATACTAACATATGAAAAAAATTATATACACCTAATATAATTAAAAAAATAATAAAGAATGGATATTAATTAAAACATAAACTTAAACATTATTTAAAAAATAAATAAAAAATCCACTAATATAAAAAAAATAAAAAACAAAAAGTAATAAGAGTAGGCACTATTGGGTATGGTAATCCAAGCATAGCACCTGGACTATTTATGCGGGTTTTTAATTTTGTTGTTTGTTCCAATTACTAGAAAAAATAAAATAAAATCCTAAAAACAAGATTTTTTATCTGAGAACTTATTTTTAACCTAAAACATCTAAGAAAGATCTTAGAAATCTTGTTAAATTAATTTATGACCTTCAAAAATAGAAAAAATAGCCCAAAATTTGAAATAAATCCAAAACCAAAAATCTTAAAGAGCTAGATCTTCTTTTTTAAAATGTTTTTAAGGTGTAAAAAAAAAAAACATAATCCTAACCCCCTCTTATCACGTGAAATCCTCTAACATAACAATCGACTATTTCAATAATCAAAATCTTTCTTGGTGAAAACTTTCTTTCTCTAAACTAGAATCTGACAATCTCATATCTCTCCTCCACCTAAAAAGAACTGAAAAAATAAAAATAAAATATAACACCAAAATGTATATTTTTTAATTACAAGGACCGGTTACCAAACAACTTAAAAAGATGGGGGAATAAAATAAGCATTCCAAATAAATTATAGACCTGCCACCTATTTTACCTTCTTTTGTCATTTCAATCCTTTATCTTTCAATTCGATCATTATCCCCTAAAAATATGCAATTTAGCTCTAATTTGGGCTTAAAATAATTTAATTATGCAAAAACAAATTTTGAGAATTAAATTATATATTTTTTAAAATAATTATTACAATCCATAATGAATTGGAAGATAATAAGCAGTAAAAATAGCTACAATTATTTCTCTGCATACTTTAGTTTTTGTAAACTTACCTTGGTGTCAATACTTGAACATATATATATATATATATATATNGTTGTTAGGCTTGGTACTACTTCAGCCATAGCACCTGGCCCATTCATGTAAGCTTTTAATTTTAATAGTCACCTGAATTGTTTGAAATAAAAAAAAGGATAAAATAAAAAAAACAATTTTTTTATTTAAAAAATTATTTTTAACCCAAAACATCCAAGAAACATCTTAGAAACCTTGTTAAATTAGTTCATGGCCTTTAAAAAACAAAATAGCCCAAATTTTGAAATAAACTTAAGAGAAAAAATCTTCATGAGCTTAGATCTTTTTTTTAAAAAAAATATTTTCAAAATAACAAAAAACATACATAATCTTACCCTTCCCCCCGGTCATATGGAACCTTCTAACATAATAATCGATTGTTTTGGTGATTGAAATATTTCCTTGTCAAAACTTTCTCTTTCTGATTTAGAATCTAGTAACTTTTTATCTTCCCTCTACCTAAAAAGAATTGAAAAAATAAAATAAAATTTAGCTCCAAAATGTATATATTTTTTTAATTACAAGGACTGATTAACAAATAACTTAAAAAGATGGGGGAATAAAATGAATGTTCTAAACAAATTATAGACCTACCTCCTATTTGACCTTTTTTTGTCACTTCAATCCCTTATCTTTCATTTCCATCATCATCCCTGAAAAAATATGCAATTTAGCTCTAATTTAACCTCAAAATGATTTAATTATGCAAAAAAAAAAGTTTCAGAATTAAATTGTATTTTTTTAAATAACAATTACAATCCACAATGAATTATGAAATAATAAATCAATAACTGTCCAACCTTGCCTTCTTTTAAGGAATGCCTCCATAAACAAACTCTTCCTTTAAATAGTTTTTAAAGGGTCAACCATAACCCATACTTGCAAATATACAATCCTGATTGAAAAGATCATCTAAATTTCAGTTGGAAGAGTGATAATAACAATGTACAAACTTCACAACTACTATTTCAAGCACACCATAATTTTTAAAATTCTTATGGATATACACCTCCTTATACTTCACCTCCTTATGCTTCATTTCCTATAAGAAATTTTAAGAAAAATTTGTATGTATTTATTGAAAAGTAAGAGACAATCAACATTCAACTTGCTCAAAACATAACAATTTTTAAAGATACTCTTGCAAAATTCACATTTGCTTTTAATTTTCAAGAGAAAGGTAAGTTTTCATCTCAATCACAGCAAAATTTTAAGGAGCAATACAATGCAAATGCAAGTAGTCCTGGAAGTCAATACATGATCAAGACAAATCAATCATCACTCTTTGTAGTGGTAAGGTTATTCAAAAACCAATTTTTGAACCTTGTGAGAAAGATGATGAGTCAATCTCTAAGGGTAAGGAAGAGGTTGAATCTAAACATTGCAAAGAAAAGACTGATTCCCCTACAGCACTTTCAATTTCTCATGTCATGACCAATCAAGAAGAAATCAAGGATAAAAAGGCATAAAAAATGTTAATGTGGATCTTTTATCAAAAGTAATAATAGATTCGACACCCGACATCATACCTATCAATGATTATTTTCCTGATAAATCTCTACTTTCTCTTAGTTCAATGCTTTGGTTTGCTAAAAATATCAATTTTCTTGTTTCAAGATTTTTGCCAGCTCAATAGAGTACCAAAGACAAGAGAAAATTTTTTAGCAACGTGCAAAATTTTTATTGGAATGACCCTTACTTATTCAATTATTATCCTGATCAAATATTTTAAAAATGCATTCCCGACAATGAGATAAGTAATTTCATTAAGTTTTGTCACTATAAGGCACGTGGGGATCATTTCTTGTAAAAAAAAGGACTGTAGAAATCTTACAAAGTGGATTTTATTGGCCCACCATATTTAAGCAATCATAGACATCCCGCAAAACTTGTGAAAATTGTCAAAATATAGGATTTATTTCAAAAACAGAGAGTCTTTAGATGATCTTCTACTGACTCTTAAGTCTCACTATAGTCGAGATAAGTATCGTGCAATTCATGACTTATGAATCCATTTTCATAAAGAACATGCTTGATATAGTCTTGGGAATCTGACTAAAAAAAATCTTGTTTGTCATTTTTAAAAAAAAAACTGAATGGAAAGCCTATCCCCGATCCATAGAGGGCATTTAAACCGTTCTTGGACTTAAAATCAAGGAAAGATATGAGCCACAATCATAACCACCTATATATATATTTTTTTTTATAAATAAATAAAGAGTGTGTGTATGTGTGTGTGAGAGAGAGAGAGAGAAAGAGAGAGACTCTAGCTAGCCTACATATAGATGGTATGATTGTCTTTTTAATTTCTCATCTATAAAATCCTCTCTTCCTTCCTTTCATTTCTACTCATCCCATACATTCAACAAAAATAGAAGTGTGTAGCAATGACAAGTTCCTCAAGTCATCAGATAAGAAATATTTATGTTTTCGGTGGATCTAGTCTTGGAAAAGAAAATAAGTTTTTAGAATCAGCAAATTATCTTAATCCAGTGCTAGTTGAGAGAAAGATTTATTTAGTGTATGGGGGAGGCAATCTTGGATTGATGGGAGGTGTGTCAATAGCTGAATTTTTAAGAGGTAGTCAAGTTTTAGGAGTTGTCCTCGAAGCTTTAGCACAAGGGGACATCATTGGAAAAACAATTGGAGAGGAACTTCAAGTCTCCATAATGTCGGCTCGAATGAATGTAATGTTTAACCATGCCGATGCCTTCATTGTTTTACCAGGTGGTCTAAATATATTGGAAGAGATCTTTCATATTTTCTTTTGGGCCCAATTGCACATTCACCATAAACTCATAGGTCTGTTAAATGTTAATTGTTATTATGATAAGTTGTTGTCTTTTCTTGATCATGCTATGGAATAAGAATTTCTAACATCTTCCACACGACAAATCATAATCTTTGCTGCTATTGCTGAATAATTGATTTACCAACTATAATCTTTGCTGCTACGACAAATCATAATCTTTCATTCTTGTAAGTGATCTCTCCATGAGTCGTATAAATTAGTCATATAAGGAAAGCCATAAAAAGCTTAGATTAGGTTTGAGTCTTCATTTGTAATTTTTTTTTTATCTTTTTATTTTATTATTGTGTTTTATTATTTCTTATTTTTGTTTCAGTGTTTCAGGTTTGTTAGTGTTTGTTATTTCAGGTGATATCTTTTATACTTTATCTTTCTACCTTAGAACATTAAGGACAATGTCTTGTTTTGGTTGGGGAGAGAGGGTGGTAGCTAAAAAAAAAATCAACTAACTGTGTTTTCTATTTTATAAAGCATGTGAAAAATTATTGTTACTATAATGGCAGAGTAAATGAGATCTTTTTATGACTCTTGAGACGCATCTTAGTAACCATTCTTAAGAAGGTCTCGAAATATTCAGGTTTACAAACTCTCGCATTATTATCACTTAATTTTGCTCATATACTCATTTAACATGTAATCTTAAATCTTAATTTACACACACATACTTTAACATATGATTATGGGATACATATTAGATTATTAAATTATTTATATTTTTTTGTTAAAGGTAACAACTAAGAGAAAAGAGATAGTATATAATTTGAAAAAAACAAAAAAAAAGCAAAAAAAATAATGATAATAAAAATGTAAATAAGTTTGATTTCGTAGCCTCTCTAACCTAAGCAATTAAGCCCGAATGGGTGTTTTAACACCTAATACCCTAAAGTCAACTAATTTGGGAGCTATGAGCCCAACACTTGTTACATAGGTTAAGAAGAAAAGCTTAAGGAAATCAAATATTGCACTATCTACGTATCAGTATCTGCGACCCGAGTTACTAAGCTCGTAGGGGTGTCTCAACACCTAATACCTTAAGACCAACTAGTTTGGGAATCATTAGTCGAAAGCTTGTTATATGGGTTAAAAATACATGGTGTTTTAAGTTATATGTATATATATTTAAAAAATAATAATAATTTTAACCTAAGGAAGTTAACCTTAAATATTAGAACAAAAATTTTATTTTCTTCCAAGAAAAGCTCCATAATTATATGTTGATATTTTGAACACAAAAGAAAGGTTTACTAATATCTTGTTAAGAGGTATTGAGCACATATATAAATTTAATGAGAGTTTCTTTATCTGGATAGATTAATGAAAGTTGAATGATGAATACCTTGCTTTATAGAATTTACAAATTGTTTTTCTATTTTAACGTTTTGATTACTAGGAACTAGTAATAAGTTGGTTGAGGGGTGTGATTAGTACTTAAAAGTGTATTTTTATCAAGGTTTTATATCATTATTTTGCACTTGAAGTATTAATAACTCTTTAATTAAAACATGTTTTATAATAACGTATCTAATAATATAAGATACCTTTAATTTATGATAAATGTTTATTTTAAATGCAGACCTATCATATAAATAAAGGGATTAATTGATAAATTTAAGAACTAAAATTGAAAGGATAAAGAGATGGTCAAACTTAGAAAAAAGATACCAGTGCAATCCAAACCAGAATACTATTTGGTAATTGGGTCATATCTAGAGCTATAGATCTCAAATTTAGGTTTACTTTATATGGATGGAAAGGTAAGACATAGGTCTATCACTTTCATATGAAGCCTAAGATCTAAAAAGGTCATTTTCAAGTCCAAATTGGAGCAACAACAAAGAAGTCAGAATCTGTCCTTTAGCTCAAATATTATTTAGTATTTGGCCCATATCTAGCGTTTTAGAAGTCCAAATGACCTGAATGTTTTACGCAAGAAAGCTAAGACAATTGCCTACAACTTTCATGTTTTCAAGTGACTTCAATTTTGATGTTATCAATAACGTTTTAGACAGACAAGAGAAGATAAAGATTGTCACCAAGTTAAGAGTTGGTCACTCATTCATCAATTAGTCATCAAATCAATAGTTTCTAATTTTGGCCTATAAAAGGAGGTATTTTCCGTGTATTTAGACATCTTGATTTCCAGATCAAGATCATGCTCTTACTTTCGCTCTTTATATTTTTTATAATGTTTATGCTTTATTTTAATTAATATAAAGTTTATGTCTTTCATTTCCTTTCATTTACTTAGTTAACATTTATCTTATTTATGCTTTTATTTAGTTTATTTATTTTTCTTTTTTTTATTATATTTAGCTAAGTTTATTATGTTAAGGTGAAAAGGTCACACTAATGGTGTAAAAATAAATATAATGTAAATTTAAATGGACTTTAATGTTTGATACTAACATGTTTTGTATTTGTTATTTTGTTCACTCTTTAATACTTTATTTGTTAAATGACTAATCTTGATTTATGTTGTAAAACACTTGGTACAATAAATGTTTGGCACTTTCATAGTTCATACTGTGTGGTATAATTGACACCTAAGCTATGAAAGGAACTTGATTTGTTGTTAACATAAGTTATAATCATGAATACTTGATGAGATTTACAAGTATTAGCATTAATCAAATAAGATGACCAATGTAATCATGTTAACAATCTATAATCCGATTGAAACCTTCTCTGTGTGTGGTTTCCAATTGAATAATAAGAGTTTATATTATTCTCATTTGACATACCATTAGTAAAACCTCTAACCTTGATATTTGTTATTATTATTGTTTAATCCTTACTTTAATATTTCATCTCAAAGTTCTCATCAACTTTTCTTCTTTTTCTTTATTATTATTATTATTAGTAGTAGTAGTAGTAGTAGTAGTAGTATTGCTACTATTATTATTGTTGTTTTTATTGTTACTATTGCTGATGTTTATAATTGTTGTTTATAATTTGTATAATTAACTTCCTTGTGGTTCGGTCCCAGTCTTGCTAGGTTATTTATTACTTCGACACTACTGCACTTGAAAGAAAATATTGATTTTTTAGTCATGTCACCCACTCATGCAAGCTTTTAATTTTATTGACCACCCAAATTGCTTGAAACAAAAAAAAGATAAAATCCCAAAAACATGGTTTTTTTTACCCATAAACTTATTTTTAACTCAAAACACCCAAGAAACATCTCAGAAACCTTCTTAAATTAATTCATAACCTTTTAAAACAAAATCCCAAAATTTGAAATAAACTCAAGCCCAAAAATCTTCATAAGCTTAAATCATTTTTTAAAAAAAAAATGTTTTCAAGGTAATATATATATATATATATATATATATATATATATATATAATCTTAAGCCCTCTTTGTCATATGGAATCCTCTAACACAACAATCAACTATTTTGGTAATCAAAATCTTTCATAGTGAAAACTTTATCTTTCTAAATAAGAATCTGGTGACACCTTATCTCTCATCCATATGCAAAGAACTAAAAAAATAAAAATAAAATTTAGTACCAAAATGTATTTTTTTTAATTACAAGGATTGGTTACCAAATAACTTAGAAAGATAGGAGACTAAAATGAATGTTTCAAACAAATTGTAGACCTGTCATCGATTTTACCTTCTTTTGTCACTTCAATTCTCTATCTTTCAATTCAATCATCATCAACCAAAAAATATGCAATTTGGCTCTAATTTGGGCTCAAAATGATTTAATTATGCAAAAACAAAAAATTCAAGGATTTAATTAAATTTTTTAAAAAAATAACTATTACAATCCATAATGAATTGTGAGATCATGAATAGTAAAAAAGATAACAATTCTTTCCTTACATGATTTAGTTTTTGTAAACTAGCCTTGTTGTCGATGCTTGAACCTTTTTTTATTAAAAAAACATATTTAGAAGCCGAAATAGGTTAAAGAAATCAATCATGACAAACTTGTAATTACACTAATTAGAGCTAAGTCAATATGAGATATCACATTAAACTCATGACCTACATTGATAAAAAAAAACATAAAGAAAATTATACAATCTTTTTAAAAAAAAACTTGTGCTAACTTTTTAGATTCATGACCAATTCTCATTCTCATTCAATCCTATATTGAAGGATAAAATTAAAAAATAAAATAAAATTATACCAGAGGATTAGAAAAATATAGAAATTAAAAGAATAAAGATTAAAATTAAAATGCAAAATAAATTTTATATTTGATATTGAAAAGAAAAATCAATTTAGTAAAAAAATATATAAAAGGAATCAAAAGCATAAGGGTTACAATTGAAATAAAAATAAAAATAATGTTTTGATTGAAGGGTGAAATTAAAAAAAAATTATAATAACTTTTACAAAAGAGCCAAAAAAATTAAAAATTATAACAATGAGGACCTCATCAATTTAAATTAAAGGATGAAATTAAAAACAAATAAAATTTTTACAAAAACGCTAAGAAAAAAATAGAAATCCAAATAATGAGGATCAAATTAAATAATATAATTCTTGGTAAATGAGAATTGAAGAACGACATTGAAAATAAATAAAACTTTTAAAAACAAAATCAAGATAAAAAAAAATTAAAAATTAAAAGAATAAGAACTGAAATTGAAATATTAAAAACTAAGAAGATCAAGTTATAATATTTTAGGAATAAAGAGAGAAAAGGGAGGGAAGTAAAACGGCTTATTGACGATAAATCAGACCACCATTGAAGACACACGATGCACTAACAAGAAAAGAATATGACAACACTTCCAACAACATAATGAGCCAGTTTCTTTTTATGCCAAGAGGCATCGCATACATCACCCAGAAAGTATGGACACCTCTTATACACCCTTAAACGCAATATATATAAACATCTTTTTTTGTTTTTTTATTTAGTCTAATATTAAAGTGCTCCTAACCTGATTTTATAATTATATAAATTCATTGTAAAAAGACTAAGAAGCCCCTTGACTCTAGGTTTAGAATTTTTGCTTTTGAGGTATTTTCATCGTTTTATTATGCATTTTAATTATTTATTATTTTTTTATATTTGATCATATACTAAATTATCTTTCAGCTAATATTATAATAATTAAAAATGATAGAAAATAAGTTAAAAAATAATTTATTAATATTTTAATTTATTTTTTCAAGTTTATTAAAAAATAAAAATAAAATTTAACAGGTGTAAAAATGTTACGAATGATAAAATTGAAGAAAAAGATGTAATTTCATAAGTTATTTCAAAACAATTAACAATCAAAAGAAAAAAAATCAAAATTTATAGATAAAATTTGAAATATGATGAAATTAAAAAAATTAATTTCATAAGTTGTTTTTAAATAAAACAAATAATAATTAAAAAAATAAGAATCAAATTTGATAAAAAAAAAGGACAAGAGAAAGAAATTAATAATAAAAAGAATAAGGATGATTTTAAAAATCAAATTAAATCAAACTCTAATAAATAAAATTAAAAAAAAAACAAAATTATTCAAAATAAAAGATGCAGCAAATAAAAAAATGATAATCAATTTAATAAAATAAAAAATAAAAAGATATTTTTAAATTCTTTGTAATTTGTGAAAAATATATTCCATTCAAATTTAAAAAATTATTGTAAAAACCAAGTTAATTGTTTTATTGATTTTTTTAATTAAACTTTTTTATTAATGAATTTGTTAATGGAAAATAAATATAAAAAAATGGTTTCAAGGCATGAAACAAACGGGCCATCTCGTTACTCTTTTTTCCAAGATAATTATAGTATTGATTAGAAATATTTGGAATAAAGCAAGTGTATTGTGATTATTTTTAGTTTGGTTTTTATTTAAAAAAATAATCAAATTAAATTAAAAAAAAACTAAAATATGTTTAAATTCATTAGTTTCGACTCAATTCAATTATTTTAGAATAAAAACCAAAACTCAATCAATTATCTCAGTTTTTTAAGTTATTAATATCAATTCAATTAAGTTTTTCAGTTTTAAACTTATAATATCAAACCGGATTTTTTTAATATTATAATCAGTTTTTTTTTACAGCTTAATTTTTTAATTTTTTTAATTTAATCCGCTTTCGATTTTTCCTCACCCTAAGGTATAAATCTTTCCACAGTGGCTCTTCTACTTCTTCTGTATGCATCGGTCTGAGAACTTCTCTACACATAAGAAGTCATAGATCTCTTGAACCTCTCTGCCCTTCAATTTGATGAAGCTAGCCCTCAAGCATCACAAGGAGCTACCAATGAAATTCCTCGGAGTTGCAGTTAGATTTCCTTAACAATCAATTAGTAAGAACCCTAGTACTCGCAAGGCTAGCTGTCTAAAATTAGGGTTCAATAGAAGACAAAAGATGACCGGAAGCCTCCCCCTTGATATCATCAGCCACATACTCTCAAGGCTACCTGTGAAGTCTCTTTTGCCATTCAAATCCTGCCTGCGCAAATCGTGGTGCTCTCTATTTTCTGATCCACAGTTCATTAGAATGCACTTCTGAGTTTGGTACACCGAACGCAAAATATTATTTATACATATATATAATTATAAATAATAAAGATAGTCTCAATTATGAAGATGTTAGAATTTAAATTATATAAATTTTTAGTTGAGTTTTATTAATTAGAATTTATTTATTAAATTTAATTTAATTAGTATGAGATATTTTATTCAGTAGAATATAAACCCTATCGGTTGTTCTAATTAGAATTTCGGTATTTATATCCTAGATGTTAGATAATTTTAATAATTAATAAAACTATTACAACTTTATAAATTTACAATCTCCCTTCTTCTTCTTTTTAACTTTTTTTTTTAATTTTTTTCTTTAATTCTTATTATTTATTCTCCCGTATCAACTTTAATGCAGCAATAACAGGCAAATTATGTTGAACACCTGAGACAAGGACTTCTATTCTCGCATTCCCCTCATCACCACTCAGTCTACTGTTGTAGACCATGAAGCACGTAATGATGCCATAACAGTGGAGCTTGATTATTCGTTGAGAATAGAGGCTTTTATGATTTCACACTTTCATAGGATCTTAAGTCCATGATAATACAGAAAGTTCATAGACAATGTTCCCTCGCAAAATGCGTGTTTGATCGCTGTGTACGTGGATTTGGTTGTGATCATTCAGCTGACGATTACATGTAATAATAGTCTTCAGAGTTCTTGTCCTCGTATACTCGCTAGAAACTAATACATGTAAAAGGGTTCAAGACTTTGCTTATTGCAGGCTAGCCTGTGAATCAGGGACCCTGCTGAATGGAGCTCTTCATTGGGTTACCAGTAAGCGGAAGGACTCAGATTGAGTCGTTGCTGATCGGTGTCTCTGTGTCTCTGATCTAGTGTAGGAGGAATTCAGAGATATACCCCCTCCTCTTGCCGTCAAGAATTTCTATACATTTCAGGTATTCAGAGGATGCCTTTGTATACTACCTGGTTGTATTCTAAACAAGCATAATGATTTCTGGGCAATGAATGATTGGATCAAATTTGGAATTGAGTTTCAAGACGAACGATAGTTAGCAGTAGCACTTTCCATTGTATATTTCTCAGTTTTGAAGTTCATTTTAATGCACTGCTATTTACTTTAAACTTTAAATCAGTACCATGTCCTTTGTTGAATTACCACAGCAGAAAAGAGGCATACCACTGAACTAAAAGGTATGTTTGTTCAACAAAAATTGGCAGGCTCAAATGAATACTTTAAAGGAAACAAAACTACATGGAAATTCTCTGCACTACTTCTGCAGAAAGCAATCCAGATATTCTCAATCAGGTTGCACAACGTTAAATTCAATACAGTTTGGAAAAGATCTGTATGTTAAATCTACTTTCCCATGTCCCGTCTGGAGAATAAAGAATAGTTCCATTTCTAAACCATTTATGCTACATCGTTTCTCGAGGGTGACACCAAATAAGAACTGTAAAGGGCTTATAGAAATATAAAGCCATCCATCTCATGAATTTGTAAAGTACAATGAAAATGGATGGAGCACAAGCGCTTCGATTGTTTCACAGACAACTCTTGCCTGCCGCTATCAATAGGGGGCTTACCCCAGACATTGTCGGGGGCAGCAGAAATCTAATTGCCTACATCTCAGCACACTGGGCCACACGAAGTACCTAGAGATATAACATCCAGAATAAATTGTCACCTTGTATCTTCTTTGGCAACGTCATCTATGTCTATATGCATCATGTTGTTAGAACAGGAAATCTCTCTTTTCATCTCATCATAGTCAGTGCTTAACAAAATAAATAATGATGTGGTTTGTTAAACGGGGTCTGTAACTGAAACTAAAAAAAAAAAAGGTAAGGAAAAACTGCGAAAATCATGGAGAGAAATTGATGATGGAATTTACACTTAAAGGACTACAGAAAGTCTCATCGATTAGTAATTTAGTATTATAACAAATGGGAATGCACAACATGTGATAAATACAGAGAAATGCAATTATTCCCAAGCTATCAGTCTTCAATGAAGTTGGCCAGAAACAAGGTACAAAAAGAAAAGGTCAAGGTACAAAAATTAGCCGTGCATGTCATTGGTCCCATCCAGGGCTTACCTTTGTCGGCAAAACTTTTTAGCACCATCTCGCATAATCTCACAGGCAAGCCTGTATTTTACAATAGATGTCGTTCCAGACTCTATGTATTTACAGGCTGTTTCCCTCAAACTCCACACCATTAAGGACTTAAGCTCTTGACAGCTAACCCCAGAGTCAACATCGCAAACAAAGCCCTGCTCAGCATTTCTTGTCCACCGATGTAGGAGGTAGTGAGATGGAATTTCTCTCATGTTCAACAGGATGAAGACTCTCAAAACATGCCTACACAGTACACCTTCAAATTCAAACATTTGACAACTGCAACTCACATTGAGGTTTGATGCGCTAAAAGTAACCATATGTTTCTCACTATCATTCCCACATCTTCGCACTGAATACCTGCTGATGGTACCTTCTTCATAAATCTTTATTCCAAGATAATTATAACATTGCAAAAGTTCCTTTTGAAATATTTGGAAAACAGTGAGTGTATAAAGCCTTCTGCATTGTTCTTCTATTGGTTCTTTTGTTTGCAGAAAAGCCTGCAAATTAGAACAATTAAAATCCTCTTTTCTTTCCTCCTCACGACGTTGCTCAAGACCTTGCTCATATCGTGCTATAAACTCTACAAGTGGTGTTTCAGCATTCAAGAATATACCAAACAATGATTCCATACTTTCATTTAGGGGAATGCCAGCAAAAAAAGTACCTCGGAGGTACAATGGAACCCAGCTTTCACGCTTTTCATACATTTCTTTGAGCCATGCATTCTCCTTCAGACCATATTTGTTGACAAGGGCATTCCACATGGTATTAAAATCAGCATTAGTCTGGCTATCATAGATGCACTTTTCATATTCATATTTGAATTCATTGGACATTGACCTTAAATTCTCTCTTTCCTTTGCCCTGATCTGCCACATTGAAAAACGATGACGAGTCCCAGGAAAAACATGGGCAATTGCTTGTTGGATTGCCATGTCTTGATCAGCTATAATTGACTTTGGACGGCACCCAGATGTTGCCCTAAGCCATGTCTGAAACAGCCAAATGAAAGACTCCTTAGACTCATTGGCAATTAGAGCACACCCAAGTAGCACTGGCTGCTTGTGGTGGTTAACTCCAACAAACATTACAAATGGCACCAGATAATTAGTTTTCCTGTATGAAGTATCAACCACAATAGCATCACCAAACTGACTAGACGCAAATCTAGATCTTCCATCAGCCCAGAAAACACTCATGCAAACACCATCATCAACTTGCACCGAATAAAAGAATCCTGTATCTTTAGCTTGCTTGCTTTGAAAATAGTCAAGCAGCAAATGGTACCATTCACTTCCAATGTTGTTACCCTGCCTAATATTGGAACGTACACCATTGTTAATCTCTGATAGATCCAAAGTGTCTAATCCACCATTTACCTCATCTATAAATTTCTTTGAAGCAGTGGAACTTTTCGTATGAGTTCTTGTTTGCGGCTCAAGATCATGATTATGATCTTTCTGAAGACGGTCCACCATCCAAGTTCCAGAATCTTGTCTCTTAATCCTCATAAAAGCCCCACAGCCTATTCTTGAAGGGTGCTGAAATCCTTCCTTAGAGCACACAAATCGCCGGGATGTAATTGACCCATCATTCTTTGATCGAAACAGCTGACCAATCCGAGTTTTAAATCCAGCTTCATCTGCATACCTTAGATAAAAATGGAATGCTTCATCAACTGAACTAAACACTAGACCAGCATATGGTTCAGCTTTTGGTTGTCCTCCATCTCCTCCTGTTTTAATGCGTTTGAAACTAATGGATCGAGAAAAGCATGGTTGTCCATCATCAACTTCAGCAAGAAACTTCAATTTTGACTTTGAAGAAACCTTGGCTGATGACTTCCTACCTTTAGGAGTTCTCTGCGGCAAAATTGGAGGACGGCTTTCCTCCACATCTCCAAGTTCATGATTGTGATCCTTGTGTATCTGATCAACAACCCATTTCCCAGAATCCCGTCTTTGCACCCTTATGAATGCAGGACAACCCGTCCTTGAATTTAGTTGAAAACCCTCCTTTGAGCACACAAACCTTCTCGAAGCAACAGAGCCATCAGTGCGCGATCGATATAGTTGGCCAGTCCTAGTTCTGAATCCTACACGCGTGGCATACACACTGTATAACTCACGCGCATCATCTGCCGAATCAAACTCTAACCCTACACACGGCTCAAGTCCAGAGCCCCTTGCACCCTCTACATTAACATTGTTGTTGGCTCGTGCCATACCTAGTGGGTGTGCTCTTACAATCACTGCATTCCCATATTCTTCGCTGTAAGGATCACTACTTGAACTGCAATTACAGTAGGACCAATTACTTTTAACGATCATGCACTTTGATTACATGGGACTAATAATAAATAAATAAAGCACGAAGCTTGTGATTCAAAGACCTGTAAAATTCCTATAGTTTGTTTCTTTTCCTTGTGAAATCATTTCCCAAAAATTAAATCATAGAAACAAAGAGAAATCGACAAGTAAACAAGTCAATCAGTCAGATTAAACTTTAAAGAATATTCAATAAAAACCCAACCCAGAGGGATTAATTACCTTCTGGTATTGTTGAAGAGACTAGGGATCGAATCGAAAACCATATCCTTCTTCTTCGTTTTTTTGTATGTTGGGTCTGCTGTAGGGGGTCTGACTCTAAATCAAGCTTGTGGGTTTTGAAAAGCTAGAGAAAGAGGAGGAGGTCGTCGTCTCTTCTCCATTTGCTGGTTTAGTTTATTATTAATGTTGTCGTCGTTGTTATTATATTGTTTTTGCCCTCTTCTGTTTATATGAATAATTATTTTAACTTTTTTTTTTTTTAAACTATTAGGGCATGTAAAGGTTTATAAAGATTCATCTCCTATTGTTCTTATTACTATTGAAATCTAAAGAATATGGATTATAGTTTAATTTTTAATATTAGATAAAATAATTATTTCTAGATATATTTTTAGTAATTTTTTTTTTAATGTTTGACCACCCATTCCAAAAAGTAAAAGAAAATGTTAGGGAACTAAAAATATTTAACACCTTATAATTAATATCAAATATCAACTCTATATTTTAAAAGTAGAAAAATAATTAAAAAAATATTTTAAAAAATTAATTACCATTAAAAGAGTATAATAAAGATTGTGATTCAAAATATTTTTTAATAAAAATATATTAAAATAATATATTTTTTATTTTTTTAATAACTAGTTAATTATAAAAATATTTATAACCAAACTGCAAAATAAATAGTTAAAAATAAAAATAAAAAATATTGTAGTTTTTTTTACTTGTTTCTTACTTTAAGAGGAAAGCTAAATAAAATGTTACAATATCTTTTTTTTTTCTTATAAATTTTATTTTTATATCTTTTGATTAACAAAGGAGGGTCAATAAAAGAATAAATTAATTAAATCTAGTCATATAAAAAAATAATATTAAAATTATTCAAAAAAATAAAAGATTTATTTCTTCCACTTTAATAGAATTAACTTTTAATATAATTTTTTTCCATTGAAATATATAATAAAAAATTATATTTATATTATTTAAAATGTTATTTTATTAATTTATTTTTTAAAAATAATATTTTTTATTATAGATACTTTAACCAAATATCAAAAAGGTCATTGATCATATTTGAATAGACTTGGTATTTATTTAAAAAAATTTATCTTTTAAAGTATTGTTAATTAAAAATATATTAAAATATTATTTTTTTTATTTTTAATTTTAATTCATTAAAATAATTTAAAAATATTAAAATAATATTTTTTTAAAAAAAACTATCGGTCTCTCCCCAGCGCGACTTATAAAAACAAGTTGGACTCGTTGGCAACAACTTATATTCCAAAGAAACATCTAGAGTTACACCAAGGTTCTTGGCCTAGCGGTGGAAGGAGACTCCTTTCACTATACCTGGGTTCGAGCTCTAGAGTGCATGCCTGTCACCCCCGCGGTACCTTACATGCCTACTGGGTTTGCAGAGTATCCAGTGAGCCGTGGAAATTAGTCGTGGTGCGCGCAAGCTGACCGGACACCCCACATAAATTAAAAAAAAAAAAAAAACATCTAGAGTTGCAACCCTAAACAGTATCACCGACGTTGTCTTCCATCCATTTCCACATTTCCCGTTATCCCATTCGCCCGTCACACTTCTCAAACCTGATAACCCGTCATTTTAGAAAACAACCACCGTCTCTCAATAAAATAAAAAAGAAAAGTCATCTCCCTCCTTTCCTCCGTCCCTCCTCGTTAAGTAAAGGAAAAGAAGAGAGAAGGAAGAAGAATCAGCAGAGATGTACGGATACGCAAGCGTTAGCAACAAGGATGGGGCAAAGGAGATTGATTTGGAGGCAGGGAATGGAGAGACTTTGTACCCGGGTTTGAGTCTTGGAGAGAACCAATTACGATGGGGTTTGATTCGCAAAGTTTATGGAATCTTGGCTGCTCAGCTCGTCCTCACCACCATCGTCTCTGCTGTTACGATTCTCTATACTCCTATGACTGATCTCCTCAAGGGAAGTTTCGGGTTCGTTTTGTTTCTAGCAATTGTCCCCTTTATTTGTAAGTACTCAATATTCAAGATCTCTCCTTTCATTCTTGATTTGTTTGTGGTTTTATGTTGTTTAAATCTCACGTTTTAGGATTTATTTTTGGGTTAAAGATTGAAACTTGATTGTGAATTTGTAATTTAAAATATATATATTGTAAATTTCTCGTGACATAGACAGTTTAAATAGAAAAAAGTTTCTTGAAACTGAAGGGGATTCACTTGCAAGAGGATTGTGAATTTGCTTGTTTCTTGAAATTTTGTTCTTTTAATGAGGGTAATTTTTCTTGCAGTGTTGTGGCCCTTGCATGTGTATCACCAGAAACACCCTGTGAATCTAATTATTCTTGGCCTTTTCACCGTTTCGCTTAGCCTCTTGGTTGGAGCAAGCTGCGCTAATATAGAAGGTCGGTATATTTATCTTATCCTGTTTGGACATTTAATAGATCGTTGATTGTTGGCTACTTCATGTGCAGCTTTTATAATTATGATTTGATTATTGCCTTGCATTCAAATATTTTCAGGTAAAATTGTGCTTGAGGCATTAATTCTGACCTCCGCTGTGGTTTGCTCTCTAACTGCGTACACTTTCTGGGCTGCTAAGAAGGGCAAGGACTTTAGCTTCCTGGGACCAATTCTCTTCACTTCCCTCATTATCCTAATCCTGACTAGTTTTATCCAGGTCAGATGCCTCATTTTTTTCAAGTCACCGTCCCATGGATGTTTTGTCTTGTGCAACACGGAGCTATTATGTGATCACCCGGTATATAGGTCTGATTTTATGGATGTTCTGGTATTATGCAGGTGTTCTTCCCACTTGGTTCAACTTCCACTGCAGTTTATGGTGGGATTAGCGCTTTGATTTTCTGTGGATACATTGTTTATGACACTGACCACCTGATCAAGCGCTTCTCATATGATGAGTATATTTTGGCCTCCGTTGCTCTCTATTTGGACGTTCTGAACCTGTTTCTTTCCATTCTGCGGGTGCTGAGTCAGAGAAACAGTTAGTTGTACAGCATACTCTCTTCAGCCAGGGTTAGCATGCAATTATATATTTGATAATAACTGATATTCACTGTGAAATTGCGGATTTTATATGTTATTAATGTACTCTGCTAGTGCCTAAGTGGGCAGTTGGTCTTTGCAGAGTCCTTGGTGTTCTATTTTCCTAATCAACTGTAGTAAAAATATTATTCTATGTGAATTGTTTTCCACTCTATGCCATTTTCTTCTACTTGGGTGGATTGCCTTTCTCAGGACTTCTTTTGCACGCCAAATCGTGGTACAGCGTGAATTGTAGGCTGCTGCTGATACTAATGGTTGTTTTGGAGTGAAAAACATTCAGTTGCTGCCAGAAACTTGTCTGTAGGAAATTTGGATGTCTCATCAAGCTAATCAGCTCGTCGTGCATAAATTGACAGAGTAGCTATAACATGAGTTGGGAGGATTTTTGTTGAATCCTCTGCCTGCTGTATTCTCCTTGTTAACAAGTTATGGATGTCATGGGATTGATTGTCCACTCCTTAACTCAAAAGTACAGGCGCTGTTGTGCATTATACGTGGACCTTATTAACCTTGGCCCTGGCCATTGGCCTCGCGCTGTTATACACTTCGGTTTTCTCAGGCGCGCATTTCCCCTATCTCGCAAGCTAAAATGCTCAAATATGCTCTCAATTGTCAAAACAGGACATGAAAAAATACAATATAAACTAGAGGATCGTAAAATTATAATTACTTCAAATTATAAAATTGTAAGTAATTTTTATTAATTAATTATAAGTTAAGAAATTCAATTATATTAAAATTTAATAAAATAAATCAATAATATTATAATTAATAAGTGATTTATGAATTAATGAAATGAGTGATTTATGAATTAATGAAATGAGTGATTTAAATAAAATGAAAGATAAATAATATGAATTAATAAATTAATGATATAAAAAAATAAAAGGTTTCAAAATAAATTTTTTTAATATAGGAAAATTACTAAAAATAGAAATTATATATAAATTTAGTGGTAATTTTATTGTTCTCGTTATAATAAATGCTGATAGATCTTTTTTCTAATGAGTTGTAAACTAATGAATTTAAATTGGTAATTAATTAACATGAATTTAATAATGGCATAAACTCCTAAACAATGTCTTCTGCGTTAGAAAAAAAATTAAATTAAAAATAATTATTTAAAAATAAATAAATACATAAAATAGAATAATAATAAAAAGTCTTCATTTTAAATTTTCTCCATGTAACATAAATCTCTAATTTTTGTATATTCTTGGCAGATATGAGTCATAATTTTAAACATATTGTTCTCTTTTTATTTCAAACATATGATTCTCTCTCGTTTTGATGAATTATTGAGCCTACAATATATGATTGGAAAATTTCAGATATTAATTTCTATCCCTACTTTAATCTAAGAAAAATTCTAGCAATAGCTCTAAATATGTCCCAAACAGTACATAAATGTCTTGTTTAACATATTTAATAATATTAGTTTACTAACTTTGATTCTCTGAAATATTATGTCTCTGACCTTATTTGACCTGAAAATTTATCACAATATTTTTTCATGTATTTGATATTTCCCTGTAAAATTTCAACTTTATCCAATATGCAGTTTAAAAAATATGTTAAATCTTGGAAAACTAGCTAGTAAATATTTTAAAGTTAAATTTGGACCTGACTTGGTTTATATTATAAATTTAGTAAACTTGTAAAATCGGACCGAGTTTACTAATTTTGCACAAGTCCCATTTTACTATTTTGAGTTTTTAATCCGATTTAGCACGTTAGATACATGTTGACTCGTAAAATTGTACGATTTTAAGAGTTAACTCGTGATTTTAACAATAACGGTGCCAATCATTCTTAATGTTCTCATGCTCCCACATCATTGCCAAGTTCTTTATTTCAATAGTTAAGAAATTCAACATAAAGAAAAATTACAGCTTTTTTTTTTTAAGTGGATGATAAGCAATTACTCAAACAAATCTTTATTCTAACCAATATATTATATTTAAAATTTACATGGTAACATGACCAAAAGATTGATATCTTCTCTTAAGTACAAGAGTGTCAAAGTAATAAATAACTCGACAAAACCGAGGTTGAACCACAGGGAGGTTACTTGTATAAATTATAAATAACAGCAATACAACAACAATAACAATGATAGTAATAACAATAACAATAGTAGTAGTGGTAGTAGTAGTAGTAGTAATAGTAGTAGTAGTAGTAGTAGAAGAAGAAGAAGAACAAGAAGAAGTTAATGAGAACTTTGAGGTGGAAAATCAATGTAAGGATTAAATAATAATAACAATAAATGTCAAGGTTAGAGGATTTACTAATGGTATTTGAAACAAGTATAGTATAAAATCTTATTACTCAAATGGAAACCACACATAAACAAGGTTTTAATCAGATTATAAATTGTTAATATGAGGACATTAGTTATCTTATTCGAATAATGCTAATACTTGTAGATGTTATTAGGTATTCATGATTATAACTTATGTTACCAACAAATCAAGTTTCTTTTATAGCACAAGTGTTGGTTATATCATACGGTTTGTGCTATGAAAGTGGTAAGCATTTGTTGTACCAAGTGTTATGCAATATAATTTTAAATTAGTCATTTAACAAGTAAAGCATTAAAAAGTGAACAAGATAACAAATATAAAATATGTTAGTATCAAATATTAAAGTCCATATTAAATTTACACTATACTTATTCGTACACTATTAGAGTAATATTTTCACCTTGACATAATAAACATAGTTAAACATGATGAAAGAGAAAAATATAAATAAGATAAAAGTTAATTAAGTAAAAAAAAAAAAGAGAATTAAAAGACATCAACAAGATATTATTGAAAACAAAATTAAAGCATTATGAAAATACAAAAAGAGAAAGCAAGAGCATGATTTTAATTTGGAAACCAAAATGCTTAAATCCATGGCAAATGCCTTCTTTTATAGGTTAAAATTAAAAACTATTGATTTGATAACTAACTGATGAGTGGGTGACCAACTCTAAACTTAGTAACAATCCTTATCTTTTTTTGTCTAAACAAAACGTCATTGATAACGTCAGAATTTGAACCAAACCTCCACATAAAAGTTCTAAGAAATTGTCTCAGTTTTCTAGGAAAAAAAATTAAGGTCATTTAGACTTTTAGAACTCAAGATATAAGCTGAACCCTGAACAATGTCTAGACTGTAGGATAGATTCAGATTTCTTTGTTGTTGCTACAATTTGGATTTGAAAATGACTCCTTATGAAAGTTGAAGGTCTATGTCTTATCTTTCCATCCATATAAACTAGACTTAAATTCAAGATCTACGACTCTAGATATGACCCAATTATCGAACATTGTTCCAGTTTGGGTTGTACCAACATCTCTTTTCTAAGTTTGGTCATCTTTTTTTTTTTTCAATTTCAGTACTTAAACTCATCGATCAATCCTTTTATTTATGTGATGAGTCTGTATTTAAGATAAATATTTACCACAAATTAAAGGTATCTTATATTATTAAATATGTTATTATAAAACATGCTTTAATTAAGAAATTATTGATACTTTAAGTAAAAAATAATGATATAAAATCTTGATAAAAATACACTTTTAAGTAATAATCATATAGTATGAGGAAAGGATAGTAGTATAGGTAGGTTATAACTCATATACAAAATATTAACATCCATTGACATTATGATGGTGTTACTAACATTTATAAACTAAGTTATCATATTCATTTACACAACTAGAAGATGTACTCATGCATATATCATTTAAATATGTTTACAAAAATAAAGAAAACATATATGTATTACAACCTACAATATACAAAAAGTGTTATATGTTACCTTTGCTTTATTCAGGGCAAGACTATACTAAACTTGTGTATAAAATACGATTACACATAATTAATAAAGCATGCATATACACCTATGTTTTTTTCATAGAATTTGTATGTATCCAAATAAAAGCATTCAAGCACACTTTATTTACTTAATGCCACTAGCATCATTTAACTCTTCTGTTTCAAGTTTAAGATATCAATACCACTCAGATCATTTGAACATTTATCTTATATTGACTATGATATGTTTTGTTATCATTAGTCAACTTTATAAATGTATTAATCCATGTTTATTAAAGAAGTAGCAACGCCTATACATAACTCTTTTATATTCTTTTTTAAGAATAATTTGTCTTTACAAGTGTACTAATCCATGTTTATCAAAAGAGTATCAACACCTATACATAACTTTTTTTATATTTTTTTTTAAGAATAATTTGCCTCGCAACGTATTGCAGGTCAAGGATCTAGTGTTCTACTATATGAAGATATGAGGTGTAGGTGGTGATAATAATTTTTTTTTTATAACAATTAGGCTATAACTAGTTACATATTAGTTACAACTTGTTCCCGTTAAAATATGTATCATCACATCATCAACTTATATCGACATCTCTAAAAAAAAAAGCAATTGTATTCATCTTTCTTTCTTTTCTTTTTAAGAACTCTTAATTTCTAAAAAAAGCATAACCCGCTATGATATTCCAATGCTACTAACCATTTTCATCCAAAACTTCAATAAAGTGCAATCTAAACCCTATCTCTTTGTCGACCAAACTCTTAATAACCCTATTCCAAACTAGACTTACTGTTGAGATGATATAATGAAATGATTATCTTGAAAAGCTATGCATTTCTTTTTTATTTTATTTATTTTCTCATTATTAGAAAAGCATCACCAATAACCATAGAAACATTGAGAAATATCAATAAAAATAAAAGATTCTTAATGATGCTTAAACTAAAACATATATGCATTATAACCTATGATATACTGTTATATGTTGTCTTTGTTCTATTCCGAGCGAGACTGTGTTGAACCTGTATACAAAAATATGATTACATATAATGAATAAAGCATGCATACACACCCATATTCTTTCATGGAATTTATATGTATTGCTAATAGGAGCATTTAAACACACTTTATTAACTCGATACCATTGGCGTCATTTAACTCTTCTATTTCAAAGCTAAGATATCAACTCTTGATATCTTACAATTCACATCACTTAAACATGTACCTTATACCGATAATGATATATCTCATTATCATTAGTCAACTTTACAAGTGGACTAATCCATTTCATTAAAAAACACATTTATAAGTGTTTTGTGAATTGAGATTTCTAATTTGTTCCCAAACTAATTCACTGTTGTAAGGTAAATCTAGAAAAAAATCTAATTAAAAAAAAAGAAAACAATAAAAAAACATTAGTAAACTTGGTTAACCTTACAAACCTACAACTTGGGTCATGAGATCAGGATAACTCTATAGAAAATAAAGTTAAAAGGAGATTATAAAGCTTAATCCTAATAAACCTAACGATGCATAATGAAATTGATAGAAAAATTAATTATAAGAAGGATCTAAAAAAGATTGAAGTCAACCCGAACTAACCTTCCAAACCCATAACCTAGATCATAAGTCCAGAATTACCCTATAGAAGGCAAACAAAGAAAAATCATGAAAGTCAATTCTCAATCAACTTAATAACTCAATCAACCTAATGATAGATGATGAAATTGAAAAAAAAATCATTTAAAAAAAGATACAAAATAAAAATCAAAAGAATTATGACTAAATTTGACATAAAAAATGACAGGACCCTTTGCTATTTTGAAAATAATACGTGTGGAAATCGAGGAGAGAAAAGGAGATTAAAGATAAAAAAATAAGTCGTCAAGCGCCTTAACTAACAAAATACACTGTACCATTGGGATGACCTCACCAAGATGCTTCCAAAGCCATTAAGGATGGCGATGTTACAACATCGAAAAAAGCCACACATGCCACTAGATGTAATGACTTTCTTCACATGTTGGCGCGTGCAATGCATATACTAGCCTTTTTTCCATTGCCCGTTTACCCTTGTCCATGTAATTGTTATCAGTTTTAAATCTGGTCTCTTCAGCCTTAATCATTTTAGATTAATAAAAATGAACTTCATTTCTAGACAACTAGAAAACACTAAAACACTGTTAAGTTTAATCTCAAATAAATTCATCTTTAAATGACCAAATTGAAAAAAAATAAAAATTGGGTGACCAAAAAATAGGGAAGAGTTTTCCTTGCTTGTGTAATTCATTCATTGATTCTTTAAAGAAAAAGGGGTGCAATATTTTATATTATTCAAGTTTGGTTCTTATAGCTTTATTTATCTTAAATCAATAAATTTTCATTTAATTTGACCAAACTAGTATCAACTATGCAATAAATTTTTTTATACCTTAAGATTTGATAAGATAGGCAACTAAAACAAACTCTTAAATCCAATTCTAAATAAACAATAATTCGATTTCAAATAAACACAACTTCAAAGAAAAACAAAACATTGAGAGATCAAGATTAAATAACTAAAGGAACACAATAAAATGAGCTATATTTTTTCCCCATATCTTTTATTTTTTTTTAAGCCTCGTTTGTTTACTGGAAAGTAGTTTTTTTTAAGAGTGAATTTCAAGAAATAAATTATTTTTGATGTTTGATAGTATAATAAAAAATAAGTTGGAAAATATTTTTCAGTGCGTGGTTATGTTATGGAAAATGAGTTGAAAAATAACTTATTAATATTTTATTTTTTTGAAGTTTATTAAAATAATGAGAAATAAATCTTATAAATTAAAAAGTTGAATGAGAATGAAATTGAAAAAAATATAATTTCAAAAATTATCTCAAATAAAATAAATAATAATCAAAATAATAGAGATCAAATCTAAAAAATAAAAAAAATGAAGAAATTAAAATAATAATAATTAATATTTCATAAATTATTTTAAATAAAATAAGTAACAATTAAAAGAATGAGGATCAAATTTAATAGATAAAATTTTTTAATAAAACAATAATAAAAAAAATAATAATTATAAAATAAAGACAATTAATATAAAAATTAAATTTTAAAAGATGAAATTGAATAATAAATGTTTAAAACAAAATATATATAGCAATAAAAAATTTGAAAATCAAATTTAATATAATCAACAAATAATATGATATTTCTAAATTTTTCACAACTTTCAAAAAGTATTTTCCATCTAAATTTTATAGAAAAATACTTTACTGAAACAAACTAAATTTTTTATTAAAAAATATATTTTATTAATTAACTTTTTTAATGATAAATAAATAAAAAATAATTTTTTAAAAATTACACATTACCTTAAATGTAATTTCATAAAAGTTTTAAATAACTTCAATCTAAGCAGATAGATTTTCTACTTCACGACTGAGTTGGAGATATGTTTTATTTTAAAATAACAGATAACCTGAAAATAACTTGTAATTATAAAATCCTTGAAAATAACTTATAATTATAATTGTGGTTAAAGGGACAAAATGATTGATGCTAATTTTTACAGGAAGAAGGGTAAGGTTAGGCAGTCATTTTCGATCCATAAAAAGGATGTCCAAAACCCAAGGCCTTCTCCTTCTTCCTTCTCCTTCCACGATGACTCCATGAAAGAGAAGTCACCGATCCCTTGTCTTTCTCGCTACAAAATCAAAACAATTACTCCTTCCCAAATGAATTTCTTCAAATCAGTCTTCGCTGATGACACAACACCACCCGATTCACCCACTTCCCATTCCCCTCCTAACAATTCCACCTCCGAAGACCCGAACCCGACAACCCAAAACCCCACCTGGTCTCTTGGTTCATTAATCCAGACCTTAGCAACCAAATCTGAATCCGTTATGGAAATCTACAAAAAGGATCTTGAAGAATTCGGATCCGGCTTAAAAAAAGAAACCGCCATTATTCGTGATGTCGCTTCACGCGCCGTCCATGATCTCCCCGCCTCCTTCGAGGCAAGCGCAGCCGTCGCTCAAGAAACCATCGACGGTATTGGATCCACCATGTGGAAATCAACGGCCCAGATCATTTCTCAAGGTAAAGACTCCATTTTAGATGCTGACCATGATCGTGATTTGCTCCCATCTAATGCTGATGGTAGTAGAAGTAATTTGAGTAAACAGCAGTCTTTGGATGTGAAATACAGTCGTTTTGATGCTCAAGTGCATGCATTGCAGTCTGACTTGGATACTTATTGTAGCGAACCAGAGGATAAGGTTGATTATGAGAAATGGAAATTAGGGGGTCTTGTAATTGATGAGAAAAAAGAGGAGATCGAGCGGTTGATTACTGAGAATGGGGTGATTAGGGATATTTATAATGAGCTTGTGCCGAACAGAGTTGATGATGACAGTTTCTGGAGTAGGTATTTTTATAGGATGCTCAAGTTGAAACAAACCGAGGAGGCGAGGGCTTTGCTTGTTAAACGAGTGATTTCTGGTGATGAAGAGGATTTGAGTTGGGATTTTGATGATGATAAGGAGGAGGGTGATTTGTTTTTGTCGAAAGGTGAACCAAGTAAAGATTCAAAGGTAGAGAAGGAGAATGTTGATGAGGTGATTGATGAGAATTTAGCAGAGAAGGGAAAGGTTGGGGTTGATAGAAGTGAGGATAAGTTGGAGGAGAAGGCGGTGTTGGTGGAGGGAAAGGGCAGTACTGCTGCATTGTGCAAGGAAAATGATAAGTTGGAGGAGAAGGATGTGGTTGTGAAGGGAGGGGGGCATGATGGCATATCATGCAAGGATAGTGATAAGTTGGAGGAGAAGGCTGTGGTGGTGAAGGGAGAGGGGCATGATGGCATATCATGCAAGGATAGTGATAAGTTGGAGGAGAAGGTGGTCGAGGGAAAGGGGGGTAATGGTGGATCATGTAAGGATAGTGATGTTTCTGTGGTTACGAGTCAGTTGCCGCCTGAGGAGGATCTTGAGTGGGATGAGATTGAAGATATTGGGAGTAATGATGAGAGCAAAGGGGAAGCTGCTGGGAGCGGGAAGAGCGCTGGTACAAGTAAAGTTGACTTGCAGAAGCGGTTGAGCGCTGCAGAGGAAGAGGATGATTTTAGTTGGGATATTGAAGACGAAGACGATGTGCATGTTAAGTGATTTTTCTTACGTGCTAATTATTATTCCATCACAGTGCATTGTGAGATATATGTCTTTGTATTGTATCTTCATTTAGATGTTCAAGTGATTGGATTCATGTTATTGTCACAGTTCCGGGAGTTTTCATAACTATAAATACCATTCATGAAAATGTTTCTTTTTTCTTGTGCAAGAAAATCACACATTATTTGCCGGTTCTATCTTCTTTAACCTTTCTTCTGTTGCTATGACCGAATTCTTGATTTAACATCCCGTTTAAAATGGTTCGGGAGCTTTACAGATGCTGGTCTACTAAAGGAGTAGGTGCCTATCTTTATTTGCATGATTTCTTACCTAAATTTAAATTGAAGGGGCTCGTAGTTGTATACTGAGGAATCAGAGATTTTTTCTAGCTAGGATTGAGCTTGCTGCCAGGGTTTTGTAAACCTGTCATGAGATCTCTTTTTGACTCGTGTACGAGAGTGGATATCTTGGATTGCAGAAAACCTGTCATGATTTGGTATGATTTGGTTTTCTTTATCCAGCACTGTATGCTCTGTCAATCCAATTAACCATGTCATTGCTGTTGCTATTTGCAAATGCAAGCTTTGCTCTACATGAATGTGGTTGTACATTGATTGAGGAAGAAGATTATAGAGATGGAACATTCATACTTTTAAAACCAACTTTTAAAATCGTGAATACTGAATGGGTTCATGTGGGTGCGGTATTGAGAAAACTAGAAGTTTTAAGAATTGTAGGAATGGCTGCCACTTTCTTTTTGAAGCATGTGATTCCTTTCCAGTATGAACCTAAAACTAGAATGATTGAGCGAGTAAATTTGATGAAATTAGAATGTACGGACTATAAATTTGGTCTCAGGTACATGCTAAAGAGAGATGACTGCAGACGGGTTATCAATCGCAACAGGAAAGCTATAATGGTGAAGATTAAAGGACATGAGCTAGAAGAGGAAGGGTTTGTCATCCCACCACTCCAAACAACCTTTCCAGGGTCTGTGAAAGTGATTAGATCTGGCATGATATACCTCCACATTGTTGCTTTGGAATGTCAAGTTACAGAACAAATTGAGAAAATGAAGGTCGAAACAAAAGATGAGATGCTGCCACGACTGTCTGTGCACACTGGCGTTGACATCCCTACTAAAGCCTTTGTGAAGAAGTTGGTCGAGGGAAAAGCATACTAAAATTGAAAGACAGAGGGTGATCCCTTTATACTAAAAAATACTTTAAAACACCCTTATATGCTAAAAATAAAATAAAATTAAGAGTTTTATCAATTCACAAACCTATCTGATTAAGTTTTGATAATACCACTGCATTAAGAATAATTGATCAAGTTTTGATAATACAATTGCAATGAATAATGAAGATGGGGATGAAGCTAAAATAAAAGATTTTACTAGGTTAGTGGAAAATTATGAGAAAATCTGGAAGATGGGGATGAAGCTAAAATAAAAGATTTTACTAGGTTAGTGGAAAATTATGAGAAAATCTGGGAACTTACTAGTGAAGAATTAAAAGTTATAAATTTATATACTAAATAAAAAAAAAAAGAATTGAAGATTGATACTCTTATTACGGCTAAGAAAAAAGATGATCTAATCTTTATATTACATGAATATATGAATACCTTTGCCTAACATATATAGATATGCCTAACTTAGACACTAATATAGTGGTACATGGAATTTTCTTGATGGAAGGAAGTAAGCCTGATAAATAAAAAACCAAAAATATATACTTGAATATATTACTTAAGGTGAAGATGGATATATAGAAATAATGGAATGCATGATTTCTTGATATAGTTCATTACCCTCAATACATAATTAATTCGTAGTTGTAGTTTCTAAAAAGAATGGTAAGACCAAGGTGTGTGGGGTTTATGCATGATTCATGGATGCGGTTCATTATCCTCAATAGATAGTTAATGTAGTTATAGTTCTCAAAAATGATAGTGGGATCAAGGTGTTCTCGGGTTTACAAAGATTGAATAAAACAAGTATGAATGATGATTTTCCTCTATCCAATATAGAGATTTTAGTACATAATGTTGCAAAAAGTATCACATACTCATTCATGGATGACTTCTCAGAATATAACCAAATTAGAATTATAAAGAAAGATAAGGAGAAAACTATCGTTAGTATGTTTTGGTGAATCTTTTATTAAAAAGTGATGTCATTCAAATAGAGAAGTATTGACGCCACAAGTACTGCATTGAAAACATACTGAGAACATGACACTATGTCACAGATTAAATTAATTTTTTTTGAACATTTATTTTTTTATTAGAAAAAAACTTTAAACAATGTAAAGGTTAACTTGACATGATTTAAATTATGCAAAGATTAACTTGATGAGACTTGATTGCTTTAATGGGTCTAAAAACAAGTTGGCGACTAATAAAAATATATTTTGAATTGCAAAAATTCTAGAAAACATCTTTAAAAAAAATATTGAAATAACAATGTTTTGAATTAGTCTAAATCAACACAAGTTAACTTGTCAAATCTATAACCCTAATCATGAGACTATGATAGCCCTAAACAAAGAAAATGAAAACAAATTATAAAGATTCACAATCTACCTAATATTGAAGAATGAAAATGAAAAAATAATTAAAAATAGAAGAAAATAACTTGAGTTAACCTACCAAACTCATGACTATGGTCATGAGATTAGGATAACCTCATAGAAAGTAAATAAATAAAATGATCCAAACAAATCCAAGTTAACCTGCTAAACCCGCGATCGGGGTCATAAAATTATGATAATTTCATAAAAAGCAAATCAAAATAAATTATGCAGCTCAATTTTCAATAAACTCATTTTTAAAGGATGAAATTACAAAAAATTAATTTAAAAATAGAACGCTATAGAATGACTTGAATTTACCTAAGTTAACCCATAAAACATTTGACTTAAGTCATGTAATTGAGATAACCACATGGAGAGAAAACTAAAATAAATCATGATGTTTTATTTTTAATCAACTTAATGTTGAAGGATAAAATTAAAAAAATATCAATTAAAAAAAAACTTGAGTTAATAGATTAACCCGTCAAACCTGCTACCCAAATCATAAGACTGAGATAACTTTATAGAAATTAAATCGAGATAAATCATGAAGCTTATTTTCTAATCAACCTAATATTAAAGGATGAATTTGAAAAAAATAATTAAAAAATTAAAAAAAATCGAGTCAACCAGGTTAACCTACTAAACCCGCAACATTGGTCAAGAAACTAACAACTTATAAAACAAACCACAATAAATTATGAAACTTAATTTTTAATAAATCAGATATTAAAAAATAAAATTAAGAGGAAAAAAACATAAATTTAAAAGAAGAAAATGTTATTAAAATAAATAGTATTTTATAAAATGATACATAATTTTTTTTTTTATCTAGTGCCTAAAAAAGGATAGAACTCAAGCTATATTTTTAAATTATTCAATATGACCCAATGATAAGAGAGAAAGAAGCAAAGTGCTAGTAATGAACGATCTTATAAGAGGAAAATACTTTGGATTAGTCAAATGCTTTCCTTTTTTAGTTCTTGAATTTGGATTTTTTTGGATTATTTATATTTTTTTCAATTTAATAATTAAATATTTAATTTATTTGAAATTCAACTTGATAATTTATTTCAATTAATTTGGAATGGATTTTCTTGCAATATTAAAAATAGATTTTAGCATTAAATTGTTGTTCAATTCAGCAAAATAAAATTTAATTTTATTGATTAAATATAAATAAAACATCAAATACCAAAATTTACACTAAAACAAGATTCTAGCCTCTCTTTTTTCTACAGCTGCAGTACTTGTTTTTAAGTGTTTTAGTTCCCAAAGTTTTAAAACTTTATATTTTTAGTTTATTTTTTCTAATGCTTTTATATTTTAATTTATGATACACACGAAGATGAAAATAAAGAGAGAAAAAAAGATATTTAAAATAGGTGAGAAGAGAGAATTATTAGTTGACTGTGTTTCAGTAACAAAAAAATTATTATTAATGTTAATGCATTTTATTTTATTTTATAATTTTTTTTCACTAAGATGTTTTTGCCCCTCATCTTGCTAGAAAAAACATGTTGAGTTTTATAAATATTTGTTTTTAAATTAAGATTGATTTTAAATTTTGATTCGATTAAATATTGTTTTAAGGTTACATACAAGCATTTAGGGTAATGGAGTGTTTCTTGAGTGTTTTTAAATTTAAAAAAATACTAAAAAATCTTTTACTTAATTTTTTGACGATGTTTTGTTTTGGCTACCAAAAATAATGGTGATCAAAGTTATTATCAAACCCGCACATCTAGTCTGATTTATAATGATTCATGCATGTTGGACTACTTAGGCCTACACACTAAGTTTTTTCTTTTCAATTTAAATTGATTTTCCTTAAAATTATATATATGTATATATTCATTCCTTGAATTAATTTATAATATATTTGAGGTTTTGTTTTATTAAATAAATTATATGGTGGTTTTCATATGAATATTTTTTTTGTTATATAATTAATAAAAATATACTTTTAAAAAATAAAGTTATTAAACAAAGTTATGATATATATTTAATGGGTTAACTCAGGTTGCTTAAATTGATTTAAGATCGTTATTTTAATATTTTAAAAATAGTAACAGTCATCCTTTAAATTCTTTTTAAGTCAATTCAAGTTTTGATAAGGTCATGTAAGTTGTCTTTTAAAGTTATTAGGTAGACTAAGTCATAAAAAATTAATTTTTATAAAATTTAATTTGAATTATATATGAGATAAAATGTGAGATGAGAAGATGTCCATGCTTATCCATGAAAAGATGTTCATGCTTATCCATGGAATAAAATGTGACATCGTTTAAAATAGTTCTCGCAACAACATACAAATTATTTATATTATTTTTATGTTTTTTAATATAGTATCACCAAAATAATAAGAATGTTGTTTTTTGTTGAAGTTTTCCTAAAGAAATTGAGCATGTTATTGATACAAGAGAGTTTTAATAAGAAAAGTATTATTTTTTTATTTATTTTTAATTATTAAGGTTTTTTTAGTATGTTTTTTTATTTTTATTTGATGAATGATATATAAAAAAAGTTAGATTTTTTTACTAGAATTTAAAATATTAATAAAAAAAATAAAGAATTATACTAGCAAATTAATTTATTTTAATAAAAGTTAAATTATTTTTTTTATAAAAAATAGCATGTTATTAAATTAAAAAATTGCAAGGCTCACCGCAATATAAAATCAAATATTTTATATATATTGATTTTTCAAATTTTCAATTTAATTTTTAGTATATATAATCCTGTACATCAAATTTTGAGTTGATTTTTGAAATTTTTGATGCAATTATAGTAAATGCCAATCATTTAGTAAACCTAGACTTGTGTGTCATGATTGATTGGTGACCGCAATTACCAAAGGCAAATCTAGAAGGGGGACCGAAGGGATTAATCATATTATCCAGATAAACAAATAAAAAAATAAAAAAATAAAACCGTGCGAAAGATTTCCAAATCATCTTCTTCGCTTCACAGAGAACCTATAAATATAAAAACATTTCCTTCTCCTCTTCCACAAAATTCCCAATGAATCTCTTCAATTCCGCCATCAGAGACTCCGATGATCCCACACCCAAATCAAGCGCCGACAACCCTGACCCGCCTGCCCTAGACCCCACATGGTCGTTTGGCTCTTTAATCAAAACCATAGCAACCAAATCAGAATCCATTATCGGAGCATATAAAAAAGACCTCAAAGAATTGGGATCCGGTATAAAGAAAGAAACCGCCGTCACCCGTGATGTCGCTTCACGCACCGTCCACGACCTCCCCGCTTCGTTTGAGACCAGCGCCTCCTTCGCTCAAGAGTCCCTCAAGTCTGTCGGCCGAGCCATCGACGATATCGTATCCACCTTCTGGAAATCAACGGCCTGGATCATCTCACACGGTAGTGACTAGGTTTTCTCAGCTGTTGATCATGATCGTGATGGTGATACTGGTAGTTTGATTAAACGGGAGTCTTTGAATGTGAAATATAGTCGTTTCGATGCTCAAGTGCGTGAGTTGCAATGTGATTTGGATACTTATTGTTGTGAACCCGTGGATAAGGAGGATTATGAGAAATGGAGATCAGAGGGTCTTGTGATTGAAGAGAAAAATTAAGAGATTAATTAGGGAAAATGAGGTTGTTAAAGGGATTTATAACGAGGTTGCGCCCAGTAAAGTTGATAATCAAAGTTTTTGGAGTCGGTATTTTTATAGGATGTTCAAGTTAAAGGAAGCAGAGGAAGCGAGGGCTTTGCTTGTTAAACGGGCGATCTCCGTTGATGAAGAGGAGGATCTGAGTTGGGATTTTGACGGTGAAGAGGAAGAGGGTAATGGAGTTTTGTCGAAAGGTAAATCGAGTAAAGATAGTGATGTGGTTTCGAGCAATTCGTTTCAGGAAGAGGAAGATGTTGGATGGGATGAGATTGAAGATATTGGGAGTGATGATGAGAGCAAGGTTGGAGCTGCAGGGAGCAACAGCAAGCGCTGGTACAGGCAGAGTTGAAGACGAAGATGATTTGCCTGTGAAGTGATTGTTTATATTCTGCGATTTGTATCTTCCTGCTCAAGTAATTGGATGTCACGGTGTTGTTAGATTTCATAGATGCAGTTGCAAATTTCGAAACTGGTTGCAGTTTGGCAGAAATCACATCACATCACATTTCTATTGCCGTTGTTTCTTTTGTTCTTCAACTTTGCTGCCTACTGCTACCATGTCCAAATTCCGAAATTTCGGTCCGAGTTTCTATACCATATGGCTTAGAATGGTTGTTGAGCTTCACAGATGCTGTGGTTTACCAAAGGGGTCGGTATCTATTTTCGCGTTGTTTTTGTTATTGCAGCTTGCACAAACCTGCTTCAGTTATTCTAATTAATTATTTCTTTTCTGTTGCAGTGACTGGCTGCTCCCAATCGCGCAGTGACTTCGATGGCTCCGGCGTATCTGAAGAACCAAGAGCCAAACAAGAATAGCTAATGTAATAAAAAGCACTTTGCATTCTCATATTATTGATTATATCACAATGCATCAAGAAGTCATTTCCAGTGCTTTCAAAATCACCACCAAGTATGACATAAACTCCTCAAATTTGAAGGTGGAGGAAGCAAACACCAAAGGTAAAAACAAAGTTTACACTTGCACAAGGCAATAGGGGGTATTGGGTTTCTTTATAATACAAGCCAGTGCCCTTGATCACTCAAAACCAATGCTCTAAACACACTTCTAAGACCAGATGGCGTGATGTACTTCAGTACGACTTCCGACGCAACAAACATTAGAAGCGCATGCAATTCTCAAATGTATTGTTCCTACTGGTGCTTTGACACCATGACTTTTGCACAAATATCAATTGCATGCAATCAATCATCACAGAATTAGCATGAACCAGGCACAGGATCCGAGTAGTAAGGGAAATCCCAGCAATTAGGATAAAGATCTAATGATCCAGATTTGACAGGCGAGATAGCATATCGATTTCCTTGATGATCAATTCCTTCTCCTCTTCAAACTGTTCATCCTCAGCACCTGAAGAGAGTATGTTATGGATGTCCACAGAAAGAATTTCAAAATTTGAGCAGTGTTTCTTATGAACACAATTTCAAAGAAAATTCCATGACCTCTTTCTGAATCTAGTTTGAAAGCATAATTACCTTTTCCAGCTGAGAGATTGTGAAGCAATTCCAACAATTTTCCATGGTTTTTGGCCAAAATCACTTTCACCTCTCGTGGCTTGTTAGGATTAGCAACAAAGACCTGCACGTATAAACAAAGACAGGATTTAACACTTGGAACCATAAAGGACCATTTGTGCCACAAAATCTTTCATTATCTAAGGCAAATAAAGGATCCGTAGTTGACGTGCATTTAACAAAAAGTTAAATGGTGATGCTGCCCAAGGTGTACCTGAGCCAGTGTAACAAAATTTGGCTGTCAGCAAGGTCCAACAGATTAACCGAAGGCTAAAGTGCAACAACCTCAATCAAATAATTTTGACAGCATCACCACCTCTCAATCAACTGGGAGTTTCACAAGCATAAAGAAAAGCAAGGAAAAGGTATGAAAAACCTCTACTTGCAAGTAGCAACTTAACCAGGTCAACGTAGAGAAAGCAAAAATTTTCAACCCATCTGCACAAAAGCAGCCAATGCCATGCTGTCTTCTGTTTATTACTCATGTCTACTAAACAGTCACCTTTATTTTTCCTTTTATACAATTCAACTGTAATCTTTGATGTCTACGATGCTGCTTCTAAGCAAACAAGGCACAACAGCTGTGGTAACCATCTTGATCAAACATGATTTTGAATGCAGATTGCAAGCAAAAACATTCAGATGGATATCCTAAAAGTCTAAAACATTGTAGAAGTTGCTTGCATTGTCTAGGACTCTTTTCTTCCAATGGAAATTATATAGATGATTGCATTTCACACAGAAATCAAACAACCATCGAAAGTTTCACAAAAAGTAAGTGAACTTAAAGTCTAAAAGGATGTAGTATTTACGTGACTGTTTGTATTTATCACAAGACTAAGCACACCAAAAAGAACACAATGAAATAACCTTGGATACATGTGTTCGAGGGTAGTGCTGATAAAACACAACCTAATGGCCCATATCATGTCACCGAAAAACTTAACATTAAAGGAAATTTCTGCAAGAGATGATGCATATCAGACAGCAAGCACAGCCGACTGCCTCCTCTATAACCTGACCATTTTAGTCTTTGGAAGGGGGTAGAAAAATTAGCCAATGTTATGCATATTCTACATTAGTAATTTCCTTGGTTCTAAAGGTATTGGAACAACTTGAAGGCCAGGGGATTGAATTACGATAAGTTAGCATGGGGGAATCAGTTCTTGCATATATGACCAAGCCTAGAGCACAACCAGGTGAAAAAAAAATATGTACACTATAAGATAAAAGAAGGCAAGGAAGACCTTGAAAATGTGGAAAGCAGAGATCTGAATATTTTTGCTCGAGTCCTGCCCAGACAAATGAAAGAAAAAAACAAGCAGAGAAAGGTCAAATACAATAAAAGCTTATGAAAAAGATGGAGGTTGTCAAAATAGATCTAACAAAGAATACCCATCTATAATATAGTATAGGAAATCCCTTATTAAAAACTACTCTTTACCACTTATCAGACAGCCACATAAAAGTGTGAAGCTCTGGTGGCTACAATGCTTATCCTATATTCCAGGTTGAACAGAAAATCTGGTAACTTAGGTGGCCAAATTAAAAAAAAAAAAATGCTTCAGTTCATAGAAACAGAGGCCTCTCGGCATCCACAACCCATTGTACTGTGAGTAGACAAGCCCTTCTTAACTGTTTCCCTGAGGATAAGCAAAGCATGACAGTTAAACCATTCATTTGTTCTGAGCTAGATTGGCATCAAAAGGTAATAATCACCAATGAGAGAAGCGTTCCAGACTTCCAGAAGCATGGTGAAACAAAGTGATTCTAAAACTCATATTTGAGTTACATTTCAGTAACATAAAATGAATTTTGTTCTCACTACAGTAATCAAAACTTCAAAGCTTTGATACCAAAGTGGCCTCTTGTTGCCAGGTGTTATAGGTGAGTAATACCATGTCTTTCAGGGCTTTTCTACCATTCAGAGGATTTTTACTTGCTTAGTAGCTTTTAGGTTGATAAAGTAGCATTGCCAATTAAAAAGCATATGTTTTCTTCAACATATAAAAGGTGGAAAAGAAAAGACTTGATACCTTCAACAAAGTCATCATGACTTTCAAGTACCGAACTTCTTGAATGTAGCGCTTCATTATATGAGAGCTCGGAGGTTCCAAAAGGAATTCCGAAAGAAGCTATATCAACACAATACTGTCAACTTATTGATCAAAGCAACAGCAGAGTGATATCTGAAAAAGTACAGTGGAAACTAACCTTCAATGATTGCCTTCTTGTCACATAATTAGAAGATGTCAAGAGTTTTTCATATTGTTCAAAGAACTGGAACAGTAGAGCTTTAAGATTAGCTAGGAGACACTTCTTACTCAAGCAAGATAAAAGGTAAGGATAATTGTGAAAAGGAGTTGTTATGGTAGTAGATGAGGTGGACGGTCTAGACAAATATTAGAGTACAGAATCCAGTGAGACTACATGGTTGCTGCAACTTACACATTGTTATATAATTCATTAATCATCACAAAAAAGGTTCTTGTCCAAAGTAGATCCTGTATTTCGATATTCTTTTACCACCACGAGGAGAACAGCAAATTTTAAGCAACATTTTAGCCAAGATTGATCCACCTAGATCTGTCTAGAATCATATCAAGAATTGGCAAGCAAGAGTACCTCATCATAATGAGCAGTAAGATACTCCGCAACCACAGTGCCATGTTTAGTCAGTAAATCCTGGCAAGCATGTCAAAACATATAAGAAGTAGGAATAACTGGAAGCGCAAAATTTGAACAGATAAAAATAAAAAGAAACACAAGAACTTACAACCTTATAACTCTGACCTTGAAAGTGGAGAAAGCATCAGAAGCAACATCAAAGTTAGGCAATTCCACAAATTTGAAGAACAACTCAAAGCTTGCAGACTCTAATATATATCTGAAACATCACTACAAAAATTAACTGTGTGAAAACTTAAAACTTGCATGTCATAGAGAAATTAGGCATCAAAATCAGATGTTAAAAGCAGCAATAACAGCCATTATAAACTTTGAGTGATTGAATTGAAACTGACAGAAATTTCAAGTCTCGGTAAGCAATATACTATCAATTATCAATTTCCATTAACCTGGTCCAGCCAGTCCATTTCCTGGATTGATATACATCAAGTGGGGGGCATTCATCTCTAAGCTAAATAAGTTAATCTACCAAGTATTATGCAGTGCCAAGGCAGTCAACTTTTGGAATTAAATAGCTTTAGCAGCAGAGAATGAAGCTCAAATTGCCATAATCGGCTAAAGATCCCAAGGACCAGGGTAATGGCAATAGCCAATGAGCACATAAAACAAATCACATTGAAACCCATGTCACGCATGAGCAGTCCTTTCTCCATTGATGAAGATGATATCACAAAGGAATTTTTATGAAAATATAAAAAATGACAAAACAGATCCCTGTAAAATCAACTAGAGGCTCAAAATAAAGGAAAACACCAAAATGGCATGGGTGATTATGGTAGAAAGGCTTAAGTTTTTTCAATAGGCAACTGATCTAGATTAAAAGAAACTAACAAAAAAAAACAGAGTAGCCCTACTTGCACTAAAAAGTATAGCAAATAAAACTAAGTTCTAACCACCCCCAGGACGTACCCAGACAGTTATTTTTTTCCTATTTTCCAGGGAAGCTCTTACATGAACTTTAGAAAAAGGCTTTGGGAAATAAAAATCAAATATCAATACAAGAAAACATATGAGGGTCTACCAAATAATGCATCAAAAAATTCCCAACTTCACAGGCATAAAACTCTATATTTCTTCAAGAACCAAAGGATATGCAACTCCTAAAGCTTACAGAAACATTATAGAACTTCTCTTTCCCATGAGAAGGCGACAGTTTCTCATTGTGCATGAGAAATGGTTGCTACGCAGGGAACTGTTCATGAGAACTTAAACCCTTGTTGTCTCACACTTATAGGTTACATAAATGCTATGAAAAGCCCATCTGAAGTCTCACTTCAAGAAAGGTCTCCTATGAGTGTGATTGTAATTTAATGGAGTCAAAGGTCATCACAATAATGGATTGATGATCATAACCACAAACACCCGAGAGTGTCAAAGCATTACATATAAGCCAAAAACAAGCACACAAGGGCCACTATTTCCATTTTTTAAAAATACTCCTTTTGTACACTGATTAAAAAAAAAACAGTAGAGCTTCTTTCACTGATATCATCATTTAAAAATAAATAAATATAAGTGCATTAGCTATAGCACATAGGCCATGAAAGAAATAAAAAAGAGCTTGAATGTCTTACTTTGCAAGTGTCGGAAACTTTATGCATTCCCTTAGCATAAGTCCACAATTCAAGGCAATTTCCTTGTTATCATAGCTGTTCAAAGGGGAAAACATTAAATCTCATACAAAATCGCCCTAGTGAAATTTGTTATTCACAGTGACTCCACATGAAAAGGGAATGCAGAAAACAAAAGAATAAAAATTAATGTATTTTTGCAGCTGTCATTTCCAGATTAAGAAAAATTAAGAACCTTCTAAGGATGAAATTTTGGTTTTCCATCCTCTGGTTGCAACTCCTAGAAATAACCTGCTAGTGTCTCTCTAATATTTTCTACAATTTCCAAGAACTTGAAACCCTTGTTCCAGCCATTAAATAATGAGCATGATTTATGTTTTCTGAAAGAGAAAATAATCATGAAACAAACAACTTAAGGCACAAAAATAACACACACCTCTTATGGTTCTTTAGGCATGCCAATTTTGACACATCGCTGACTGTGGTAGCATTCTCTTACGACACCCTTGTAACAAAGTTTTAGAAGGACATTGACATCAGTTATTTTCTTCTTTCTTTCATTCTTTCTTTTTGAATAATACCATTTAGAATTACATTTTTTGTAATACATACAAAACTACAGTTCTTTTAGATGAAAGAACCCTGTTTCCTTCTTAAGCAGAAAATGCATTCACATGGTAGTACTCAAGAAGGCTACAAAGAGATTAGAAACCCATACAATAAAGAGATAATCACAATAAACCAAAGACCTATAACTCGAAAGCGCACAAGACACATCAATATCATTTCTTAATCCAACCATAAAAACGAGAATTATATGCTTACCATACAACAAGAAAGTCTAGAAATTCAAAATGGTTCTCTATGTATTCTACAGAGCAGTATCTTGAGTCAACCTTTTGCTTCAACAATATAGACCAACAATGGACTAAATCCTTTCTTGCCTACATTTCAAAAAAAAAAAAAATAGTCATAATCTGCGCAAAGAAAGATACTAAATACATGCACGAGTGAATGATAGGAATGGGGTAGCAGCGGCACTTACTTCCCATCCCAAATTAGGTAACTTGTGAATCATAAGAGCAAGAACATCCTCTTTGCAAACTTCAAGTGCTAATTGGGAAACTTGATCCGTATTCGGTTCAACCTCTCCATCTCCACACAGCATACATCTCATGGACACAAAATTCTTCTCTACTTCTTCCAATGCCTGCTATAACTTTCAGGGTATCAATCAATCAATTATATAACAATTCTTCCAGTATCACTGAAAAGCAATTCATGAACCAATTGCATTTCAATAGCATCATAACAAATGGTTACTTAATCACATCAATATATACTGACCAACAACAGATTTAATATGCACATTTCTCATAATTACATCAACAAAACAGTAATTTAGATGTAAATTAATATGCGATTCACTTACATAAATCAAATGCCAAGCAAAAGAATCATAAAATTAAAATAAAAAAAATAAGAGGGAGAGAGAGAGACCTTCTCAAGGGCTTTAACTTCAACAACGGTTTTGGTATCAAGAGCCACGAGGCTATCTTTCATTGCTTTCACCACTTCCTGTGGTGTTTTTGGCCGTGACGCTTTGAAGAATGAAAACGACATCTCGTCGACCGAGCGATAAGAAAAGCAAAAACTATCCTTTATCACTCAGGCTTCATTCCTCTGAAAAATTTCGGCATCTGTCTACCTGTGTTTCCTTCAACAGTGAGAGATGGATTCGGGTTTAAGAATTTCGCAGCAGAAATTAGAGAGTGAGAGAGAGAGAGAGAGAAGCAGGGAATGCAGTAGTAGAATCGAAAGAATGTTAACCGGAGGACAGCTTCGATGTTACGTTTTCTTCCAATATTTTACCTAATCTGCCTGAAAGAGTTCTTTCTTTCCAAGTGGATCAACATTTTCGATTTTTATAATTAGGTGTCTCAACTTCTTCTTCTTTTAATTAATTATGCTGTTCATCAATTGATAACGATGCCTGTCCGTTAAAATGATTTTATGAACATAAAAATATAAGAATGATCTTGGATTTAATTTAAATTTTTTTATGAAATTTCATTTTTGAAACTATCTTATTGATTATCAAGAAAATAAAACTTAATTTTTAAAAATAATATAAAAATAATTTTCAAATCAACTTATCTTCTTTATTTCTCCAATTTTTTTTTTAAAAAAACATTAAAACTAGCTCTCTGAAATACTTATACATCTCTTTTTAGATATTTTTAAAGAAATAAAATGAAGGTGGCGAGGATATTTAAATACTTGATTTTGATTTTAATTGTATAAATATTTAAATTTAATTTATTTATCAATTGAATCTAAATTAAATACTATAATTTATTCAATTATAGTAAAGAATTTATTCTAAATAACTTGTTAGTAAATTTCTTATTAAAAAAAAAGAAAAAACTTTTTTTTAGATACTCTTAAAGAAATAAGATAAAGGTGGCGTGGATAATATAAAAAATAAAATAAACTTAATTTTAATTGTTTAACTATTTAAATTTAATTTATTTATTAATTAAATTCAAATTAAATACTATAATTAATTAAAGAATTGATTCTAAATAACTTGTTAGTAAATTGCTTATAACAAAAAAAAAAAAGAGAGAGGAAAAATCTCCCTTTGGTGTAATAAAAAAAGTTATAGCTTCTTCAAAAACTCAGAGAAATGTTATGATTCAGTGTGTTTATAATATGATAAAGGATATTTTTTTGAAGTGTTTTTTAATTGAAAATACATTAAAAATAATATATTTTTAATTTTTTAATTTTAAACATTAACTCATCAATATAATAAAAAATATTTAAAAATATTAATTTTATGTTTTTAAACATAAAATAATTTTAAAAATCAAAAGCTAATACAACTTGATTATGCCTTAACTCGATTGCTAACAAATCATATAAAAAATCAGATATATAATTATGAAAATAAAATAAAATAAAAATCAAACACTTTGATAATTTCTTATTCAATAACTTCAATATGATCCAATTAGAAACTAGCAGCGGAAACCAAACCATCAATGCCAGGTCAACCGTAACATCACTATAGCGTTCCTTGTGTCATTCGAAAAGGAATTTAATTTTTTTTTTCAAAAGGAGAGAAAAGTAAAAGCCCCAGCATGATTACCCTTTTACTTTTTTTATTCTTCTGAATGACGACTTAGGATTGAAAATAGTACAGAGAAAACTAGCTTGGTTGTTTGCGGGTTATCGGGAAAGATATATTATTTTTAATTATAAAATAATTTAAAAAATATTTTTTAAATATACAATTAAGAGTTAATAACATTAAAAGATATATATAATTTAACTTTCAAGCAACAAATAAATAATATATAAAAAACTTATTTAAATTATCTCAAATTTCATATAAAAATTAAAATATAAAATATAAAGGGACATCCATCTAACATGAATATTTTTTAGCAACTCAAAATAAAAAGTAATACGATAAATAAAAAGAGCATGTAAGCCTAAATTTTGACTGAGAAGTGAAATCCCAACAAAATATTAATAAATAAAGAGTAATAAATAATTGTTAACTCGTTATTATTGTAAAGACCTGAATAACTTAGTTAAGTATCTGTAAAGTCTTTTTATCTATTCATTTATATGTTTGGATCTAACATATAAATAAGTATGGTACATGCCTTAAACACTAATTTTAAAAAGTAAATTTTTCTTCAAGAAACAACAATCTAAAAATATCTAAAGCCTTCTAACTTTCGTGGAATTATTGACCAAATAGTTTCTTCTACTAGATTCTCCATATATATACATATACATATACATATACATACATACATATATATATATTAAAAAACTTAAGTATGCATTTAATTAAGCAACCCAATAATCATTGCGTAAAATAATGAAGAAAAAAAATCAATCAACTATACACAAAAATAAAAATGAGAAATCTAAGCGAAAAATAAAGATTAAAATATCTAACATCGTAATATAAGTAATTTATCTGGTCATATTTAGTGAATTCCTATATCAAAATAAATTTGTAATAAAAAACACAAACATAAAATTTACTGAATAAAAACTATATATATATATATATATATAAACAATGCAAGGCTGCGCATAATACATAAAATTCATTGAACAAGAATTAAAAAAAAAAACAACGCAAGCACTGCACATATGAAAAATCTTATAAAAAATCAATAATGAAAAGAAAATTAATCTATATAAAATTAAAAAAAAACAACAAATGAATCATACCTACTTAAATATAAACCAAAAATTTATTTAACAAAATATACACAAATAATAAATTATTTTTAAACAAATTAAAAAAAATTAAAAAAGAAAACACGCACACACACACATAAAAACCAAGTCAAGCACTAGCAAGCCTAGTAAGCAAGACACTTGGATCTCGCAAACATATATAACCCACGTTACTTTGAACTTCATTGCTTACCAAATCCACGCATTTTAAACGTGGTTGACACCAAGTTCAAGCACCTTAGGTTTAGAAATATGTCAAACTCATATTTACTTGGGTCTAATAAACATATTAGATCCACTTTACTTTGTACTTGATTGATTGCCATGTCCACACAATTTCAACTTGGTTGGAGTCAAATCCAAGCGTCTTGGGTCTGATAAACATGTCTTACCCATATTTACTTGAGTTGAGAAAGCATGCAGACCCATTTTACTTTGGACTTGGCTAACCATATTGTCCACACACTCTAGGTGCTGTGGGTTTAACAAACATGTTTACCTCATATTTACTTGGGTCTTGTAAATGTGACTAACCTATATTTACTTGAGTTTGACAAATATATCTAACCCATGTTACTTTAGATTTGGCTAACCATTACATCTATAATTTTTGGACTTGGCTGACACTAATTTCAGATGCCTTAAGTCTGACAATCATGCTTGATTTATGTTTACTTGGGTTTGGCAAACATGACAGATCCATGTTACATTAAACTTGTCTAACTACTAGGCCCACACATTTTGGACTTGATTCATGCCAAGTCCAAATATCTTAGGTTTGACAAATATGTTATACCAACATTACTTGAGTCTGGCAAATATGTCTGACTCATGTTTACTTGGGTCTTGCAAATATATCAACCCACTTTATGTCGGACTTAACTGCCACCATATCTACACACTTTGGACTTGGTGCCAGCCAAGTCCAAATGCTTAGGTTTGGCAAATATGTCAAACTCATGTTCAATTGTGTCTGATTTATGTTTACTTGAATATGACAAACATTACAAACTCACATTACTTTGGATGTGGCTGACTGTTAGGTCAACTCATTTTAAGTGTGGCTAGTGCTAAGTTTAGGCGTATTGGGTCAAAGTACAGAAGTGTCAAAGTAATAAATAACTCAACAAGACCAAGGTCAAACCATAAGGAGGTTAATTGTATAAATTATAAATAACAACAACAACAACAATAACAATAATAATAATAAAGAAAAAGAAGAAGAAAACATTGATGAGAACTTTGAGATGGAAAATCAATGTAAGACTTAGACAATGATAACAACAGATGTCAAGGTTAGAGTATCCATTAATGATATGTTAAATAAGTATAGTATAAACTCTTATTATTCAATTAAAAACCATACACAAAGGAGGTTCCAATCAGAATATAAATTATTAACATGATCACATTAGTTATCTTATTCGATTAATATTAATACTTGTAAATCTCGTTAGGCATTCATGATTATAACTTATGTTAACAACAAATCAAGTTCCTTTCATAACTTAGATGTCGATTATACCATACAGTATGACCTCTGAAAAGTGTTAAGTATTTGTTGAACCAAATGTTATACAACATAAATCTAGATTATTCATTTAACAAGCAAAGTATCAAAGACTAAACAAAATAACAAATACAAAACATGTTAGTATCAAACATTAAACTCCATATTAAGTTTACACTATATTTATTCTTACACCATTAGTGTAACCTTTTCACCCTGACATAATTAACTTAACTAAACATAATGAAAGAAAAAAATAAATAATATAAAAGTTAACTAAGTAAAGAAAAGAAAATGAAAGGCATAAACTCGATATTAATGAAAGCAAAGCATAAACATTACAAAAAATACAAAGAGAGAAAGCAAGAGCATGATCTTGATTTAGAAACCAAGATGCCTAAATGCATGGTAAATATCTCTTTTTATAGGTCAAAATTGAAAACTATTGATTTGATGACTAATTGATAAGAGGATAGCCAACTCTTGACTTGCTGACAATCCTTATCTTCTCTTGTCTGCCCAAAACGTCGTTGATAACATGAGAATTAAAACCACTTAAAAACATCAAAGTTGTAGGAAATTGTCTCAGCTTTCTAAGAAAAAAAATGGAGGTCACTTGGACTTCTAGAACTCTAGATATGGACCAAACATTGAACAATATTCGGGTTGCAAGATAAATTCAGACTTCTTCTTTATTGCTATAATTTAGACTTAAAAATGACCTAATTAAATCTTAGGCTCCATATAAAAGTTGTAGGCCTATGTCTTACCTTTTCATCCATATAAAGTAGACTTAAATATGAGATCTACAGCTCCAAAAATGACCCAATTATCGAATAGTGTTCCGGTTTGGACTATACCAGCATCTCTTTTTTAAGTTTGGCCATCTCTTTGTCCTTTTAATTTTAGTTATTAAACTCATCAATCAATCATTTTATTTATGTGATAGGCCTGAATTTAAAATGAATATTTACCATAAATTAAAGATATCTTATGTTATTGGATATATTATTATAAAACATGCTTTAATTAAGGAGTTATTGATACTTCAAGTGCAAAATAATGATATAAAACCTTGATAAAAATATATTTTTAAGTACCAGTCACACCCCCCAACTAGCTTATTACTAGTCCCTAGTAATCAAAGCGTTAGAAAAACAATTTGCAAATCCCACAAAGTAAGTATTCATCATTCAACTTTCATTAATCTATTTAAATAAACAATGTCTCATTAAATTTATATATGTGCTCAATACCTCTTAAATAAGATATTAACAAATCTTTTTTTTTTGTATTCAATATATCAACACATAGTTATGGAGCTTTTCTTAGAAGAAAATAAATTTTTTGTTCTAATGTTTAAGGTTAACTTCTTAGGGTTAGGATTATTATTTTTTTCTTATTTTTTAATATATATATATAATATAATGATTAGTACTTAAAAATATATTTTTATCAAGGTTTTATATCATCATTTTGCACTTGAAGTAACAATAACTCCTTTAACACCTAGAGGCGAGTTAAGGAAGTCAAGTGGAAGTAGTTAGATATATAGGTAGTGTTCGCTTCTTAGGCATATAGAACATCTTCCTTCTGATGCCTACCCAAGGCATATCATATCATATAAATTAACTGCAATGGAATCTCTTTTTTAAAGGTGAGAAACTTATGTATTGTATTAGCTTAGTAAGCTTCAGCATCATCACTAAACAACATTTTAGCAAGTAGAGAAGATAACTTTAATAAAGGAAGGAAGGTTATGGCCAAAGCACTAGTAGTAGATTTGATACCTATGTCCCTAGTAATAGATTGTTTTCTTCTTGTTCTTTGCCATGACGCCCATTCTGGGACAAGTTGGAAAAAGAATTCCTAACTTAAACCTAGTCCCATTCCAAGACTATACTTTCTTTTTAGTCTAGTTCTATCTTTTTTTGTTTTGAATCCCCTGCCTACTAGGATACCTGACTTGCTCCCTAATGCTATGTTTCGCCAAGGTTCAATCTCAACTTTTCTTACCTTTTTAAATAGAAGAATAAAAAGTTATTTTTAATTCCGAGGTAGGTAGAGGCTTTGTTTACTATGCAAACCAGCTTTAGCACAATGAAACTGCTAATCAAATAGAGGATTCAACTAAAAGCAAGTCAAGGACTTTAATGGAGAGCTATATATTCTTTGTGAAAGAAGATGCCAAAGAGTCAGGCTGGTCAGTCAGTCAATTTAGACATCTAGACTCTTGATGCGGATGAGCTGAACACCAAGCGTAATCATGCCAACAACCTATTAGAGGTGGCAATTGGGTCAATCACAAGAGTTAGGACTAAGAAGCTTAAAGAAGCATTGAATGAGCTTGTTTAGAACATATGAAACAAAATGGACATAGAGGGGCTTGGGACATTTAAAGAGCACGAAGGACAGCTTTTAATTCATATAGTTCAAGTCCAAGAAGAGCCCAATTCATGTGGAACAAGGGGTTGATGTGTCCGGCCTAATACTAGCCTTGTTAGGCTTGTCTTTTTTTAATACTACAAGGGTAAAGAGTCAACAATTTATTCTCCAAACCAAGTAAGGAAGTTGGCCATATCTTATTCTTAAAGAGGGAATGATTATTTAATGTTTTTCCTCACTTAGGAAGGAAAGTAATTAAATCAGCAGCAAAGGAGGAAATTTATTTTCTTATTTGTCCAAGTTAAATAAGGAATTCCAAGCTAATCAAGGACATCAAAGGGGGCAACAACACAAATTTTTCAAATCAGATTTTTTCAATTTTGTTTGGGACTTCTTAAGGGTGACAAATTTGATTCTAGCTTATTTTGGATGGTATTTTTGGATTTTTAGTATTTTTAGAATTTTCTTCTTAGTTTTTGGGTTATTATTACTTATTTGGGTCAATTGTAAGTGGGCTTCATATAAGTCCACCTAAGGGAGGTCCATTAGGGTTTCTTTAAGTTCCAATTCAGTATAAATAAAGGCATAACCAAACATGTAAATATTATGCAATTTTTAGATCAATAAAACTTCTTTGTTGCACTTATTGTGTGTTGGTGGGATAATCTCCCTTCATTGGTTCTCTAAAGAACTAAAAATGACTTATCGAAGAACAACTATCTTCGTGGTGTCATCCTTATACTTCTCGTTCGCAAATCAATATTTGTTGGGTGGGGGTTTCCATTTTCAATAGTGCTAGTGCCTAGGTACAAGTTATTTTTATGTCACACTCCTATCAAACTTAATTTACTTGGCTTTCCGAGAATTGACGTCTTTGCGTGTGGGTTGCGTGACAATGTGATCACGAGGTTCGCATCAAATTATCCCTCTTCCTTACATCGAGTCTCTTTACCCCTAATAACATTTTTTGATTTAACTACAAGAAACTCCACTTCACCAGGGTTGATATAATTGAGCTCGACTGAAAGGAGAACTCCCATTGGTAAATGCATCCTCTCCTGCTAGTAGACCTTTTGCTTAGCCAATTATGTTATAGTTGATGAAGTTCAAACTATTGACTTAAGGATGAATTTTCCAAGAGGGTAAGCAAAAGGCAAAAACTTTAAGCAAACACTCTAACACGATCAAAACATTGATGTCTTCTCTAGGTATAGGAGTGTTGAGGTAATAAATAACCTGGCATGACCAGAGTCAAACCACAAGGAGGTTAATTATATAAACTATACATTATAAGAATACAACAACAACAATAGTAACAACAACAACAACAACAACAACAACAACAACAATAATAATAATAGTTATAGTAGTAGTAATAGTAATAATAATTAAAAAACAAAAAAAAGAAAAAATTGATGAGAACTTTAAGATGAAAGATTAACAGACTATTGACTTAAGGATGAATTTTCCAATATGGTAAGCAAAAGGAAAAAAATTAAGCAAGCACTCTTATATGATCAAAATATTGATGTCTTCTTCCAAGTACAAGAGTGTTGAAGTAATAAATAACCCAGCGAGACTAGGGTCGAACCACAAGGAGGTTAATTATATAAATTATACATTATAATAATAATAATAATACAACAACAACAACAACAACAACAACAATAATAATTAAAAAAAGAAAAAAAGAAAAAAAAAGTTGATGAGAACTTTGAAATGCAAGATTAACATAAGGATTAAACAATGATAACAATAAATGTTAAGGATAGAGGATCCACTAATATTATGTCAAACAAGTATAATATAAACTCTTATTATTCAACTGGAAACCACACACAAAGGAGGTCCAATCAGATTATAAATTGTTAATATGATTATATTAGTTATCTTATTCAATTAATATTAATACTTGAAAATCTCGTTAGGCATTCATGATTATAACTTATGTTAACAACAAATCAAGTTCCTTACATAGCTTAGGAGTTGATTATACCATACAGTATGAGCTATAAAAGAGTCAACATTTTTTGTACCAAGTGTTATACAATATAAATCTAGATTAATCATTTAACCAACAAAGTATTAAAGAGTAAACAATAAAACAAATACAAAACATGTTAGTTCAAATATTAAAGTCCATATTAAGTTTACACTATACTTATTCTTACACCATTAGATTAACCTTTTCACCTTGATATAATAAACTTACCTAAACATAATGAAAGAAAGAAAAATAAATAAATAAAATAAAAGCATAAATAAGATAAAAGTTAACCAAATAAAGAAAAAGAATTGAAAGGCATAAACTTAATATTAATGAAAGCAAAACTTAAGCACTATAAAAATACAAAAAGAGAAAGCAAGAGCATGATCTTGATTTAAAAACCAAGATGCTTAAATGTTTGGCAAATGCCTCCTTTTATAGGCCAAAATTGAAAACTATTGATTTGATGACTAATTGATGAGTGAGTGACCAATTCTTGACTTGGTGACAATCTTTATATTGTGTTGTTTGCTCAAAATATTATTGATAACGTTAGAATTCAAAACACTTGAAACATGAACGTTGAAGAAAATTATCTCAACTTTCCAATAATAAAAAAAAGGTTATTTGAACTTTTAGAACTCTAGATATGGACCAAACACTGAACAATGTACGGGGTGTACAACATATTCAGACTTCTTTGTTATTGCTACAATTTAGACTTGAAAATGACTTTTTTGAATCTTATCTCTGTATGAAAGTTGTAGGCCTACGTCTTACCTTTCCATCTATATAAAGTAGACCTAAATCCGAGACCTACAGCTCCAAGTATGACCCAATTACCGAACAGTGTTCTGGTTTGGACTACACCAATATCTCTTTTCTAAGTTTGACCATCTCTTTGTTCTTTTAATTTTAGTTCTTAAAATTCATCAATCAATCTTTTTATTTATGTGATAGGTCTAGATTTAAAATGAATATTTACCATAAATCAAAATTATCTTATATTATTGGATATATTATTATACAACATGTTTTAATTAATAAGTTATTGATACTTCAAGTGTAAAATGATGATATAAAAACTTGATAAAAATACACTTTTAAATACTAATCACACCTCCCAACCAGCTTATTACTAGTCCCTACTAATCAAAACGTTAAAATAGAGAAACAATTTATAAATTCCACAAAGCAAGGTATTCATTATTTAACTTCCATTAATCTATCTAGATAAACAAACTCTTATTAAATTTATATATTTGCTAAATACTTCTTAAATAAGATATTAATAAACTTTTCTTTTGTGCTTAATATATCAATAAATAGTTAAGGGGCTTTTCTTGGAAAAAATAAAATTATTGTTCTAATGTTTAAGGCAAACTCCTTGGCTTGAGATTAATATTTTGTTTTTAATATATATACATATAACTTAAAATACCATGCATCTTTAATCAATGTAATTAGCTTTCAACTAATGACTCCCAGACCAATTGGTCTTAAAGCATTAAGTGTTGAAACACCCCTATGAGCTTAGTAACTCGGGTTGTCGATACTAATACGTACATAGTGCAATGTTTGATTTTCTTCAGCTTTTTTCCTTAACCCATGTAACAAGCGTTGGGTCAATAGCTTCCAAGTCAGTTGACTTTAAGGTATTAGGTTTTAAAACACTCCTTCGTGCTTAATTGCTTAGGTTAGGGAGGCTACGAAACCAAACTTATCTATATTTTTATTATCATTATTTTTTTTTTAAATTATACACTATCCCTTTTCTTTAGTGGTTACCTTTAATAAAAGAATATAAATAATGTAATAATCAAATGTGCAACCCATAATCATATGTTAAAGTATGTATGTGAAAATTAAGGTTTAAGAATACATGTTAAATAAGTATATGAGCAAAATTAAGTGATAATAATACGAGAGTTTGTAAACTTGAATAAATATTATAATAGACCTTGTTAAGAATGGTTACTAAGATGCATCTCAAGAGTCACTTTAACAAAAGAGCTCCTTTACTTTGTCATCCAAGTAACATTAATTTTGCATATGCTTTATGAAATATTTTTTTTTGTCAACTACTACTCTCTCCCCCTAACCAAAATGAGATAATATCCTTAATGTCCTAAGATAGAAAAATAGAGTACAGAAAACATCACCTGAAATAACAAACACTGACAAACCTGAAACAAATTTAAACAAATATAAGAAACAACAAAACATAAATATTATGCTATTAATAAAACCAAAAGACACAAAGATTCATAAATAAAGACGTAAATCCAATTTAAGCTTTTTACAACTTTTCTTAGATGACCAATTTATAGGACTTGTGGACGGATTAATTACAGGAATGAAAGATTATAATAACTATTAATATTTAACAGACCTATGGATTTATGGTGAATATGCAGTTAGGCCTAAGAGAAAATATAAAAGATCTCCTTCAATGTGTCTAGACCACCTGGTATGACAATGAAGGCATCAACATGATTAAACATTGCATTCATTCGAGTAAATATTGTGGAGACTTATAGTTCCTCTGTAATTGTTTTATCAATGATGTCCCCATGTGCTAAAGTTTTGGGGATGACCATAAAAACTTGACTACCTACTAAAAATATAGTTCCCATTAACTAAAAACTGCCCTCTCCATACATTAAATGAATATTTCTCTCAATTACCACCTGACCAAGATGATTTACTGATTCTAAAAATTCTTTTTCTTTTTCAGGACTAGATCCATCAAAAACACAAATATTTCTTATGTGATGATCTAAGGAACTTGTCATGTCTACACACTTTTATATTTGTTGAATGTATGCATTGAGTAGAAATAAAAGAAAGGAAGAGAGAATTTTATAGATTAGAAATTAAGAAAGCAATCATACCATTTATATATAGGCCAACTGGATTTCACACACACTCTCTCTCTTTTTATTTATTTATTTTCGAAAAAACATGTGTATGTACAAGTAGTTGTGATTGTGGCTTACATCTTCCCTTGGTTTTACATCCAAGAACGACTTAAATGCCTTCTATGGGTCGGGAATAAGTTTCCTATCTAGTTTTCTTATAAATTGACAAACAACATTTTTTTAGTTAGATTCCCAAGACCAAGTCAATCATGTTCTTTATGGAATAGTGACCATAAATTATGAAATACACAATGCACATCTCCATTATGATGAGACTTAAGAGTCAATAGAAGATTATCTAAAGACTCTTTATGTTTTGAAATAAATAAGATAAAAGTTAACTAAGTAAAGGAAAAGAATTAAAAGGCATAAACTTGATATTAATGAAAGCAAAACTTAAGCATTACAATAATACAAAGAGAGAAAGCATAAAAAGATCTTGATTTGGAAACCAAGATGCCTAAATGCTTGACAAATGACTCCTTTTATAGGCTAAAATTGAGAACTATTGATTTCATGACTAATTGATGAGTGGGTGGTCAATCTTGACTTGATGACAATCTTTATCTTCTCTTATCTGCCCAAAACATCATTGACAACGTCAGAATTAAAACCACTTAAATATATAAAAATTATAGGCAATTGTCTTAGCATTCAAGGAAGAAAAAATAAAGGTCATTTGGACTTTTAGAACTCTAGATATGGGCCAAACACTGAACAGTGCTCTGATGTAGGACAGATTCAGACTTCTTTGTTGTTGCTATAATTTGGACTTGAAAATAGCTTTTTAAATCTTAGGCTCCATATGAAAGTTATAGGCCTATGTCTTACCTTTGCATCCATATAAAATAGACCCAAATTTAAGATCTACAGCTCTTGATATGATCCAAATACCAAATAGTATTCCGGTTTGGACTGCACCACCATCTCTTTTCTAAATTTGGCCATTTCTTTCTCCTTTCAATTTCAATTCTTAAATTCATCAATCAATCTTTTCATTTATGTGATAGGCCTATATTTAAAATGAATATTTATCACAAATTAAAGGTATCTTATATTATTAGATATGTTATTATAAAACATATTTTAGTTACGGAGTTATTGATACTTTAAGTGCAAAACAATGATATAAAACCTTGATAAAAATGCACTTTTAAGTACCAATCACTTACCTTTCCATCCATATAAAGTAGATCTAATTTCGAGATCTACAGCTCTAGATATGATTCAATTACAGAACATGGTTCCAGTTTGGAATGCACCAATATCTCTTTTCTAAGTCTGGTCATCTCTTTGTCCATTCAATTTCAGTTCTTAAATTCATCAATCAATCATTTCATTTATGTGACAGGCTTGCATTTAAAATAAATATTTACCATAAATTAAAGGTATTTTATATTATTGAATATGTTATTATAAAACATTCTTTAGTTAAGAAATTATTGATACTTCAAGTGCAAAATGATGATATAAAACCTTGATAAAAATGCACTTTTAAGTATTAATCAACATTCTTGTAAGCTCTTACCATTGTAGTAGTCTATTTTAAATTTTTGATATTTTTATTTTTTCTTTCATTGTAGGGAGTAGGCTTTCTTGTCCTCCTTGACAACTTTTATATTTTCAAGTGGTTCTAATTTTAATGTTATCAATGATGTTTTAAACAGACAAAAGAAGATAAGGATTGTCACCAAGTCAAGAGTTGGTCACCTACTCATCAATTAGTCATCAAATCAATAGTTTCTAATTTTGGTCTATAAAAGGAGGTATTTGTCATGCATTTAGACATCTTGGTTTTTAGATCAAGATCATACTCTTGCCTTTTCTTTTATATTTTTTTTAATGTTTATGCTTTGCTTTCATTAATATCAAGTTTATGCCTTTCATTTTCTTAATTAACTCTTATCTTATTTATGTTCTTATTTTATTTATTTATTTTTCTTTCTTTCATTATATTTAGTTAAGTTTATTATGTTAAGGTGGAAAGGTTATACTAATGGTGTAAGAATAAGTATAGTGTGAACTTAATATGGACTTTAATGTTTGATACTATCATGTTTTGTATTTGTTATCTTGTTCACTCTTTAATACTTTGCTTACTAAATAACTAATCTACATTTATGTTATAGAACACTTGGTACAACAAATACTTGGCACTCTCATAACTTATACTGTATGATATAACCGACACTTGAGTTATGAAAAGAACTTGATTTGTTGTTAACATAAGTTATAATCATGAATGCCTGATGAGATTTACAAGTATAATCATTAATCAAATAAGATAACTAATGTGATCATGTTAACAATTTATAATCTTATTAGAACCTCCTTTGTATGTGGTTTTTAATTGAATAATAAGAGTTTATATTATACTTATTTGACATAATATTAGTAGAACATCTGACCTTGACATTTGTTTAATGTTTATATTAATATTTCATCTCAAAGTTCTCATCATCTTCCTTTTCTTCTCCTTCTTTTTCTTTATTATATTATTATTATTATTATTATTATTATTATTACCACTATTATTATTATTATTATTGTTGTTGTTGTTATTGTTATTGTTATTGTTATTGTTATCGTTATCATTATCGTTTTTGTATTATTATCATCTATAATTTATACAATTAACCTCCTCTTGGTTCAACCCTGATCTTATCAGGTTATTTATTACTTCGACACTCCTACACTTGAGATAAGATATCAATCTTTTATTCATGTGAAATATTATGCCTAGAAAGAGGTCAATGTTCAATTTGGGCTAGCAAAGGAGAATCCACGATTGTATAACTAGATCTAACTATAATGGTTAATTATGGTTTTTTGAGGTCGAGTTGGAAATAAAAGGAGCCGTCTACCTCTTTCAAGGATAAAGAGTCCCGATTGTCGCTTGTCCTAGGAAGGAAGCTTTTTTTGTTACTAAGCTGCTACAGACTTCGATCAAGGGAAGCTGTCCAATTACGCATCAATCTAAGAAGTAGCATTTCCCCGCGTGTTATCAACAGTAAAGTTAGTGTCTATAGCCGCTGCATCTTTTTTTTTTTTTAATGTTTTTGTTATTGTATTTACTGATTGGTTTAAGGCTGTCATAGGAGTAGGGAATTACGGTCAATCAAACCAGTTCATGAATGAATGGCAATGGAGCACAAACGGTTAAAAGGTTATTTCCAGATTTTGTGAGTTCTATTGGCATTATTATTTACTTTTTCTTTGAAGAAGGGAAAGGAAGTGATAATCAGTGTCGTGTGGGTCAAGCCAGCTCAATCGCTCTTTCCAATTTCTATAGCTACATACTTTGTTTTGAATTGGTCTCTTCTAAGGAGGCCTTTTTCCGGGTAAATGTTAGAGATAAGAGATAGCCATAGTATCTTAATCCTTTTTCCTGTAAGGGGTGGGAGAGAGTGCTCCATAAACCATGGAGTGGAAGTACCTTTTTTCCCCTCTCCTTAGACCGAGACGAATACATCAAGAATCCAATGCGCAATTCATTTTGATGAGATAGATTCAGAGTGATCTGAAAAGCGGGAAAGAAATCTCTCTCTATTACTATGAATAAGATTTTGATCTTCTAAACTTAAACAAAGTAAGTTTAAAATTAGATTGGTTTGTGACATGGGTTGACTCTGATAGGAGGCTTTGAGATTGTGGGCTAGTCTGAATCCTAATGCAAGTTGATTAGGTTGATAAAGGGTTCTCTTGTGAGACATCTTTGAAGCACTGCATCTTTCTAGCTTAAATGAAAGAGAAAGACAACGATGTGGGAAGATTTCCCAAGCTTAGGACTATTATCAATGGGCACTAGAGGGAGGCGCCAACATGCACAAAAGCCTCTTTTTAGGTGTTTTTTCGGGAAGAGCATAGGAATGACTATAGAGAAGACTTAAAAACTTCCATCAAGAATAGGCGGCGGCTATAGCACGGTTCTTAATAGAAAGTGTTGTCAATGCGATAACATCTGCAATCCATGGCCTTTTCTTCTCTTTCCTTCGCTCGGGGAAGACGGGTTGATGTTGTTTAATTGTGGTTGCCTGCCTCATTATATTATTGGCAGAAGGCTTCGTTTGACCTAGGTTGATAACCATATTAGTACCAGGGTAGTTAGACTATTTAGTAATGGAAAAATTCTTCCTTTTACTTCTTTCTGCTTATGCTCCTAGGTGTTGGGCTCTCGATCAAATAAGGGAGTCTTATTCGCAGCTTTTCTCTAGTTTTTTTGTTTGAGGCTCTCTTCAAACCCTTCAGGGTGGAGGAAATCAAGCAAGGCAAGTTCGATTTCAAGCCTTCCCAATCAATTGTGAGTGGACTGGAGCTTGAGATAGCCCTTTTAGAGCTAGCTGTTGACTTTCTGAGATAGAGCTAGTATTTTGGGTTAGCCAGATAGACCGAACTATGATACTTAACAGAATCATTGATTTATTAGGTTGTTCGAGTTGTTTTTGAATTAGTACTTTTCTCTCCTGATCTAAGGGTATAACTAGCAAGGTTGAAGCATTCCATTACATACAAGGTGCTAATACGGATGAATCTGGTGGAGAGAAAGAGGATATTTCCCTCCGCTTTTTATAGAACCTTGCTTAAGTAGCCTTGCCTTGAAGTGACGCTCAAACGCAGGTTGGTTTAACGACTCAAGCTCTATCCTCGATTCCAACGGTCTAATAGAGATGGGATTTTGCGAAACATCTTTAGAGATAGAATCTCTCTTTGTCTAGTTCTACAAGGAAATGGGCGCACTGAATCCTTCTATTATTTCTTAATAAAAATAGTATTAATTATTTTTATTAAGAAATGGAGTGATGATGCAGCTACATTCTTTTAAAAGAATGTTCTCACTATTGTAGATTTTCAAATTCATGGAAAATGGTGCTTTGTTCACACCTATGTTGATCTACTGCTACTTTACATGCCCTTGATAGACGTATTTAACCAGAAATAGATAGACAGGTAAAAGATCAATGAAAAAGATTTGCTAGCTTCTCACCATACCGAAACAAAAGACACTAAGGATTGGGTTGATTGACCCCAGGTTCCGGGACGAGAATCAGGTAAACAGTTAAAGTACCAAAGAGCGGTCCAAAGGGACGGAAGAAAGGAAGCAAACTAAGATTCCTAAGAGCTATTTCCTACTAGCAGTAGGAAAAAGAAGAGATATAACAAAGAAGATCAGACAGCACCTGACCCTCTATCTTTGGTAGGTTGAAGAGAAGCTTTCTCAGATTCCTCATCTCTTGAGCTTTTCCCAGTTGATGTTGAAGCCAAAGAAAGAGGTGCACAACCAGTAGTTCCCACACCTATTCCCATTCAATGATTGATTCAAATAGCTATGCGAAGGCTGAATTGAATAGACGAGTAAGGATGGGAATACGAGCTCCTTCATCTCAGCTTGTGAGGGAAAGAAGACAATAATGGATTCAGCATGGAAAGGTAGAACATGGATCTCAGTGTCCGGTCATCACGAAAGGAAGAACGCTTTGCTTGTCGGTTCAGATTGCTTCATCATAAACTCTAGAGAAGGATGGTGTCATTCATTGTCCGGTCTCTGATTTGAATTTGATGCTCACTCCACTTTGAACTGAACTACTGTCGTATGTTAATGAGTCTGTCTGTGCACATACTCTTTCTTTCTCCTGGGCCCCACTAGGGAAATCTTTTGCTGACTGCCGGCACCCTACTGGTCGAGTTGTTTTATCCCGATCCATAGTATGTTTCGACAAATGATTGATGAGAATGCGAGCACCTATGATCTTATGAAGCAGATGTTTTTTCCATTTAGGTGCTTTCCCTGGTCTTTGCTACCGGGCAGGTTACTACGCTCGTTGCTTAGCCGAAAAGACTATTAAAACTTAATGCGGCGTGGAAGACTCTTCGCTAACGAGGCAGCTATTATAGAGGAAGAATAAGAGGGAGGGTACCAAGGAGACGAAGACAACTATATAAGGCTTAGGCCGTCATGTATACTGCTTCTCTTTTTGGTAGTTTTCTATCCCAGCACTACTTGTAGCTACTTATCCCTGTAACTACTAAACGCTACAAAAGTCATATAACTGTTCTATAGCTATAAAACGTCCTCCTCCTACACGATATTATATAAAAAGTAGCTAGAAAAGCCATACAACTGCTCTGCCTGCAATGAACCTGCTATGAAATCAATACACTTGCTCTATTGACTTGTGGCTCTACCATTTTTAGAGAAGAAAGAAGTCACAACACAAACACAAAGGAAAACTTAAAAGAACAACTGATAAGGTGTTGTAAGAGACAATACAAGTAATACAGCAGTTATTCCAGTAACACACTAGATATGTTATGAAAGGGGCCAACATTCGCTGAGTTGGCCGACAAGTTCATCAAGCAGTTCTCCTACAACATCGATGTCATGCCCACTCGCCCTATAGAATGAATTGTTGGAGGCTTTACTTGACGAGTAGACTGTCAATTACCCAATGAATCATTTGCAACATGTGTGGGAAGGTTAATGGCCCTAGCAGCCATAGTGAAAGTGATGCCTCCATGAAAATTGTCAGACAAATATGGTTCTAAAGACCGCTAGCAACCCCCTAGTAACTTACATCCTTTTAAGGTAAGGAACTTTCTTTTTGAATATTTCATCTGCAACGAAGATTATTCTTACAAATGATAGATGATATTTTTTAAAAACCTTCATTCTCTTGTTTCAAATGCTCAACTCATTCCCAAATCAACTACTAAATTAGCTTTCTTTGCTTGAAGATGATAACTGGGAGTAGTCCCCTACTCTATAATTTGATCTAGATAGTCCCTTATCGAGGAAAGTAACATGCAATGTGACATTACTAAAAAATTGATGTCTTCTCTCAAGTAAATGAGCGTTGAAGTAATAAATAACCCGGCAAAACCATGGTCGAACCATAGTAAGGTTAATTGTATAAACTATAGATGACAATAATACAACAACAATAACAATAATAACAATAACAACAACAATAATAGTAGTAGTAGTAGTAGTAATAGTAGTAGTAATAATAATAAAGATAAAGAAAGAGAAGATGAAAAAGAAGATGAGAACTTCGAGATAGAATCTTAATGTAAGGATTAAATAATGATAATAACAAATATCAAAATTAAAGATTCCACTAATGGTATGTCAAACAAGTATAATATAATTTTTTATTATTTAATTGGAAACCACACACAAAAGAAGTTCCAATCGGATTATAATTGTTAATATGATCACATTAGTTATCTTATTCACTTAATGTTAATACTTGTAAATCTCGTCAAGCATTCATGATTATAACTTATGTTAACAACAAATCAAGTTTTTTTCATAACTCAAGTGTCGATTACACAATACAATATGAGCTATGAGAGTGTCAAGTATTTTTTGTACCAAGTGTTATACAACATAAATCAAGATTACTTATTTAATAAGTAAAGTGTTAAAGAGTGAACAAGATAACAAATACAAAACATGTTAGTATCAAACATTAAAGTCCATCTTAAGTTTACACTATACTTATTCTTACACCACTAGTGTAACCTTTTCACCTTGACATAATAAACTTAATTAAACATAATAAAATAAAGAAAAATAAATAAACAAAATAAGAACATAAATGAAATAAAAGTTAACTAAGTAAATGAAAGGAAATAAAAGGCATAAACTTGATATTAATGAAAGCAAAGCGTAAATATTACAAAAAATACAAAGAAAAAAAGCAAGAGCATGATCTTGATCTGCAAACCAAGATGCCTAAATGCATGAAAAATGTCTTCTTTTATAGGCCAAAATTGGGAACTATTGATTTGATGACTAATTGATGAGTGGGTGACCAACTCTTGACTTAGTAACAATCCTTATCTTTTCTTTTCTGCCCAAAACGTCATTGATAACATCAAAATTAGAACCACATGAAAACATGAATATTGTAGAAAATTTTCTCAGCTTTCTTATGTAAAAATTAAGGTCATTTAGACTTCTAAAACTTTAAATATAGACTAAATACTGAACAGTGCTTAGGCTGGAGAACAGATTCGGACTTCTTTGTTGATGCTCTAATTTGGACTTGAAAATGACCTTTTTAAATCTTGGACTCCATATAAAAGTTGTAGACCTCTATCTTACCTTTCCATCTATATAAAGTAAACCTAAATCTGAGATTTATAAGTCTAGATATGACTCAATTACCGAACAGTATTCTGATTTGGACTATACCACCATCTCTTTTCTAAGTTTAGCCATCTCTTTACGCTTTTAATTTCAGTTCTTAAATTCATCAATTAATCCTTTCACTTATGAGATAGGCTTGTATCTAAAACAAACATTTACCATAAATTAAAGGTATCTTATATTATTTGATATGTTATTATAAAATATGTTTTAATTAATGAGTTATTGACACTTTAAGTACAAAATGATGATATAAGACCATGATAAAAAAATGCACTTTTAAGTACTAATCACACCCCCTAACCAGCTTATTACTAGTTTTTAGTAATCAAAGCGTTAAAATAGAAAGACAATTTGCAAATTCCACAAAGTAAGGTATTCATCATTCAACTTCCATTAATCTGTCTTGATAAACAAACTCTTATTAAATTTATATATCTGCTCAATACCTCTTAAACAAGATATTAATAAACCTTTTTTTTTATGCTCAATATATCAACACATAGTTATAGGGCTTTTCTTGGAAAAAACAAAATTGTTGTTCTAATGTTTAAGGTTAACTTCCTTGGCTTGGGATTAATATTTTTTTTAATATATATATATATATATATATATATATATATAACTTAAAACACCATGCATCTTTAACCAATGTAATGAGCTTTCAGCTAATGACTTCCAAACCAATTGGTCTTAGAGCATTAGGTGTTGAGACACCCCTATGAGTTTAGTAACTTGGTTTGCCGATACTAATACGTATATAGTACAATGTTTAATTTTCTTAAGCTTTTTACCTCAACCCATGTAACAAGCGTTGAGCTAATATCTTTCAAGTCAGTTGACTTTAGGGTATTATTAGGTTTTAAAACACCCCTTTGGGCTTAATTACTTAGGTTTAGAAGGTTAAGAAATCAAACTTATCTATATTTTTGTTATCATCATTTTTTTTGCTCTTTTTTTTTGTTTTTATTTCAAATTATATACTATCACTTTCTCTTAGTTGTTACCTTTAACAAAAGAACATAAATACTGTAATAATCTAATATGCAACTCACAATCATATGTTAAAATGTGTGTGTAAAAATTAAGGTTTAAAAATACATGTTAAATGAGTATACGAGAACACTTAAGTGATAATAATGCAAGAGTTTGTAAACCTAATTATTTAAAAAAGTATTATAATAGACGTTGTTAAGAATAATTAATAAGATGCGTCTTAGGAGTCATTTTAAGAAAAGAGCTCATTTACTCTACCATCCTAATAACAATAATTTTACACATACTTTATAAAATGAAAAATAATTTTTTTAATCAAATATTACTCTCTCCCCACAACCAAAATGAGACATTGTCCTCATTGTTCTAAAGTAGAAAGATAGAGTACAGAAGATATTACCTGAAATAACAAACATTGACAAACCTTAAACACACTTAAATAAAAACAATAAATAAAAAAATACAATAATAAAACAAAAGAACATAAAAATTCATAAATGAAGACTTAAATCCAATCTAAGCTTTTTACATTTTCCTTAGATGACCAATTTATCTGACTCATGAAGGGATCAATTACAGGAATAAAATATTATAGTTGGTCAATCAATTTTTCAGCAGTAACAACAAAGATTTATGATTTGTTATGCAAAAGATGCTAGAAATTCCTGTTCCATAGCATAATTAAGAAAAGACAATAACTTATCATAATAACCATTAAAATTTAACTGACCTATAGGTTTATAGTGAATGTGTAGTTGTGCCCAAGAGAAAATATGAAAGATATCTTCTAATGTGCCTAGACCACTTAGTAAGACAATAAAGACATTAACATGGTTAAACATTGTATTCATTCGAGCAAATATTGTAGAGACCTGTAGTTCCTCTCCAATTGTTTTTCCAATGATGTCCCCTTATGCTAAAGCTTCAGGGATGACTTTCAAAATTTGACTACCTCTTAAAAATACAACTATTGACACACCTCCCATTAACTCAAGACTGTCTCCCCCATACACTAAATGAATCTTTCTCTTAGCTAGCACCTGACTAAGATGATTTGCTGATTCTAAAAACTCCTTTCCTTTTCCAAGACTAGATCCATAGAAAACATAAATATTTCTTATATTATAACCTGAGAAACTTGCCATTTCTACACACTTTTATATTTGTTGAATGTATAGGTTGAGTAGAAATGAAAAGAAGGAAGAGAGAATTTTATAGATAAGAAATTAAAAAAGTGATCATACCACCTATATATAGACTGATTGATACTTAAAAATATATTTTTATCAAGGTTTTATATCATCATTTTGCACTTGAAGTATGAATAACTCCTTAACTAAAGCATGTTTTATAATAATAAATCTAATAATATAAGATACCTTTAATTTATGGTAAATGTTTAATTTAAATGCAAGCCTATCACATCAATGAAAGGATTGATTGATGAATTTAAGAATTGAAATTGAAATGACAAAGAGATGGTCAAACTTAGAAAAGAGATGTCGGTGCAGCCTAAACCAAAACACTATTCAATAATTAGAACATATCTAGAGCTGTAGATCTTAGATTTAGGTCTACTTTGTATGGATGGAAAGGTAAGACATAGGCCTATAACTTTTGTATGGAACCCAAGATCTAAAAAGGCCATTTTCAAGTTCAAATTAGAGCAATAACAAAGAAGTTCGAATCTGTCCTGCAGCCCGAGCATTGCTCAGTATTTTGGCCATATCTGGAGTTCTAGAGGTTGAAATGATCTTAATGTTTTGCATAAGAAAGCTGAGACAATTTCCTACGATGACACGACAAAGAGATTAATGTCTTCTCTCAAGTGTAGGAGTGTCGAAGTAATAAATAACCTGGCAAGACCGGGGTCGAACTATAGGGAGGATATTGTACAAATTATAAATAACAACAATGCAACAACAACAATAAAAACAACAACAACAATAATAATAATAATAGTAATAGTAATAGTAATAGTAATAATAAAAAAAGAGAAGAAGATGATGATGATGAAATATTAAAGTTAGGATTAACAATGATAATAACAAGTGTCACGGTTAGAGGTTCCACTAATGGTATGTCAAATAAGTATAGTATAAACTCTTATTGTTCAATTGGAAACCACACACAAAGGAGGTTTCAACCAGATTATAGATTGTTAACATGATTACATTAGTCATCTTATTCAATTAATGCTAATACTTGTAAATTTCATCAAGCATTCATGATTATAACTTATGTTAACAACAAATCAAGTTCCTTTCATAGCTCAGGTGTCGGTTATACCATACAGTATGAGCTATGAAAGTACCAAGCATTTGTTGTACCAATTGTTATACAACATAAATGAAGATTAGTCATTTAACAAGCAAAGTATTAATCAGTAAACAAGATAACAAATATAAAACATGTTAGTATTAAACATTAAAGTCCATATTAAGTTTATACCATACTTATTCTTACACCATTAGTGTAACTGATTAGTACTCAAAAGTGCATTTTTATCATGGTTTTATATCATCATTTTGCACTTAAAGTAATAATAACTCCTTAACTAAAGTACGTTTTATAATAATCTATCTACTAATATAAGATACCTTTAATTTGTGGTAAATGTCCATTTTAAATGCAGGCCTATCACATAAATGAAAGGATTGATTGATGACTTTAAGAA
>SRLM01001105.1:0-26530 GCA_015708895.1 Populus ilicifolia
CTCCTGCACTTGGGAGAAGACATCAATCTATTTGTCGTGTCATTCATCTATATAACCCCTCGATGCTCTTAGCTGATAACAACCGAATACCAATCTTACTCTTGGGAATGTTTTTGCTTCTAATCTTGTGGATTGGTTCCATGCATCTTTAACCCATGTAACGAGCTTTCGGCTAATGACTCCCAAACTAGTTGGTCTTAGGGCATTAGGTGTTGAGACACCCCTACAAGCTTAGTAACTTAGGTCGTAGATACTGATACTAGATAGTGCAATGTTTGATTTCCTTAAGCTTTTCTTCTTAACTCATGTAACAAACGTTGGACAAATAACTCTCAAGTCAATTGACTTTAGGGTATTAGGTGTTAAAACACCCCTTCGGGCTTAATTGCTTAGGTCAGGGAGACTACAAAACCAAACTTATCCAGATTTTTATTATCATCATTTCAATTTTGTTTTCTTTTTTTAATTATATATTATCCCTTTCCTTTAGTTGTTACTTTTAACAAAAGAACATAAATAATGTAATAATCCAATATGTAACCCATAATCATATGTTAAAGTGTGAGCGAACAAATTAAGGTTTAAGAATATATATTAAATGAGTATATGAGCAAAATTAAGTGGTAACAATGCGAGAGTTTGTAAACTTGAATATTTCAAGAAGTATTATGATAAACCTTATTAAGAATGGTTACTAAGATGAGTTTTAAGAGTCATAAAAAGATCTCTTTTACTCTACCATCTTAGTAACAACAATTTTGCATATGCTTTATGAAATAGAAAATACAGTTAATTAATTTTTTTTTAGCTACTACCCTCCCCCTCCAACCAAAACAAGAAATTGTCCTCAATGTTTTAAGGTAGAAAGATAGAGTATAGAAGATATCACCTGAAATAACTAACACTGACAAACTTGAAACACACTGAAACAAAAATAAGAACTAATAAAACACAATAATAAAATAAAATAAAAATTTACAAATGAAGACTCAAATCTAATCTAAGCTTTTTACGACTTTTCTTTGATGGCCAATTTATGCAACTCATGAAGGCATCAACTACAAGAATGAAATATTGTAGTTGGTCAATCAATTGTTCAACACTAGCAGTGGAGATTATGATTTGTCATTCAGAAGATGTTAGAAATTCCTATTCCATAACATGATCATGAAAAAACAACAACTTATCATAATAACCATTAATTTTGAACAGACCTATGAGTTTATGGTGAATGTGCAGTTGGGCCTAAAAGGAAAAATGAAAGATCTCTTTTATTGTGCCGAGACCACATGGTAAAGCAATGAAGGCATCAACATAGTTAAACATTGCATTCATTTGAGCAAACATTGTGAAGACCTGAAGTTCCTCTCCAATTGTTTTTCTAATGATGTTCCCTTATGCTAAAGCTTCGAGGACGACGCCCAAAACTTGACTACCTCCTAAAAATATAGTTATTGACACACCTCTTATTAACCCAAGACTGCCTCTCCCTTACATTAAATGAATCTTTCAGCCAACTAGTACTTGACTAAGATGATTTATTGATTGTAAAAACTCCTTTTTTTTCCAAGACTAGATCCACCGAAAACACAAATATTTCTTATATGATGACCTGAGGAACTTACCATTTCTACAAACTTCTATATTTGTTGAATGTATGATTTGAGTAGAAATGAAAGTTAGAGAGGATTTTATAAATGAGAAATTAAAAAGGCAATCATACCACCTATATATAGGCTAGTTGGAGTCTTACACACACTCTCTCTCTCTCTTTATTTTTTTATTTATTTATTTTCTAAAAAAAATCTATATATATATAGGTCCCTTAGTTTTACGTCCAAGAACGGCTTAAATGCCTTCTATGGGTCAGGGATAGGTTTCCTATCCAGTTTTCTTAAAAATTGGCAAACATGGTCTTTTTTAGTTAGATTCCCTAGACTAAGTCAATCATGTTCTATATGAAAATGGGGTCATAAATCATTAATTGCACGATGCACATCTCCACTAGAATGTGTCTCAAGAGTTAATAGAAGATTATCTAAAGACTCCTTATTCAGGCCATCCTTAATGAACTGTATTTTATCTTCATGATTTATAGATATCATTCTTAAAGAACAACATAGTGCATTACAAGTTCATCTAGCACATCAATGACAAACTTTCAGTCATTTTGCACGATGTTTCTTTGTAAAAGTACTTTTACTTGTTCTAGGCATGTGTAAAATGAAGAACCTTAATTAGACCTTTGCTTCAATCAACTAGTGAATATCTTCAGGAATTCCATGATTCATTAATAACCTTAATCTTGCATATCTAGCACAATAAATTTTTGTAATCGTATTTTGAGGAAGAACAGGAAAATACTTTTTTACTTTTTCAAGATTAGTGTCCATTATTAAATAAGAATTGGAAGAGAGATTCAAAGAATTGCATAAATATATACAGATATATCAGTTATTATGATAAACTAAAAGAACCGACTTAAGTCACGGAGTACCATTGTCTGCCATTTGACCGGGGTGAGAGAAACTAGCAAAAATCACTCAAAAAGAAACACAAAAACAATGTGAGAAAAAAATAATAATCAACATTTATCTACAAGATCATTCAAACTAGTTGATTCATTTTCACTAGGAAAATTATCAAAGTAAGTTTCCAAACGATGTCCATTTTCCTTAAAAAACATTGTCATTCATTGAATTCTCAATATCGAAGGCCAATGGACTACCCCATCTTTATCTTAGTTCTCTAGGGAATAAATGGAGGTTAGAATCATAAAATAAAACTTTTTAATCGGTATCAACTTTTTGACAATTTTCACAAGTTTTGCAGAATACATGCATATCCTTGAACATGGTGGGCCAATAAAATCTATTTTGAAATATTTTTACAGTTGTCTTTTTTGACGAAAAATAACTCTCACATGCTTCAAAATGATAATGTTTAATGACACTACTTACCTTATTGTTGGGAAAGAATCTTTGAAATATTTGATCAGGATAATATTTGAATAAGTTAAGGTCATCCTAATAAACGTTCTTCACTTTGTTTAAAAACTTTTTTTTTCTTGGGTACTCCAATTAGCTAGCAAATCTCTTAAAGTAAGAAAATTGATATTTTTATCATACCAAGGCATTGGACTAAGAGAAGGTAAGGATTCGTTAGGAAAGCAATCATCGATTGGTGTGATGTTAGATGTTGAATTTGTTGTCACTTTTGACAAAAGATCTACATCAACATGTTCGATGTGTTTTTCATCCATGATCTCTTCCTTAGAATAAATCATTTGCAAATCTTCAAATTCATCCAACTCATTTTTACTTAAAGTAGATTCAAGTTGATTATAAACTAATTCATCAATATGATCTACTTCTTGTAAATCATTATCATCTCCAGGTTGCTTGCAAATGTTGAAAATATTCATCTCCAATGTCATCTTTCCAAATGATAGCTTCATCAGTCCATTCCTACAATTAATCAATGCATTAAAAGTTGCAAGAAATAAACGTCCTAAAATAACAGAAAATGAATTACATACTTTAACAGGTTGTGTGTCCAAGACAATAAAATCCACAGGATAAATGAATTTATCGACTTGTACTAACACATCTTCAATTATTCCTCTAGGCACTTTTATAGATCTATAGGCAAGTAAAAGAGTTATAGAAATTGGTTTTAATTCACCTAGATTAAGACTTTGAAAAATTGAATATGGAAGTAAATTCACACCAGCTCCAAGATCAAGTAAGGCTCTTTTAATTTTATGTTTTCTAATAAAGTAAGAAATTATAGGACAACTAGGGTCTTTATATTTCAAAGCATTATTGTTCTGAAGAATAACACTTACTTGTTCCGCTAAAAAGGCTTTCTTTTTCACATTTAGTTTCCTCTTTACAATGCATAGATCTTTCAAAAATTTAGCATAGGAAGGAACTTGTTTAATAGCATCCAACAAAGGTATATTGATTTTTACTTGTTTGAAAGTTTCAAAAATTTCAGAGTTGTGATTGACTTTTTTTTTTGTTTAGTCATGGCTTGAGAAAATGGAAATACTGGTGGGGAATCAGTTTTTTCTTTGCAATTTTCAGATTCAACCCCTTCCTTACTCTCAAAGATTGATTCACCATCTTTCTCACAAGGTTCAAGAGTAAGTTTTTCAATAACCTTACTACCGTGAAGAGTAGTGACTGATTTGACTTGATCCATGTGTTGGCTTCGAGAACTACTTGATTTGCATTGTATTGCCCCTTGGGATTTTGTTGTGGTTGAAATGGAAACTTACCTTTCTCTTGGAAACTAATAGCAAATATCAATTTAGCAAGAGTATCTTTAAAATCTGTCATGTTTTGAGCAAGTTGATTATTGATTGTCTCTTGCTTTTTAATGAATGCATGCAATGTTTCCTCAAGATTTCTTATAGGAGATAGAGCATAAGGAGGTGCATATCCATGAGAATTTTGAAAATTATGGTGTGCTTGAAATAATGGTTGTGAAGTTTGTACATTGTTATTATCACTCTTCCAACTAAAATTTGGGTTATTTCTCTAACCAGTGTTATATGTTTGCGAATATGGGTTATGGTTGGCCCTTTGAAAATTGTTTAAAGCATGAGTTTGTTCATGGAGACATTCCTTAAAGAAGGCAAGGTTGAACAGTTATTGGTTGAGTGTTCATTTGTTTCACATATTTGACACACAATACTTTCAACAGATTTTAATTAACCATTCTTTTTCAATTCTAGTGCCTCGACTTTTCTAGCTTAAGATGCAAACTTGACTTGGAGGTCATGATCTTTCTCAAGGTTGTACATACCTTTACTAGATGTATGAGGTTGAGTTTTACTCGATATCTCATGAGTATCCACGATGTCCCAATTTTAAGCATTTTCAGCTAACAAATTTAAGTACCTCATTGCTTCATCAGGGTTTTTATCTTTATATTTCATGCTAAGTAATAGGTGAATAAGGTAATAATCAGGGAAGCAGAGTGATATTTATGACACTGCATGCTTGACCAGCCAAATAGAAAATTATGATATATAAATCACAGAAATTTTATTTGATGAAGTGAGAAGAAGCTCCGGGCTCGAGTTCTAGCAACTTCTCGTCTACGCTTAGCAGAGGCAGAATATCGTACAGGACTAAAGGTAACACAACTGGAGGAGGTTATGCATACAACAAAGCTAAGTGATTAATCACGAGGTCTTTAAAACGGAACTGTTTTCCTCATAGGATAATCGAGATACACCCTCCCCTTGTAGCGTTGAGCTGCCTCGTTGCTGTCGATAACTTCTGTTGAAGGAACATGGTAATCTGTGGGATGAGCATAGGGAACCTTCATAACAGGTGCCCGCTTCTTGGCCTGGCGGAAGCGCTCATCAATGGCTGCAAAACCCTCCTGCCCAATCTTAACAAGACGATCAGCCTGAGGTGCCATGTTAGCAACGATTAAGCAACACACAAAGACAAGCAGCTGTATATAGGTTTTGGTGGTTTTTTTGCTTTGGCAAATATTCAGGAGGCCAAGCCAACCTTTACATAGAAGGAAAGGTTTGGTTGACAACAGCTGTGAAATGAATATTGTTAGACAGTACTCCTCTCTGTAAATAAAAGCACCCAACATTTGTGTACGGTAAAACTAACCATTGCTGAGAAGAAGATCAATAGCTTTTCTTCATGTTATCACTACTGACGATAAAAGCATCACAAACTGGAAAAAAAAAAAAGATTATCATCAAAAGTTTATTAATATCATATTTGAACACAAAAGATTATCATCAATACTTAAATAAACTTTTTATAGAATAAAATTTATCATGATACTTTGGATTAGAATTGAATGTTCTAAATACTTAGTACACTGGAAAAAAAAGGGACGCAAACACTGCTCATTAACAACTGTTGTCAGCCAATCATTAGAGCCACATTTATGAATTTGTGTTCGGCATAAATGAGAATATCAGCGATTAAAGAAAACAAAAGCTTCCCTGATTTTGGACTAATTCTGTTTCTACCGGTCAGGAATCAAGTCAGGTCCAAAAGTGAAAGTAGCAAAAACACGACACCTTCTCGATAGCAAATTATGAAAAAAGATTCAGGGTATTTTATCTCGGTTTCTTTAATTTGAAAAAAAATGGAAATCCGAAATAAAAAATGGAACTCCATTTACAGGATGGATTGCCAAAGAGCTCCTCCATAGATAAGGCTTTGGGAATCTCAAGTAAAAATTTGAGATCTGTTAATTAAGGGTTAGATAAAAAATTATAACTTCTTTTAGATTCTTTATTGTTTAGCATAACTATATCTTTTCATAAACGTATTCCTATCTTATTGAACCATAAAAGCAAATATCCTCATCTAGCTATATCAGATCCCCACTTATAACCTTCGGTTTCGTCTAGCTATGTTGCATCATTTAGAAACTAATATATAAAACAAACATCGCATTCAATTATTGAACTAATGAGTCCTTGCGACAAGTTCCGTAGAATCGGTGAGACTGTTTTGTTTAATGGTGAATCTGATTCCATATAACTAAATTTTTTTTCTAATTTCATTTGCTAATCTTTTTTTCTATTCTTTTTTTTTTCCTTCTTTAACTGATCCTTATTCTTTCCAAAACCTATATCTTTATTTCTCATTCTAGTTAACCTAAGTAACATGACATAATTAATGTGACACAACCCCTCCATCTCATGGCCGGCCTCAAATCACAGTAAACGAAGTTACTTTAATGACCGACTAATCGAGAGAGAAATTCGGTATGAAAATATCATGAACAAGTTCTTTATTTGAAAGTGCAATTCCAGAATACAGAACTATTAGGAAATAAGCAGTGAAGACATGGCCTGCTTACTAATGCTAAATAATCATTGAAGCCACTTTATTCTAGCTTTCTTTATTTACTCAAGGATGTGCTAGATTCTGTAGTAAAGGGCAATCCATTGAGATCTTATGGATATGGTTATCCTTGGAAGCATTCTCGACATCGTACCTCTCGCTCCCAATATTAGAGTACAAACAGTTAGTTATGGCTTTCGGTTTTGTTAATAACAATAGGAAAATAGATTCTGATCCCGCTTGATGGGTTCATATAATCACATTTGTTCTAACAGTTAGTTATATCGTTTTATATGCTTCAAATTCCTCATGACTTACCTTGAGAGATCATTAATGATGTAGATCTCTCATAATTAGATGAGTATCTGCTTTAAATAGATTACATAGATATTCTAACATATATATTTATAGATTAGTAGGACAAATCTAATTATAAGAGAAAATCTGATTGTATCATACTAGAATAATAGCTTAAAATGACCATAACTTAATTTAGAAGGCTCCTAAAACAGGGGAATAAATGATTGTTATTTAAGAGAAAATAAAAGTTACGAACTTAAAGTTCACATCTACATCTACGGTCTATTTCACTTATTAAAATTCTTGTGTTCTTCCTGTATTTATTATTGTCTTTTAACTTCTACCCGCATCAATTTTCTTGGTGGGGTACTCTGAACAGATTTCAGTTCTATGTGATAACAGAACAGAAATGGAACACTCTCTCGGATAGGACCCATTTTGTGGCAGTTTCATGTCATCAAAAGTTAACTAAAAGCCGATGCTTGCAATCTTTATGTATTAGAAGCAATAATATTCTTGTTTACATGTAGAGAAGGCAAGGGCGGTGAGATTCTGAGGAAGGAAGATCAACCCTTCGAGGCTAAAATGAAATGTGGTGGATGTTAAAGCACATCTCATTGCATTTAATAGTAGATTTTCATATCACACACAAAGTTAGTGAAAAGAATCCTCATCATGTTTGATGCTTCCTATTTATAATGAAGGATTGGAAAAGATCAAGAAAAGACATGTAAATCATCAAAGGGAGGCCTAAAAATCTTATTCTCATGGGAGAATAAGATCATTTTACTAGATACACTTGCTCACAGAGCTGTCAACGAGGTGCTAGTTTTAACTAGAAGCCATGTCTAATTAATACGTTCTCTGAGTTCTACTGCAATCCTAACTTCATAGGAATTGGAGTTCTGCTGCCTTAAACAATCCATTCCTTTCATGTTAGGTATGTTTCCAAGTATGTCTGTTATGCGATAATAAACATCATTAACTACTAGTATCCTGGATTAGTTATCTATAAATCCTATATTGATGTGAGGATAGAAGTTGTCATAACCTATTTTTGGATCCCCACGCAAAAGGAAAAAAATTGAAAAGAAAAGAAACAATAAATAAATACAAAATGGAAAAAATTCAAAAATATTATCAAAAAATATAACAATTAAGAAAATGTCAAAATGCTCAAAAAGTGGTTAAAAATTAGTTGAGGAGGTTTAAAAATACAAAGATTAAAATTTAATAGTATTTAACTAATAAGAGCCCTGTTGATAAAAAAATTAATTTAAGAAATAAAACTCCAACATTAGATGTTTATGAACTAAATTAAATTTTATTAAAGGTTTAAAATTTAATTTTATTGATCCCAACACATGCATTTGGGTGGGGTTCGGCCCAGCGCCCATAACAGGGTTGAATCCGGCCCTGTTAAAAAAAATAAAAAATAAAAATTTTATTTTTAAAATTTTGATGCTTTTCCATCTTTTGCTATCTAACTTTTTATTTAATATTGATATGCATTTTATGTCGCAAAAAATACAAATCTAGTATTAAAATACTTGATTTTTGTCAAAACATTCAAAAATACAAAAAAAATAAAAAATATATTTTTGTGCATTCAGTCAAGTGTCTCAAAACTAAAAAATCATATTGTGTTTTTCATACATCAAAACATATTGTTTTAGCATGCATTTTAGCTTTAATAACCAGTTTTTTAAAGTTAAGAGAACATTGGTCAAAATTATAAAAACAACAAAAAAATTATTTTATTTTGTTTTAGTATCATGAATTATAAATTTATATGTAAAACGTATTCTCGATATTAAAAAAAATATTTTTTTTGTTGATTACATAAAAGAGTTAAGTTTCGATAAGATAAGGATTTCCTTACAAATGAAAATTTTTAACTATGGACAAACTAACAATTAGAGACTATAACCAAACCATAGATTTTATCAGACAAAACAATACAACTTACCTTAAGTAGAGCATAGTTAGGGTGCTAATATCTTTTCTTTATGCAACCGGTCGTTGTACCCTATATCTTAGACCAGTTAAGGTTCATAGTGAATAGAATACTAGGTAGCGACTCTCATTCCATCTTACTGATATGAGATAAGAATTCCTTATCTTCTCATACTTGCTAGATAGACGTATATTGACCATTTACAATTTTCCTTGAGGGTGGATGATTGCCTTGACACCACAGACATGCGACAAAAGTCATTAAGAAACTTGTCATCACTTCTAATGGCAGATCATGAGATCACTACCAGATTTAACAATTTTACTAACATAAATTTTTGTTAGTATTCACACTCACAATTCATTGGTATATATATTGCTGACAGGCTCACATAGATGGAGGCAGTCCATCGAAAAAACTCTCATCAATAAGTTATGATCTGCTGGTGAGTCCATCGGTAATAAATAAATCAATAAATTTATAGATAGACAAAGCACACCTAAAAACAAAAAATTACCTTTTTTATTCTGTCAATATCTCCATTGGTAAATTTAACATATCACCAATAGGAATATTGTATATAATGTCATCGATGTTTTTATTTATTCATTGGTATATCCATTGATATATATAATATATCACCGATAGATTACTAATTAGTACTCAAAAGGATAATCTTATCAAGGTTTTATGTCAATATTTTACACTTAAAGAATCAATAATTCTTTAACTGAACAATGTTTTATAAAAACAAGCTAATAACATAAGATACTAATAAGGGAATTTTTAGCATGTATATTTTTTACTATTCATGCTTGATTTTTAAATCTTTTGGATATGTTACACAAGAAAATTAGAATTTTGAATCTCTTTTTGTACTATTGATCTTAAGGGAAAATTAATATGTTTTCAGATCTTAAGTTACTGAACAGGTAGAGCCCAGTAGTGAAACTGAACAATGATTCATTGTGTGCTGTAAAAGAAGCTATACAACTTAGTTCCAAATGTTTGTCGTCATTTTCAAATAGCTAAGATGAAGGTCTACAAAACATATGAAGGGCATATAACTCAGTTTTGTTGTTTTGAAGCCCAAAAGGTGAGTTGAAAAACAAGGATTGAACTAGCCCGAAATTCCCGCACTACAAAGACTATTATGGTTTATGGCCTTTATATCAACTCTCATAGGTCCAAAAATTGCAAGATCAGTTTCGTTGGAAAGAAAATTTGATTCTCTACAATATTTCCATAAACAAAGATCTTTGAATTCACATTTTCTCTACCTCAAATCCGGCCCGCAATATCTAAGAAAGAAGGAATTCAATGCAAAAAAGGAAACTTTCCTCATTTCTACAGGGGTAGAAAAGCCACAATATAAAAAAGGATAAGGGGATCTGAAAATAGGTGAGTGAAGACACTTAGAAACACTATAACATAGAAAGAAAAAGAGAGGAGGAAGCACCAAGGGGGAACAAAAAAAGAGTAGAGGCAAAACTATTAAAAATCGAGAGGAAACCTATCTATTTGATGGAAATTCTATGCTTTTGAATGATGTTCATCGTATCAAGTTTGTTTCTCTTTAATTTAACCGTGGAGTGGACTTTTATTTTGGGATTCTTGATGTAAACTTACTATGATTATATGAATAATTTCTTCAATTGAATTATTACATTAAGATGCTCAGTATTTCATTATATAAGTAATGCTTGCATGTGTTTCACCAACATATGCATGATTTAGAATTCAATTAGAAACTGAGAAGTGATAATTGTTTTAGCTATTGTTTGAAATACTATAAGAAATCTATAGGATAGAGATATCCTAAGGATTTTTGTAATCATTACAAGTTTTACAGTACTTAATAAATTTTGACAAGTTTAGGACTTTCTTAAAGCATATGAAATTTGTTTGTTGAAATAATTTATTGATGCTCGAGAGAGATTAATATTTACATAAGGAAAACCTGATTATCAACGTTAGGAGTAATTAATTTAATTGAGAAAGTTCACATAGGCATAGTTACAGTAAGTCAAAAATCCTAGAACTAGTACAATTGAATTCATTAATATTTAATTAATTAGTTGTTTGTTTTTAATCATTAATTTTTGTTTCATAAACTATCTTATTCGATTCCTCAAATAGATCATAATTTAAAAGCCTTTGGTAATTAATAGTAATTTTTAAAAATCCTAGTGGAATGATACTCTACTCATCACTTTATTACTTGTATGATTCATGCACTTGTGAAATTAACCAACAAATACCTTTAATTTATGATAAATATTCATCTTAAATACATGCCTATCATATAAATTAATGACTTTATTGATAAGTGACACGACGAAAAGATTAATGTCTTCTCCCAAGATCTGGAGTGTCGAAGTAATAAAAAACCTGGCAAGACTGGGGTCGAACCATAGGGAGGTTATTGTACAAATTATAATTAACAACAATACAACAACAACAGTAATAACAATAACAACAATAATAGTAATAACAGCAGCAATAATAATAATAATAATAATACTAGTAGTAGTAGTAGTAGTACTAGTAGTAATAAAGAAAGAGAAGAAGAAGAAGATGATGAGAACAAGGAGATGAAATATTAATATAAGCATTAAACAATGATAATATCAAATGTCAAGGTTACAGGTTATATTAATGGTATGTCAAACAAGTATAATATAAACTCTTATTATTCAATTGGAAACCACACATAAAGGAGGTTCCAATCAGATTATAGATCGTTAACATGATTACATTAGTCATCTTATTCAATTAATGCTAATACTTGTAAATTTCATCAAGCATTCATGATTATAACTTATGTTAACAACAAATCAAGTTCCTTTCATAGCTCAGGTGTCGGTTATACCATATAGTATGGGCTATGAAAGTGCCAAGCATTTGTTGTACCAATTGTTATACAACATAAATCAAGATTAGTCATTTAACAAGCAAAGTATTAAAGAGTGAACAAGATAACAAATATAAAACATGTTAGTATTAAACATTAAAGTCCATATTAAGTTTATACCATACTTATTCTTACACCATTAGTGTAACCTTTTCACCTTGACATAATTAACTTAGCTAGACATAATGAAAGAAAGAAAAATAGATAAACAAAATAAGAACATAAATAAGATAAGAGTCAACAAAGCAAAGCAAAGGAAATGAAAGGCATAAACTTGATATTAATGAAAACAAAGCATAAAGAATACAAAGAGAGAAAACAAAAGCATGATCTTGATCTGGAGACCAAGATGCTTAAATGCATGGCAAATGCCTCTTTTTATAGGCCAAAATTGAGAACTATTGATTTGATGACTAATTGATGAGTAGATGGGCAACCCTTGACTTGGTGACAATCCTTATCTTCTCTTGTCTGCCCAAAACGTCATTGATGACGTCAAAATTAGAGCCACTTGAAAACATGAAAGTTCTAGGAAATTGTCTCAGTTTTCTTGTGTAAAACATTCAGCTCATTTCGACTTCTAGAACTCCAGATATGGCCAAAATACAGAACAATGCTCGGGCTGGAGGACATATTCGAGCTTCTTTATTGTTGTAATAATTTGGACTTGAAAATGGCCTTTTTAGATCTTGGGCTCCATATGAAAGTTATAGGCCTAGGTCTTGCCTTTCCATCCATATAAAGTATACCTAAATCTGAGATCTATAGCTTCAAATATGACCTAATTACCGAACAGTGTTCCGACTTAGATTGCACCGACATCTCTTTTCTAAGTTTGATCATCTCTTTGCCTTTGCAATTGAAGTTCTTAAAGTCATCAATCAATCCTTTCATTTATGTGATAGGCCTGCATTTAAAATGGACATTTACCACAAATTAAAGGTATCTTATATTATTAGATAAATTATTATAAAACGTACTTTAGTTAAGGAGTTATTCATACTTCAAGTGCAAAATGATGATATAAAACCACGATAAAAATGCACTTTTGAGTACTAATCAATAAGTTCAACCATTGAAATTGAGAAGACAAAAAGAGGGTGATGCTTAGAAAAAAAATGTTGGTTTAGTCCAAACTGGAACACTAATCAGTTATTGTGTCATATTTACAACTATTTAGTTTTTGGTTTATATCTAGAGTTGTAGATCTTGAATTTCAATTTGGTTTATATGCTAAAACGTTAAGATATAGGCCTAAAACATTCATGCGGATTGCAAGCCTCAATTCAGCTATTTGGAAATCCAAATTTTAACAACAATGAAAAAGTCAGAAACTGTGTTGCGCCTAGACATTGTTTAGTGTTCAGCCAATATCTTAAGTTTTAGAAGTCCAAATGACCTGAGTTTTTTTTTTGTTGGAAACCTAAGAAAATTTCTTAGAATTTGATGATCAATTCTTTTCAAATTTTGATGTTAGTAATGACGTTTTGTTCAAACAAGAAGATAAGAATTGTCACTAAGTCAAGATGTGGCCACCCACTCAATAATTAGTCAACAAATCAATAGTTTTTAATTTTATCCAATAAAAGGAGATTTTTTCATGCATTTAGGCATCTTGGTTTTTAAATCAAGATTATGTTCATGCTCTTTTTTTATTGTAATGCTTAAGTTGTGCTTATATTAATCTCTTGGTTATGCTTCTCATTTCCTTTCCATTACTTAGTCAACTTTTTTCTTATTTATGTTCTTATCTTGTTTATTTATATTTCTATTTTTTATTATGTTTATTTAAGTTTATTATGTCAAGGTGAAAAGGTTATACTAATGCTATAAGAATAAGTATAGTATAAACTCAAGATGGACTTGAATGATTAATACTAAGATGTTTTATATTTGTTATCTTGTTCACTTTTAATACATTGCTTGTTAAATGGTTAATCTAGATTCATGTTGTATGCCTCTTGGTATAACAAATACTTGGCACTTTTGTAGCCCAACCATATGGTATAATAAACACCTGTGCTGTGAAAGGAACTTGATTTATTGTTAATATAAGTTATAATCATGAATACCTGACAATATTTACAAGTATTAACATTATTCGAATAAGATAACTAATTTAATCATGTTAACAATTTATAATCCAAATGAAACCTCCTTTGTGTGTAGTTTCCAGTTGAGTTGTAAAAAGAGTTTATATTATACTTGTTTGAAATACCATTAGTAGATCATTTAACCTTGAAATTTTTTTTTATCATTGTTTAATCTTCACATTAATCTTACATCTCAAATACTTCTTTAAACTGTCGTTGTCGTTGCCGCCGCCGCCGCCGCCACCACTACCACCATCATTATTATTATTTATATAGTTAACATCTTTATGGTTCAACCCTAATCTTGTTGGGTTATTAACACGACCAAAAGATTTATATCTTCTCCTAAGTGCAGGAGTGTCAAAGTAATAAATAACCCAGCAAGACCAAGGTCGAACCACAAGGAGGTTAATTTTATAAATTATAGATAATACTAATACAACAACATCAATAACAACAACAATACTAACAATAATAATAACAATACCAATAATAATAATAATAGAAGAAGAAGAAGAAGAAGAAGAAGTTGATGAGAACTTTGAGATAGAAGATCAATGTAAGGATTAAAAAACAATGAATACAAATGTCAAGGTTAGAGGATCTATTAATGGTATGTCAAACAAGTATAGTATAAGCTCTTATTATTCAATTACAAACCACACATAAAGGAGGTTCTAATTAGATTATAAATTATTAACATGATTACATTAGTTATCTTATTTGAATAAAGCAAATATTTGTCAATGTAACAAGAATTCATGATTATAACTTATGTTAATAACAAATCAAGTTCCTTTCATAACTCAGGTGTCGGTTATCCCATACAATATGGGTCATGAAAGTGCCAAGTATTTGTTGTACTAAGTGTTATACAATATAAATCTAAATTAGTCATTTAACAAGTTAAGTATTAAAAGTGAATAAGATAACAAATATAAAACATGTTAGTATCAAACATTAAGGTCCATGTTGAGTTTACACTATACTTATTCTTACACTATTAGTATAACTTTTTCACTTTGACATAATATACTTAGCTAAACATAATAAATGAAAAAAAATAAACAAAATAAGAACATAAATAAGATAAAAGTGAAGTAAGTAAACGAAAGGAAATGAAAGGCATAAACTTGATATTAATGAAAGCAAAACATAAGCAATATAAAAAATACAAAGAGAAAAAGGAAGAGCATAATTTAATCTGGAAACTAAAATGCTTAAATGCATGGCAAATACCTCCTTTTATAAGCTAAAATTGAAAACTATTGATCTGATAACTAATTGATGAGTGGGTGGCCAACTCTTGACTTGATGACAATCTTTATCTTCTCTTATCTACGTAAAATGTCATTGATAACATCAGAATTGGAACCACTTAAAAATGAAAGTTATAGGAAATTGTCTCAGCTTTCTAAGAAAAAAAAATAGAGATCATTTGGGCTTCTAGAACTCTAGATATGAGCCAAACAATGAACTTTATCTAAGCTACAAGACAAATTCAGACTTCTTCATTGTTGTTACAATTTAGGCTTAAAAATAGCTTTTTTAAATCTTAGGTCACATGAAAGTTATAGGCCTATGTTTTACCTTTCTATCCATATAAAATGAACCTAAATATGAGATCTAAATCTCCAGATATGACCCAATTACCGAATAGTATTTCGATTTGGACTGTACCAGTATCTCTTTTCTAAGTTTGGTCATCCCTTTGTCCTTTTATTTATGTGATAGGCTTGCATTTAAGATGAATATTTCCCATAAATTAAAAGTATCTTATATTATTAAATATGTCATTATAAAACATGTTTTGGTTGAGTTATTAATACTTCAAGTGCAAAATGATGATATAAAACCTTGATAAAAATGCATTTTTAAGTACTAATCACACCCCCTAACCAGCTTATTACTAGTGCCTAGTAATCAAAATGTTAAAATAGTAAAATAGTTTACAAATTCCACAAAGCAATGTATTCATCATTCACTTTCTATTAATCTATACGGATAAACAAACTCTCATTAAATTTATATATCTACCCACTCCCTCTAAAACAAAATATTAATAAGCTTTTCTTTTGTGCTCAATATATCAACACATAGTTATGGGGCTTTACTTGGAAGAAAATAAAATTTTTGTTTTAATGTTTAAGGTTAACTTCCTTGGGTTGAGATGTTTTTTCTTTATTTTTGTTTTTTTTTCAAATATATATATACATGTAACTTAAAACACAATGCATCTTTAACCTATATAACGAGCTTTCAACTAATGACTCCTAAACTAGTTGGTCTTAGGGTAACAAGTGTTGAGACATCCTTACAAGCTTAGTAACTTGGGTTATAGATATTGATATGTAAATACTATAATATTTGATTCCCATAAGCTTTTCTCCTTAACCCATATAATAAGCGTTGAGCCAATAGCTCGCAAGTCAATTGACTTTAGGGCATTAAATGTTAAAACACCCTTTCGGGCTTAATTGCTTAGGTTAGAGAGACTATGAAACCAAATTTATCTATATTTTTATTATTATCATTTTATTTTTTACTATTTTTTCCAAATTATATACTATCCCTTTCGTTTAGTTGTTACCTTTAACAAAAAAAACATAAATAATGTAATAATCCAATGTGTAACCTACAATCATATGTTCAAGTGTGTGTGTGAAAATTAAGGTTTAAGAATACACATTAAATGAGTATATAAGCGGAATTAAATTATAACAATATAGAGTTTGTAAACATAAATATTTCAAAATGTATTATGATAGACCATGTTAAAAATGGTTACTAAGATGCGTCTCAAAAGTCACTTTAACAAAAGAGCTCCTTTAATAATAATTTTGCATATGTTTTATGAAATTGAAAACACAATTAGTTAAATTTTTTTGGTCAACAATTACCCTCTCTCTCCAACCAAAACAAGACATTATCCTCAATGTTCTAAGGTAAAAAGATAGAATATAGAAGACATTACCTGAAATAACAAACACTGACAAACCTAAAACACACTTAAATAAATATAAGAAACAACAAAACACAATAATAAAACAAAAGGACACAAAGATTCACAAATGAAGACTCAAATCCAATCTAAGCTTTATATGGCTTTCCTTAAATGATCAATTTATACAACTCGTGAAGGGATCAATTACAAGAATGAAAGATTGTAGTTGGTCAATCAATTATTCAATAATAGCAGCAGAGATTATGATTTGTCCTGTCGAAGATGTTAGAAATTCTTATTGCACAACATGATCAAGAAACGACAATAGCTTATTATCATAACCATTTATATTTAACAAACCTATAGGTTTATAATGAATGTGTAGTTGAGCCTAAGATGAAATATTAAAGATCTTTTCCAATGTGTCTAGACCACCTAATAAGGTAATAAAGGCATTAACATGGTTAAATATTGCATTTATTCAAGTAGATATTATGGAGACTTGTATTTCCTCTCCAATTATTTTTTCAATGATGTTCCCTTATGCTAAAGCTTTGGGGAAAACCCTCTAAACTTGACTACCTCTTAAAAATACAACTATTGACACACCTCCCTCATACACTAAATGAATGTTTCTCTCAACTAGCACCCGACCAAGATGATTTACTAATTCTAAAAACTTCTTTTCTTTTCCAGGACTAGATCCACCGAAAACACAAATATTTCTTATGTGATAACCTGAGGAACTTGTCATTTTTACACACTCCTATACTTATTGAATGTATAGGTTGAGTAAAAATGAAAGGAAGGAAGAGAGTATTTGATAGATGAGAAATTAAAAAGGCAATCTCTCTTTTTCTATTTTTTTTTTTGAGAAAGCATGTGTATGTACAGGTAGTTGTGATTATGACTCACATCTTCCCTTTGTATTACATCTAAAAACAGCTTAAAAGTTGTCTATAGGTCGGGGATAGGTTTCCTATCTAGTTTTCTTAAAAACTGGCAAACAAGGTCTTTTTTAGTCACATTCCTAAGACTATATCAAGTATGTTCTTTATGGAAATAAGGTCATAAATCATGAGATGCACAATGCACATCTCCACTAGGATATGTCTTAAAAGTTAATAAAAGATTATCTAAAGCATGTTTTGAAATAAATCCTAATTTTTAACAATTTTCACAAGCTTTACATAATGCATGTGAGCCCTTCAACATGGTAAGCCAATCAGATCTATTTTGAAATATTTTTGCAGCTGTCTTTTTTATGAGAAATAACTCCCACATGCTTTAAAATGAAAACGTTTAATGACACTACTTAGCTCATTGTCAGGAATGAATCTTTGAAATATTTGATGAGGATAATATTTGAACAAGTGAGAGTCATCCCAATAAGAGTTTTGCATGTTACTCAAAAACTTTCTTCTATATTGGGTACTCCAATGATCTAGCAAATCTCTTAAAGCAAGAAAATTGATATTTTTATCATACCAAGGCATTGGACTAAGAGAAAGTAAGGATTCATGAGGAAAATAATCATTGATTGGTGTGATATCAAATGTAAAATCTATTATCACTCTTAACAAAAGATCCACGTCAACATTTTTTATGCCTTTTTCATCCATGATTTCTTTCTAAGAATAAATCATTTACAAATTTTAAAATTCATCCAACTTATTTTTTACTTAAAGTAGATTCGAGTTGATAATAAACTAATTCCTCAATGTGATCTACTTCTTATAATTCATTATCATCTCCAGGTTGCTTGCAAATGCTAAAAATTTTCATCTCCAATGTCATGTTTTCAAATTATAGCTTTCTTAGTCCATTCCTACAATTAATCAATGCATTAGAAGTTGCAAGAAATGGACGTCCTAAAATAACAGAAAGTGAATTACATGCTTCAAAAGGTTGTGTGTCCAAGACAATAAAATCCACAGGATAAATGAATTTATCGACTTATACTAATACATATTCAACTATTCCAGTAGGTACTTTTACAGATCTATCAGCAATTAAGAGAGTTACATAAATTAGCTTTCACTCACCTAGATTGAGACTTTGAAAAACTAAATATGGAAGTAAATTCACACTAGCTCCAAGATCAAGTAAGGCTCTTTCAATTTATGTTCTCCAAATAAACATGAAATTGTAGGACAACCATGGTCTTTATATTTAAAAGCATTATTGTTCTAAAGAATGACATTTACTTGTTCGGCAAAAAAGACTTTCTTTTTCACATTTAGTTTGCTTTTCATAATACACAAATCTTTCAAAAATTTAGCATAAAAAGGAACCTATTTAATAGCATCCAAAAAAGGTGTATTGATCCTTACCTGTTTGAAAGTTTCAAAGATTTTAGAATTGTGATTGACTTTTCTTTGTTTGGTCATGGCATGAAGAAATGGAAGTGCTGGCGGGGAATCAGTGTTTTTTTTTTTTTGCAATATTCAGATTCAACCCTTTTCTTACCCTTAAAGATTGACTCGTCATCTTTCTTACAAGGTTCAAGAGTGAGTTTTTCAATAACCTTACGACTATGAAGCGTAGTGACTGATTTGACTTGATCTATATGTTGACTTATAAAACTACTTGCATATGCATTGTACTACACCTTGGGATTTTATTGTGATTGAGATGGAAACTTACCTTTCTCTTAGAAACTAAAAGCAAATGTTAATTTTGCAAGAGTATCTTTAAAATGTCAATGAATGCATACAATATTTCCTCAAGATTTCTTCTAAGAGGTGGAGCATGAGGAGGAGCATATCCATGAGAATTTTAAAAATTATAATGTGCTTCAAACAATGGTTGTGAAGTTTGTGCATTATTGTTATCACTCTTCTAACTAAAATTTAAGTGATTTCTCCAACCAGGATTGTATTTTTGTAAGTAGGGGTTATGGATAGGTCTTTGGAAACTATTTAAAGTATGAGGTTGTTTATAAAGACATTCCTTAAAAGAAGGCAAAGTTGGATGGTCATTGGTTGAGTGTTCATTTGTTTCATAGATTTGACACACAATGTCTTGAACAAATTTTAATTGACCATTCTTTTTGAATTCTAGTGCCTTGACTTTCCTAACTAAAGATGCAAACTTGGCTTCGAGGTCATGATTTTTCCTAGGGTTGTACATACCTCCACTAGATGTATGAGGTTGTGTTTTACTTAGTGCCTCATAAGTACCTGCAATGTCTCAACTTTGAGCATTTTCAGCTAACAAGTCTAAATACTCCATTGCTTCATCAAGGTTTTTATCTTCAAAAGTTCCAGTACACATCAATTCCATCATTTGCTTGTCTTTAGGTGTTAACCCTTCATAAAAATATGAAATCAATCTTCATGTTTCAAAACCATAATGAGAGCAAGTATTAAGCAACTCTCGATACCTATCCCAACATTGGTAAAATATTTCTCCTGGTTTTTGAATGAAAGTGGTGATTTGTTTTTTGAAAGAGTTTGTTCTATGAGAAGGGAAAAACTTCTTCAAAAACTGTTGTTACATTTCATCTCAAACTTGAATGGATCCTATTCTCAAATTTTATAGCCATGTTTTAGCTTTATCTTTTAATGAAAAAGAAAAAAGCTTTAATTTGATGGAAATTTGAGTCATTATAGGTATTACAAGCCTCCTTAAATTCCTTTAAATGCAAGTATGGATTTTCCAAATCAAAACCATGAAAAAAAGGTAAAAGGTGAATAATGACTGGCTTAAAATTAAAATGAAATGCCTCAGAAGGAAAAACTATGCATGATGGTGCATTATTCTTTTGGGATTCATGTAGTCTCTTAGTATTCTAACATGTTTATTCTCATTATTCTCATTATGAAGTGATTGATTATCTTCTTCAATCATATTTTCTGAAAATGATGAGGATACCCTATAAAGTCTACCACTTAACGTACATGACTACACTCTTATGCACATAGGAATAAAATAAAATGAAGAAGAAAACAAAAAAAGGAGAAACAAAGCAAGAGAAATAAAGTTATATATAAGAAAAGTGAAAAGAGAAAATAAAATAAATACTATAATTTGTACAAGAACTTACTTCCCCAGCAATAGTGTCAAAAACTTGACATGACCAAAAGATTGATGTCTTCTCCCAAGTGCAGGAGTGTCGAAGTAATAAATAATCTGTCAATACTAGGGTCGAACCAAAGGGAGGTTAATTGTATAAATTATAGGTGACAACAATACAATAACAACAACAACAGAAAAAAAATCAGATTACAAATGCCAAGGTTAGAGAATCCACTAATGGTATGTCAAACAAGTATAGTATAACTCTTATTATTCAATTAGAAACCACGAATAAAGAAGGTTCCAATCAAATTATAAATTATTAACATGATTATTTTGTTATCTTATTTTGAATAAAGCAAATACTTGTAAATGTTGTCAGAAATTCATAGTTATAACTTATATTAACAATAAATAAAGTTTCCTTCATAGCTCAGGTGTCAGTTATGTCATATAATATAGGTTATAAAAGTGCCAAGTATTTGTTGTATTAAGTGTTATATAACATAATACTAGATTAGTCATTTAAAAAGGAAAGTATTGAAAGTGAACAATATAACAAATATAAAACATGTTAATTTCAAATATTAAGGTCCATGTTGAGTTTACACTATGCTTATTCCTACACTATTCGTGTAACCTTTTCACCTTGACATAATAAATTTAACTCAACATAATGAGAGAAGAAAAAATAAATAAATAACATAAGAACATAAATAAGATAAAAGTTAACTAAGTAAAGAAAAGGAAATGAAATGCATAAATTTAATGTTAATGAAAGCAAAACTTAAGCAATACAAAGAAAGAAATCAAGAGCATGATATTGATCTAGAAACCAAGATACCTAAATGCATGGCAAATGCCTCCTTTTATAGGCTAAAATTAGAAACTATTGATTTGATGACTAATTAATGAGTAGGTGGTCAACTCTTGACTTAGTGACAATCTTTATCTTGTCTGCCTAAAACATCATTGATAACATTAGAATTGGTATCTCATTACTAATATTTTAAAAATATTTAAGAACAATACATTGAATAGAAGTAAAAAAATAATTAAAATTAATTAAAAATCAAATATTTATTATAAATTTAAATATTTTTACATTAAATAAATAAATAAATAATATTAATTATCTGTTAATAAATGAAAAATAAAATTTTAATATTTGAAATAAAAAAATATCATGCATTCGATCTTACTTAATTACAACGTGATTCTCTCAACCCTCCTTACAACATTTTTATCAACTCTCCCTCATTCAAATTTTCTCTTGAAATAAAAATTTATAAAACAAAAAATTTCAATGATCTAAATAAACTAACCAAAATTAACATAACAAATATTTAAGTTACTACCAACCTTGAACCTTGAAAATCATGCATTGACCTATAGTTTCCATTTAGGATGTTTGGAAACTTAACTCTATTTATAAACCTAAAACTATATTCATTAAATGAAATTATTTTTAAAAAATTTGCTAAACATGTCATTGTGAAAGCAAATATTACATTGAAAGGTCATCATTCCACTAGGCCTCATACTTGAGAGTAAATGGATCCTAATATGAATGCACCCCCCGCTCGATGTTGCAACATTGTACTTGACATGCCTGCATTATGAGTCGATGCATCTACCTCAAGTTCCTATTTTCATTAGCACTTAATAACTCGTGGTCGTTAGCATCACTGCTAGAAGAACTAGCAGCAATCATGTCCTCACAACATACATTAGACATTTCCATGGGCTTCTACACAAATTAAATGATTCCTATTAAAAAAAAAAAGATAGCACCTGCCCTATATAAAAGACTACCCAAACTTTTTAAACCTACAAATTATATTTCTTCCATTACACCTCATATTTTTATTCAATTTCTTCTAACAATTTAGCATAATTCAATTTGGTAGTGATAATATTTTTAATCCTAAATTTACAAAAACAAATTCCAAATATACAAAAATTAAAATTAATCCTACATTTTTAATTGAAATTGACTAACAAAATTGAAAACAAAAAAAACTAAATTCAACAAAATAATGCAAAAAATATTAATATAACAACTAATATTCAACACAATTATTTCTAAGTTATAATATTTTTAATCTTAAATTTACAAAAAATTATTCTAAATGGTATAAATACAAAATAATAATTAAAATTAATCCTACACATTTAACTAAAAATAATATTTTTGTTTGTAAATCCATTAGCCATTCTGTAGGTGAAGTAAACATGTTACTGTATGAACATCCTAGTTTGAATCATTCTATAATTTTATCACTAATATCATATTGTTTTGTTTTTTAAAATTAATTATATTTTCTTGGGATTCCCTTGATATATACTGATGTCTTGTTTTTGTCAGTATATATAGTGATAGTTTTAGCTAGGGAAGTCATTTGGTCGGTAAATAACACTGCAAAATACTGACAAAAACAGTTTATCAGCAATTTCGTTGGTTGAATTTCATGTAGTGATGCCTAAGATTCCTCAGGGCTTTCTTTGCATGATAGACCATTTTCTTTTAGGGATACTCTAAAGAGGACTTAAATATTTCAGTTATATATGTGTGATAACATAGCAGAAAAAGAAAACTCAGATAAGACCCAATTTGTGGCAGTTTCATGTCATCAAAAGTTCACCGAAAGGCGATGCTTGCAATCGTTATGTTTCAGAAGCAATAATATTCTTGTTTATCCTTCTAGGCTAAGATGAAATATGGAGGAAGTTAAAGCACATCTCATGTTTTTGATGGGTCCCATTTATAATGAAGGATTCAGAAAGATCAAGTAAAGGTATAACTCGGAGCATTTGTCATTTTTCCCTTTTTTCTGTAAAAGATATGTGTAAAGCAATGCTTCAGAGGGAGGCTTACTAATCTCATTTTCATGGGAGATAAGATATTTTTGCTAGATACACTTGCTCATATGGCTCGGATTGGGAATCATGTTTTTCCTTAAATCTTCATCGACTATCAGCTTAGTTAAAGAGATGTGAAGGAAATTTTGGTTGTAGAATTCAGAAATGATCCAATAATGGTCATGATCGCTGATATTCTGACATATATTGTAAATTTCTACTGTTTTTTTTTCTATGCTATTGTTTATTATTTCTTAATCCGAGACGCTTCCCATGGCTCATCATTTTATCCTTGTTCTCGGGACAATTCCAAGATGGGGTGCTAATTCTAAACTCGAAATTATTCAGTGAAGTCACACCTTGAAGAGCTTCAAAGCATTTGAACAGAAAATTAATTATTTGTTTGCCCTAAACGGACTACTAACAGATATTTCATGTACTTGTGAAAGATGTTTAGGTCAATAGAAAGCATGATCACTCAAGACCAGAGTAATGGCCTAAAATAATGATAACTGGAGATATTCTAACAGTGAAATCAGGCTTAAATTTTTATAGAAGATTTTACAAGTCATTTCCCATTAAAAACCACTAAACAGTTATCAGAGCATTGGATCTCCATAAAGTAGGCTCATTAGTTATTATTTGCGATTATTTTGTTATTTTTCCTTAATTTTCGCAGATTTATTGTTTATTTTTAGATTTTATGTTATTTTCCATTATGTTTTGGGATTCTGATTTTGGTTTCAATCTTGGTCGATTTTTCTAGTCTATAAAAGGGTTTGCAAACCTCTTTGGAAGGTAAACTTCATCAAATTAATATCTTAGAAATAAGATTTTAGAATTCTTTATGTTTTAACATTATTTCAGTTTATCTTGCCTCTCTATGCTTGCAGCTATATTGTTGTGCTTCCGCTTGAATTAAACTTTCAAAACCACTGACAAGCATTGGATCTCCTATAAAAGGGATTGTAAACCTCTTTAGGAGGTAGACTTGATCAGATTAATAATTTAAAAACAAAAAAAAAAAAGATTTTAGGATTCTTCGTGTTTTCATCTTATTTCAGTCCATCATTTGTATTTCCACGCTTGCAGCTATATTGTTGTGCTTCCGACAGCATTAATCTATCAATATTTCATGCTCAGTAATAGGTGAATAAGGTAATAATCAGGGAAGCAGAGTGATATTTATGAGAATGCATACTTGACCAGCCAAATAGAAAATTATGATATATAAATCACAGAAATTTTATTTGATGAAGTGAGAAGAAGCTCCGGGCTCGAGTTCTAGCAACCTCTCCCCGTCTACGTTTAGCAGAGGGAGAATATCGTACAGGACTAAAGGTAACACAACTGGAGGAGGTTATGCATACAACAAAGCTAAGTGATTAATCACGAGGTTTTTAAAACGGAACTGGTTTCCTCTTAGGATAATCGAGATAAACCCTCCCCTTGTAGCGTTGAGCTGCCTCGTTGCTGTCGATAACTTCTGTTGCAGGTACATAGTAATAAGTGGGATGAGCATGGGGAACCTTCATAACTGGTGCCCGCCTAAGAGGCGGGCGGAAGTGGTCATCAATGGCTGCAAAACCCTCCTGCCCAATCTTAACAAGACGATCAGTCTGAGGTGCCATGTTAGCTACTATTAAGCAACACACAGACAAGCAGCTGTATATAGGTTTTGTTGGTTTTCTTGCTTTGGCAAATATGCAGGAGGCCAAGCCAACCTTTATATAGAAGGAAAGGTTTGGTTGACAACAGCTGTGAAATGAATAATGTTAGACAGTACTCCTTTTTGTAAATAAAAGCACCCAACATTTGTGTAGGATAATACTAACCATTCAGAGAGAAAAATCAATAGCTTTTCTTCATCTTATCACTACTGACGATGAAAAAAAAGATTATCATAAAAAGTTTATTAATATCATATTTCAACACAAAAAAAAAAGTAAAAACTGTTAAATTTGAATGTATTCAATACTTAAATAAACTTTTTATAAAGGGACGCAAACAGTGCTCATTAACAACTGTTGTCGCTAATCATTAGAGCCACATTTATGAATTTGTTTTTTTTTTTTTATAATCACATTGATGAATTTGTGTTGGGCATAAATGAGAATATCAGTGATTAAAGAAAACAAAAGCTTCCCTGCTTTTGGACTAATGCTATTTCTACCGCTCAGGAATCAAGTCAGGTGCAAAAGTGAAAGTAGCAAAAACACTACACCTTCTCGGAAGCAAATTATGAAAGAAGATTCTGTTATGTGTGTGGACACAAATGGACGGTGGCAGCCATGGTTGGTGGCAGCCATGGTTGAAGTCATAGTCAAATGGTAGGTGCCTAACTTGCCCACCATTGTTGAACAATCATCTCCCTCATCAGCTATAAATAGATGTGCATTGATAGCTGAGATAGAGCACGAAATAGAGAGAAACACAGAGAGAGAGCTAAGGGTGAGAGTTGAGTTGAGTTGAGAAGTTTTCTCCTCCTCCTTGTTTTCTTGTTTGTATTGCTTTTGAGCTTGATTAATACAAACCAGTAGCTCCGTGGAGTAGGCAAGTTGCCGAACCACGTAAATTTGTGTGTGTTTGAATGTTTGGATC